>JAMWFC010000117.1:5134646-5324305 GCA_027475525.1 Macrolepiota albuminosa
TTTGGCATCTTTGCTTTTTTTGCCCTCCCACAGTCTCCTTCACATACCCGCTTTCTGAACAATACGGAGAAAGATTACGTCATATCCAGACTGCGTCAAACTGGAGCTATCGGACGCGACGATGATGCTGATGCCTTTAGCTGGCGGGAAGTCAAGCAAGCATTTACTCTTCCGCAGATGTGGTTGGTCTCTGTGATACTCTTCTTTGCCGGTAAGAAATCATACTATTTGACATCCGCTTCCACTTACGGTGTGTTGTGATCACAGGCGCCATTGTATTTGGACTCGCATAGTAAGTTACAGAAATGCAGTCCTTCGGTAAATGAATCTAACTATTAATCACGATCAGTTTTACACCCTCCATTGTTGTTGATCTCGGATATACGAAGGCTCAAGCGCAGCTCTACAGTGTTCCTCCTACCGCTACATCATTCTTTTGTCAGTAACTCACCGTGAACTCCCTCCATCTTTCACTGACACTGCCAACAGTCTCGATGATCTCAGCCTACTTCTCAGACCGTTTTGGGGCCCGAGGTCTCATCATCATGCTTTCAGCCCTCATTATGACCGCCGGGTTTTCGGTCTTCCTCGGTTCGATTCTCCTAGCTTTACATAAACCTTTCTATCAACTTCTTACAGCCTCAGATTCTCTGCACGCCAAGTATGGCAGTCTCTTCCTAATCGTGACAGGTGCGCAGGGCGCTTCCCAGGCGCTCTGGACATGGGGGGCTAATAATACCTCGCCGTATACCCGCCGCGCTACAGCGAACGCCGTTGGCTCTATCATGACCAACTCCGGGAGTATATTCGCAACGTGGCTCCTCGGAACGCTTTCTCCGGGTCCTTTCTATCGAAAGGCGGCGATAACGTTTCTTATATTTTCTGTTCTTATTTTCGTATTAAGTGGCATAAACATTGTCTACTTGAACTCTCAGAACAGAAAGAAGGCTGTATTACGAGCGACGACGTCACGCGCAGACGAGAAGCCAGGGCTTGGTGACCGCTCTGCATGGTTTGTATATAAATTATGATAACACTTCGGTGGCTGTCGTTGTGGTTACCGTGACATTCCTACTACCTTCTGACCTAACAAACCATGAACGAGAGTATTTATTTCTTTCCTTGGTTAATTCCGGAATTGATCGGGTATGTAATATGTTTACCTAAAAAGAAATTCGAGTGGCGCAGTTCCCTCAACTACGACAACTACTTTTCTTAGAGGTACAGACCCGTGTTTTCGTCTCTCGGATGAGACCAGTATTTACAGAAAGAAGTTGAGATATACAGTCGGGACATTTGCAACTCTGGGGACTCGCCCTCCCTTCACTATAATGGGATACCTGTTGATAACAGCAAATGGCGGTCGTTATGAATCAATGTCCAGGTATGTTATCCAGCATTAATGGGGTAGTGGTAACCTGGGTCGTTGCCATCGATCGTTGGGAATTTTGAGTTCGACCCGCCGGGGGTTCGATTCCCCCTTAATGCACTAACAAACGCCATTCTTTTTACTCGGTTATATTCTTTTACCGCTTGAACTGGAGATCCTCAGGGAGGGCTGGTCCAGCCTACCTCAGCAGAATGAAAATCCCAGCCCCCTGACTTTCATACCGCTGTTACAGGGTGTGGTGTGGAGGGGAGCCACGAAAATACACTACCTCGCTCCGATCTGCGTTCGAGTCATCTTCGACTGAACGCCTTCAGGTCGTCCAGATGGAATTTTGTTTCTTTTCTCTATTAGTGATCGCACTAATCTTTATTCATAACTATGGTTATGCTCGCACTCGCACTCCTGAACATAATAAAACACGTATTCTCAAAGATAAATATACTATACACAGTCCTCTGCAATAGTGACCTAAAATGCCGATACGTACTAGATGCACCCTGACTCGCACGTCCCGCACACCACAAACCATCTGTCAAGTCTTCGGAAATCCAAGCACACGACCCTGCTGTCAACGCCCCTCCAGTACCTTCAAGCACGTGATTCCACACGCTCCCTTCGTCCAATCCTTCACGAGCCGATACCTAAACGGACGTCCACATCCGGGCGCAGCACAGCTTGTGGGACGAGGCGGTCGGTCAATCGCAATGTGATCTTGGGGCGCACATATAGATGGTGGGACGGAGAACGTTATGTGCATCTGAGGTTCTGTCGATGTCGATGTGGTGGTCGTGGGAGAAGACGAGGATGAAGAGGAAGGGACGCGCGTGGTGGAGATCCAGCGGTACATTGTTGGTGGAGGAGGTGGTGGAGGAGGTTCGCGCTCGTTTGGTGGTGTGTCGTCTTCCATGGCATTGCCTTCGTCCGAGTCTGCATCGGCTGTAGGGGGCACTACGACGTCTTTGGCTCGTTTGCCCGGTCCGCGTGGACGGGACTGTTTTTTCAATAGACGATTGATCGTTTCTGCCTGTGATTCCCGCGAAAATGGATTAGCTTTTGTTTTATATGTAATAGAGAGAAAAAAACCTTTTCATCCTCCAACTTCTTCTCAACGAAGTTTTTCCTTTTTCTCGCAGTCTCCTCTTTCCTCAGTCTCATCTCTGCCTCCCCAATCAACCTCCCCCTGCCTCGTCCCCTCCCTTTGCCTCGCACACTCTCAAGCGACACATGCGAAGGATCCACCACGCTAGCAAGCGCAGCTTGTCTCGACGTAAGTGGGTGTTTGCTCTTCGGCTGCTCCTCCTCCTCGTCTTCGTCTTCCGACTCCAGCTCCTCACTCTGAGATCCCATCCCGTCGTCCTCGTCTTCAGATTCGACAAGAGGGGTGTCGGTACGCGAGACGGGCATCCTGAGCGTGATTTTAAGACGAGAAGGGGCAGAGGTGGTGGCTGTAGTGGCAGGTACGCGTCGTTTGGATTCAAGTTCGTCTTTGTCAAGTTCTCCTTCCCTCTCTGCGTCCTCGCTGTCTTCGCTTTCTTCGTCTTCTTCCACGCTGCCAGCTTGCATGACGGCAGGAGGCGGGGTACGAACCTCGATGTCTACGTCGACATCCATGTCAACGTCACCTGAGTCTGATTCGCTCTCGAGGCGGGTACCGCGGTGTAGACGAAGACGACGTGGGGATACCATGAGAAGATTGTCTATGTAGCGGATACCAGGTGAACGAGAGTGGCCAGCAAGGTTGTGTGAGTAAGTAGCCTGTCAACCAACGAAGCGCTGAGAAGAACGCTATTCGGTCTGGCCCGTGAAGTGTCATTATCATCAATCGGCGACAATCACGCGGACCAACAGGAACGTACAGCTGGCAAATGTCGTAATCACCACGAAGAGGCAAAAAAAAAGTAAAAAAGAAGGTTCGAGCATATGGTATGTAGTGCATTAAGGGGGAATCGAACCCCCGGCGGGTCGAAGTGACAGTCTCGACCAGAGATGGCAACGACCCAGGTTACCACTACCCCATTAATGCATTCATTGGTGGGCACACGTTCAGAACTCTAACGAAACTAAATTGAAGTACACGGTGTTTCAGTGTAATCCTGTCATGACATCGTTTGACTGATGCTTTGTGTATCGCAAGAATGTTGAGATCTCACCATCAGAAGACAAAGTTGTCAGGGTCGCAATCAAGCGCACGATTTTGTACTCAACAAACGATTACTTACATATACCGTAGAATAACTTCGTGTTTCTTAGTACACACTTCTAACAAAGAAGAGCTGAAAACATTGACAGGTAAATTAAGCACCGGGTATGGTCATTGGAATCTCAGAGTCGGGAGGTGTCGCTGACCATGAAAAAGGCACGACATCGTGAAGGCAAAGGGATAAGGGATACCGATGCGATGAGGTACATCGAACATTGTCTCTTCGGTTTAAACGCACCGAGGGTTACTTATGTATCAGGTCTGAGTGGGGAAATGCAAAGAATCACTCTCGACCCGCACCACTCACATAGTCTTGGCCAGATACCGAATAGCAGGTAGGAAAAGAGAGGATTTATTATATTGACCAACTTTCAAACACCTCAAGTTCAAGTTCAAATGTGGATATATTGATGAAAGGTCCAGTGTACAGCATGATCCGGCAAACTGCCAGCTTTCCAAGTTGTCAAAGCCTCTGTATCGTAACTTGCGTACCCATATTCTACGCTGTCTGATAGAGCTCCATGACAGATAAAATGGCGGACTCGCCAACGCCTTCCCAAGGCGCAGTTTTCAACAGGATCATCGGCTGGTCGATAAATGTCAGAATGATTCTTTGTGACGACGGAGACTAGGCCAAGGACGCACGGAAACACGGGAATTGAAAGCCATTATAAATGCATCGGCGCAGTGCTTCATGTCTTCAAGATCCTGTTTCATAATAGCAGCGACACTTCCTCCATCAAGAGCTTGAATAGCCAGCCGGCGTTCAACTAGACCTTGCAAGCTATCCATTAAGATAGATTCCAAACCCTGAATGTCATTTAAAATCTTGTTCCCCTCGGCATCGGACAATGGGGTAGTTATTTTCTTGTTGAATAAAGAGTTAGAATACCAAGAAGAGCAGGCTGAGATAACAATACCAACGTTCATCATCAGTATAGTATTTTCAGCGGAATCAATGAGAATTGCGGCAGAGTCATGGATAGCCTGTGGAAAGGAGTAGGATTGGATTAGGAATACCGTCATGTTTAATGCCAGGAAGTGGATGATGCAGACCATAGCCTGTTCGATCGTGCCACCCATCAACGGGAAAGCGTGGATCATGGCATTGAAGTTGGTGATTTCGGGTGCAATCTTCTTGGTCATGCTGTTCTCTACCATAGTAAAGGTTTGAGCGACTGAAGCAGCGACGAAGGAGGCAACGACGAAGAGGGTCTTGAACTGCATAGTGAACGAATCTGGTCACAAGAAAACACACTCGCACCCCTTATATACTGCAGATGGAGTCCGCCGTGGCTGCAAACATACAAGATGCACCTGGTCTGTTCGAAGCTCATCTAATTATTAAAGTCACCAAATGCAGCTTACTTCTCGGGCAGTCACGGTATAAGATGGATTGATCATCCCGCTTCGCGGAACACAGCTATGAATTAACCAAAACATTGTCCGAGACGCAGGGAAGGAAGCGACCGATATGCAAGACTCAGACTCTTTCGGGCTATTCCAGAACCACGGTTCGAATTGATCCCTGCTAATAGCTGTTCGAGTAGTGTCCAGGAAACCCTAGTAGGAAGGTTTTTATTATCAGTATTACTTTGGGAACAGAGGTTCAAGGGTCGCCGGCCTAATATGCCAGCTGGAGAAAGCGTGGTAAGGGTGTGATGAAGTTTTCGAAGCTTAAGCGTCTTCCCTCTCATGTTCCGAGCGTCCACCTTTGATTAGACGAGGTTTTATATATCTATTGATGCTAATTTTCTTCCTTAGTTTTAATTTGAAATTAAGCCATCGTTTACTTCTATTCCTAGTTGCGTAGCGCTTAATTACACGACGCGCGCACTTTTATAAAGTGATAAATATAGACATTTGATTGATGTAATTCAAATGCGCATAAGGCGTACTCAGAAAGGGTTCAAATACTATTGAAAACTATTAACCCAAAAGGGATTAGTGTCCGATAGCCTAAGGGATACTCTCCATAAGAGTTTCAAGCTGTGGGAAACTAGTTGAAACAGAAATTAGAATGATTATTTGGTAGAAAAAAGGACTGTATCGCTATTTTGTGAGACTGTCAATATACTAATTACCATGTCAAGCTCTGGCAGGGAAATAACATGAGATATAGGTAAGCAACATATGACATAAATAAAGTACTGCTGGCAGCCGATACTTTTTTCTCAGGAAACAGTGAGGAAGAATGTGTTACGCCATTTTTGGCACACATCTTTCTGAAGGAAAAGAGTTTGAAATAATGAAAAATGCCTTTTATCCAAGTCGAAATTGTGACAAAGAAAGCACACTGTATGTGCAATGACTGAGGGGTGTTTTCTTTATGCTTATCTTTATATTCAGAATAAAGTTCGTCGGGAAAGAGTAGCAAAATAGAACATTCTGCCGTGCTGGCGCAACATAACAAAAATAAATGAAATAGAATTGAATACCAGAGAAAAAGAATATATCTTAGCCCGGACTTTGGTCATACACCAACAATGGTGTTTCAAAAATCTCAAGTTCAAGACTGAAATCCAGATATATTGGGGGAAAGTTCAATGTGTAGTGGTTTTCCAAGTAGTCAAAGTCTCTGTATCATAATAACCGCACCGTTAGTGTCACTCCAGTGAGATATATTTACACTAAGTCATAGCTCTGGTCACTTGTAAGCTAGCTAATAGATACGCATGACTTGGTCAAACGTGGAGTTAGCGAAGGCTTCCACAGGCTCAACTTCCTTGAGGATCTTTGGCTGAGCAAAAAATACCAAAGTAATTCTTTGTGGCAACATAAGCTAGCTCAAGGACGCACCGAAATATGGTTATTTAATGCTTTTAAAAACGCATCGCAGCAGTTCTTCAGTTCTCTAATATCATTCTTGATAACACAAGTGGCATTTCCGGAAGGGAGAGCTCGAAGGGCCGGCAGGCGTGCGACTATACCCGTCAGGGAAGACGTGACCATGGGCTGCATTGTCTTGAGGTCGGATAAAACCTTCATCCCTTCGATATCGGAGAATTTGGAAGCCATATTCTTGTTGAATTGATAGTTAGAAATTTGAGGAAGCGTACTGAGATATAGCAACCAACGTTCATGGTAGATGTAGTATTGTTAGCGGTTTCAATAAGAGCTATGGTAGAGTAGTGAATAGCCTGCGGAAAGAAATAGGATATGGGTCAGGAGAGAGTCATGTGTAATCCCCAGAGTAAGATAGTGCAGACCATAGCTTGTTCGACCGTGCCACCACCTAGTATAGGGAAATCGTGGATCGTAGCGTTGAGGTGGATGAATTCGGGTGCAATCTTCATGCTGAGGTCATTCTGTATCATAGAAAAAGTCTGAGCTACCGAAGCAGCGGCGAAAGAGGCAACGACGAAGAGGGTCTTGAATTGCATAGTGAACGATTGAATTACAAGAGGAGCCACTCGCCCAGCTTATATACTGCAATGGAGTCCGCCATGGCTACAACAAACAAGATACAATGGGAGTAGCCAGGTAAATTGGAAGCTCCATCTAATCATTAGATCTCCAAACGCAGCTTGCCTCTCCTATCGTATAACACTTGTCGATGACTCCGCTTCGTAGAAAACAGCTATGGATTAACCGAAACATTGCCCGAGCCGCAGAGATAGAAGCAACAGGTATGCAGAACTCAACGCTTTCGGGCTATTCCGGAACCAAGTTCGATCAATAGCTGTTCGAGTAGTGTCCAAGGAACCCCAGTAGGAAGCATCTTCATTACCAGCATCACTTTGGTAGTAGAAGTTCAATGGTCGCCAGCATACACACGCTGGCAAGGAAAAAAGCGCGCTAAAAAGAAGTCTCCAAAGCTGAAGGAGCTCCGCTCCAATGTGACCAAAGGGTTATGTCACTTTTCTCACAACTTCGCTTGGTAAGTGCTACTCCTCATCGGCGGCAGATAGACCCTTGATAACCAAACACCTCATGGCCAATGCTCGGGCAAATTTTAAGCCTTTCTGAGGACTCTTGTCTAACACGCACACTGCCATGTATAGGTCATACAAGAACCACCCGACAGCTTGAGTCTGTCACCGGAGGCGTGACCAGAACCAGTTATGGATTCACGCAGATAATGTCAAGATATCCCGTACAGTATATGCAGCTGCAAAACCGTAAGTTTAAGACGCGATAGAACAGTAAGTAACTGTCCTCAATTGACTAATGCTGTGGCATGGCGTGCCCGTATATACCAAGAGTGGCAAAGAAGGATTCTTCTATGTTCGGGTAGACTGAGGGATAAAGGAAAAGAAATAAAGAGAGGAACAATGATGAGGCTTGATGTGCACTCACATTTGTCGCTGCATCACTACGTGCCGACGGTGACAACTCTCAGGAAGGGTAAGCCAAGAACGGTGTGATATCAAGCGGGAGCGCAACCGAACATACATTGTATGAGTCCTATCTGAGAAGGAAGACGTGAAATCGGACCATAATAGACATCCATGGATCGCCATCTCTACATGGAGAATGATTTAATTCCAAGAAGGACCTGGAATGCTTCTACTAACACAACACTATGCACTTTGATTGATTGTCTGAGTGCCTTTCGATATTACAAGTGATGTAAAGACAATGATACGAGCAGCTAATACGCTGCTGGAATGAATTTGGAGTACACCAGGCAACAATCACAAGTTCCGAGCATGAGAGCGAGCGACTGATAGTGCAAGCATAATATTACCAAGGAATGGAGCTCATATGCTCATATACGAAGTCTATCTGTAAGTGTTATAGATACCTGAAGAATTATGTTTCAGGACATTGAAGCGCATGTGCAAGGAATAAATTTATCGATCTAAAGCTTGGGGTGGGAGAAGAGCAGCGCGATCGTGGAGCACGATCTGCTTCTGACGGTAATGTGTCTGTCATGCAGCTAGCCAAAAAAAAAGTAGATTTCCTCGTCAAAGTTTGATGTGAATCGCGAATGGTGGGATCGCCACCACGTAACACAACGGCATTGAAAAGCATAGTAAATTGACTCACTTCTCATCATTGAGGCGTTCGTCCTCCGACTGATCCATATAAAAAGGCGCCGACGTGGATGGTAGCGGCGGAGTGTCAACAAAAGCGGGGCACTACAAATGAGGCCCAAGGGCAAAGCAGATTTTGTTAGCATGGGTTTCTCTTCGTGTTGGTGTCGTCGATGACAGTGAGGTAACCATTGTCACATTCCATTCGTCGTAGTGCAAGCAGGAGTGGCGACGGAAAGACACTGAGGTAAGAGTTCCTGGCTTCTTACCAATCAGTTCGTGCCATCGCTGTCACACATGTCTCATGGAAGTCCGTGACGTAACAGAGAATTATGATTCGGACCAGCACGTGCACTCTTTTTCCTTCGATTATCAGTGTCTGAGTCTTTTTGACTCTTCTCTTCTCCTGTCGGGTTCTAATACAGACATGGAGAATACGGAGGCACAAGCTATTGTCTCACTCGCTGCTCAGGCAGTCTTCCTCTCTCTTCACAAGTCTGGTCTCACCTTCGCGTTTACCGGCAATGTCGCACAAACGATCTACGGAGTAGCACAAGACTTTCCGACTGAGGTTCGTGCCTTACTCTCTGCCTCACATATTTTCTCATCATTGACTCAGAAAATAGAACTCTCCTTATTCACACCTGTCGCCTCGATCCCTGAGCTGAAGCAATCCCTCGCGCAAACATATCCCGCTTGGTTTAGATATGCCCTCACTTCGAGACGCTTGTGGTATTATAATGCCACACTGGCAACACGGACAGGCTTTCGAAGCGACATTGAGATCGTCTTCGTTGCATCTTCTGGTTCCATTTCCCATCTTGAAACCATAAATGACCTGCCGCTCGTACCATATTCTTTCATCCTGCTCCGTGAACTCATGTTCTGGGATAGCACTGTAATAGAACAGTCTCAATCTAGAAGTGCGCAAGAGAGAAATATCATCCATATGCTCCATACATTCAGAAGACGTCCCGATTTTCTTCACGATCCTGGATTCGATGAAGCAATGCACGCGGCATCTTTAGAGAGAGTCGCACGTTTCTTTGTCGTGCATCCGAGCTTTAGGAAAGAGTGGCAGCGAATGGGACTCATGACCCGCCGCCCACGAGAGAAGGCCATAGTCAGCGAGGCGTCAGACATCGTCCCCCTCTCGAATGATAAACCCCTTTCCGACGATCCTGATACCCTGATATCAGCTATCCAAAGTATGGTCATAACAATAGATACAACTCAAGAGCCATCGTCGTCTACGGAAGCGCCGGCTGAACCTTCCACACCCGTCCCAACAAGGAGGAACGAAAAAAAGACGAAGATACCACGGATACAAATACGTCGTCTCGCTGCTTGGAAAACCGTTGAACTTCTCAGATCTCACGGATATCCCTGCGCTTTGTTTGGTAGTATGGCCTGCAAGTTGTACGGTAATAAACGCATCCCTAACGTTCGTCTTGTATCAGCCGTCTTTTGTATGCTGACTTTTTGTTCCTACAGGATATTGATGTCCTTGTCCTTCCGCCTCAGAAAAGCACCATCAGTGGTCTTCCTCCGACCCAAGAGTCATTGAAGGAACTTCTCGTCACTTCGGCACCGACGTCTTTCGTTCTACGCCCCGCCATTGACCCCGAGGCAACGTACAAAGTCCTCTATTTCCTCCCAACACCTACTTCAAAGCCGACGCCTCACCAAGCATGCAAGGTTGACATCCTCCTTCCTGGAGTGATGTCTCTGCCGGCGCTTTCACCGTCAAGAGTGTGGTGGCGTCCCAACATAATCTCTTCTGCGATTCTCAGCAGTATCGATGCAAGTGGGTCTGTCTTTGCGGAATCAGAGTCAAAGGTTCCTGTCGTCCCGTTCAACGTACTGCTCCTTCAAAAGTTGCAGGCATGGGATGACCATCGGAGTGCTGAGGAGGTACGGTACAAGAATAAGGCGCCCGTTGACGTTGAGGATCTAGAATGGATGCTGGGTATTGCAGTGCCGAGGTACCTAAGGTTGGATCCGAGAAAAGGCGCGATGGTTTGGCGCAATCGGGAGCTTTTTGATGAAGAGTTTGAAAAGCGATCGAGAGAAAGGGTGATTGAGTTTTGTGAGCTATATCCTACGTGGACAAGAGTTTGGACAAGTTTAGGGTTCGAGGTGCCGTAGCTACTCAACGATGTTTTTTCTCAGGCTTACAACTATGAGAGGTTTCGGAAGGAAGAGCATAGAAGTTTCATCCATGGCCTCTACATCGATCTATTCATTGCTTCACCAGCTCTCCTAAATTTTGTCCAGGGACGTTGCATTGATACATCGTTGACAGATTATAAACAACGCTGACTCTCCAGTGCACGATTGCGTAATAGCTTTGTATTGTCCTTCGGTTGTATAGCTCTAAGAGTTTGATATGGGTATCTCTCCCTCTTAACCCATAATGCTTTTGTGCGACAAGATAACGATCAGATCTGTGTCAACGGAATTCTACAGCTGCCGCAAACTTCAGGAACTTCAACGATTATCTATTTTGGGGTACAATGTACGACGTTTTGAGGTACCGTTGCTTCTTTCAAGTGATTCCTTTGGACCTTCGTCGATAGCTCCGCAAATTACTTCTGACATGATATCACTTGTCACTTGTCCCATAAGTCTTCGCTGGATTTAACTTCCTTCAAATGCGTCTATGATGTTGGAGGATATGCTCACCGTAAATGAGTAAGTTCAGACCACCAAAACTATCTCTGTCCTGGAACATTATGACTGGAAAATACAAGAAAAAAGAGATAGAACTACAAACTTGGCCAGCATGGATGGAACATGAACGCATGAGTTCTTTATCTATCTTTGAAGTTCCAAACTTAAGGGAGCTCAAACTTGAGGGCATATACTTGGTTGATGGCCCTCAGACTGAGTTGCGGGCCGGAGAAGCCGTAGTTTCTCCGGAACACACTTCGGTAACCACGTGGGCAGTCTCAGCTTGGCTCTTTGTTCCACTACTTATCGTGATATGGCCTACCAAGTCTTAAATTGATATTGCCTCACATCAACTGTCTTGCCTTCAAGCTTCATCTATTGGCACAGAAATATTCATACACTTTTCTAAGTGAGATCAATATTTTAACCTCAATCCCTTGTACGCAGGGCCACCGCTCAGTGGTTGCACGCAGCGAGATCCTAGGATTGATGCTCAAATGACACAAGTCGTCCCTTGCCAAGCACCTGTGGTCACGCTTACAGAATGCCGCAACTTCTCGCTCGGCCTTACTTAAACCCGGAAGTTCAGAATTCGCATCGCAAGTCTTGAGAAGTCTGATATTGAGCAGCCATGTGACAGAGGTGTTCTTGACGTCTTATTCGTACTCCCTTCTCCCGCTCTCATACCTCTGATATATCCCGCGTTCTACTATGGGCCAAAAAATGGACCAGGTTTTCAAGAATATTCGCGTCTACTGTGAGCGCGCTCGATTAACGTTCAGAGTCGAGGTCGATTTTTGTACAAGGGCTTGCTTGTGTCGTGTACTGGGGAATTGTTCTATTTGGATATGATACGTGCGTTCCAAGCCTCTACCGCCTCTTCTCTCATATATGACGACTGTGAAATTATAGTGGAATTGCGTACGTTTTTTCTTTGTCACATCATGCTTTGTGTTCAAACTTCTACAGAGGCGGGGTGGTGAACTCTCCCTATTTCCAGGCACATTTTGGGCTTACCGACATAAAACACATCAATGATGTATCCTCGAATGTCGTATCAGTGTTACAGGCGGGAGCTTTCTTCGGCTCTTTGGGAAGTGCACCGGTATCCGGTAGGTTCATGCTTATTATGCTCTCTCTCCCTCTGGATCCAAACTTCAATATGGGTGGCCATCCCTTTTATTCGTGATTGACTTCATGAGTGGCGGACAGGATCAGTCCTATCTCTATACGAACGCTAACCTATGCTACTTTTAGCCAAAATTGGCCGCCGGCCTACTCTATTCGTATTTACCCTTGTCTTCGCCGTCGGCGCCGTATGTTCTTTGGCTACACCATCCAGCTGTTCATGCTCACGAAAGGCCCCCAGATCCTCACCACAGTTGCTCAAGGTTCCAATGGCCTAGCGGAGATCTATGCAGGACGCGTAATATCTGGAATTGGCATTGGAGCAATATCTGCAGTTTCACCTGCTTTCGTCTCGGAATGTGCTCCAAAAGATGTTCGAGGGCGTATCACGGGGTGCTTCCAGATTATGGTATGTGTTGTTCTCACCTGCCTTGCTTGGTGTAGATGTGTCGATTAACATTCTGGTACCACATGGCTATAGGTTGCTCTTGGAGTGATGATATCATACTTCATCAATTGTTAGCATTCCCACTTACTCATCTGTAATCTCCTGACCCTTATCGGCTACAGTCGGCGTGGGCATCCACATTCTATCAGGTGCCAGAATTTGGAGAATACCTTTCGGCCTTCAGCTGGTACCTGCCGGCATCATGGTGTTAGGTCTTCTCACCATCAAAGTAAGTCTGACCTCATAGGTTCCATCAGCTCATCATCATATGTTGTGATAGGAATCGCCACGATGGCTCGCGTCAGTTGATCGTCGGGAAGAGGCTATCAAAACTTTAGCTTACCTTAGGAAAGACTCTGTCACATCAGAAGCGGTCGTCGAGGAGATGTACGAGATCCAGGCGGCCATTGATGAGGAGCGTGAAGCACGTGAGGGGCTTGGATGGAAGGAGGCTTTCTTCGGGAAGGGAAACTTCGTCCGTTTTGTGATAGCCTTCGTCATTTTCCTCCTCCAGCAATGGGCGGGACAGAACTCGGTAAAGTAAGTGATGTTTCCAGTTTTTACTTTAATCATTTTTGATTACCTATCTGAACCGTTTAGTTATTATGCACCTCAGATCTTCAAAGCTGTACGTTGTGTTCTGTGTTACTGCCTGTGACATTCAGTTCAACTTCTGCATCAGATTGGATTCACTGGTCTGAAGACTCAATTACTTGCCAGCGGAATATATGGTGTGCTCCATCTTTCATAAATCGATATTTCTTACAGGTTTGCTTTCTAGGTGTTGTGAAACTTGTCGCTACAGCTCTTTTCATTTTCTTCGGTGTCGAAACTCTCGGTCGCAAGCTTTCACTCTTCATTTCCGCCATGGGCATGGGCACACTATTCTATATCATTGGCGCGCTCCTGAAGACGCACCCGCCTCCCCAAGTCATCGATGGACAAACACCACCAGCTCCTCCACCTGCGTCGAGGGCGATGGCAGGGTTACTCTATATTTATGTGTGCTTCTATTCCATGGGCTGGGGTTGGTTGCTCCTTATCCTTGTCTGCCTGGGAGAGACTGAATGTTCATCGAAATAGGTCCACTTCCTTGGGTCTACGTTTCTGATATCTTCCCTACGCGCACTAGGCATTACGGCCTCGCTGTTGCTAGTGCGTCTCAGTGGCTGTGGAGTAGGCGTTTCACGTCCGCTTTCGACGGAAAGAGTTGATTACGTTTGCTTAGACTTCGTGGTGTCAAAGGTCACGCCTCAGATGGTCACGAACCTTGGATACAAGATTTTTTTGATGTTCGCGACTGTGAACATTGGTGCCATGGGTTTATTTTCTTTGTGAGTTCATCATTATTTCCTTTATTTCGATGATTTACAAAGCAGCACTCAGGCTCATACCAGAGACTAAGGGACGCAGTCTCGAAGAGATGGATATCATCTTTGGTGCAATTTCTGCGGATCAACGTCAAGCTGATATCGAGAAACAGACACGAGGTAAAGTTTATCTTTAGTTATATGGAAGATAGTTCTCGACAACCCCTCCAGCGCCGGCAGGTATGCGAAAGGAATCTTCAGAACATTCAGTCGACAAGGCGTAAGTTGGGCATATGACATGAATATTCCACGTTTCGACGAGATCCAATCACAAGATTTGTAAGAATAGTGTCTTTGAAATGACGGTTCTTTCGATTAAGATGACTACTGTGATACATTGCACACAGATAAGCTGCCATCTTGATTAAGTCCGGTGAAATTGCAGTGGACTGGATGCCTCATGTGGAATGAGGCGATGCATCCGCAGTTCTACTGCTGTACAATCACACGTGTACCCAGAAATGGAATGAGCTTGGTAACAGACCCGCACGCCATCTTATCGTCTTCATAGAGCCTACTTTTCTTGCATTGCATGAGAATGTAGGAAATTCGGCTGGAAAAAGATGACTATCATCCTTTCACTTCAGCCAGAGCTCAGAGATTGAAGCTGTATTACCTCTGTACGTCATAAGGGCGGACACTTCTCTCCTTGAGGAAACATCCGCAGCGAATGTCAATAGCCTGTTTGGCTAGACCTTCTTGGCGTTTCGCAGGCGTGCCTTTATCTTTATCAGACAGCCGGTTTATATAAAGGGCAATGAGGTTGCCTGTTGGCAATGGTGAGTGACTCGTAGATTGGTTGACTCCTGACTCTGTTATTGTTTCTCTTCCAATCACAAAACAACTCACCTGTTTCCATTCCTCACGACTCACGAGCGATGCCCAACTTATCTTCACCCATTCTCAAGCAGCCGGACGCTCTTCATGACATGAATTTCTTTGCTGTCCCTCAGGTTCACGAGAATCAACCAGGACACACACGGCGATGCCAACGGTGCGAGGCTCATAGTCGCTGGTCGGACAGACTTGACTGGGAAGACCACGAATGTGTCAAATTACACCAGATCCACCACCACGGATCTCATTTCCGTCGAATCCTGGTAGCGACTATTGCGGGTTTCCTCACGATATCCCTTCTGTCCGCTCTCTCATCTATCTTCGACGTTTCTCATTCGTTGCCATGGGGTGTTGATAGTCTCGCGAGGCGTGCTATCCAGGGTACAACAGGCGATGATGGAACATTCGTTGACAATAAATGTATCCTGAAGTCCACTCTATCGGTTCTATCAGACAGCTGATACCATATATATAGTGTATCTCATCATTGTCTTCGTTGGACTTTTTCTGGTGATTGTTCTCGGTGTTATGTTAAGCGCTTGGTGCTGTAGAGGTATTATCACGGTCAACATTTGATGCCGCATCTTCCCAATATTTACGTTATAGGTGTGTTTCAAAACCCTTTATGCTGCCCTTGTTACCTGTGCGCATGCTGCGGTGGCCTTGGTAAGTTGTTCTCTGTCGAGTTAACATTGCACCTCATAAATTCGATCCAGCGTGTTTAGAATGCATATGTTGTGGGCTTTGTGCAGAGGGGGTAGAGCAAGTGTAAAGTTTACACATATACTTCTCCTTTCCTGCTCAGACTTCTTGGACGTTACTTGCAATATTGAGTTCTTCTAGTGATTCTTGCATTGCTTATCAAGACTGATGGATCATCATGTGGACGACCTTGATAGTGTAATTACAATCTGGTTACACGATGACAATGGACGTTGAGTAAAGACGAGTTGAGTGGCATGTCATAATTCGATCTATTTCTGACTACTGTTCAAATTAAGATTACCTATTCATGATCCTCGTCAGCGATCTCCTAATGTTTCGGTTCTAGAATCTCCTAGCTACGTTGTGGACGTGGGTTGGAGTAGTTGATGAATCGAAAACGAAGTCGAAAGAGTCGGTAGTAGAGGATATGGGTAGAAGTTGAAGTAGATAAGAAGATGTAATGGAGAGGCATAACCGTGAGGTATCGTTCGTCGTGATACGGTGAAAGTTCGTGGACCAAAGGCGAACGAACTCTGGTAAGACCAAGAGGAGCCCAGTAACAATGAACCCAAGAAAGAGGAAGTAATAAAAGCTTAGCGAGCCAAGATTAAAGAGGTCAATAGAATGAAACGCCCACAAGAAGCCGAGAAGCCGTACGGAAGCAGAGTTGCCGGGACAATCGATCAATCTAATCACAGAGCCGCGACAGACAAGAATGAAGCCGAGACCGAGAAGCAAGATAACCGAGAAGCCGAGTACGCTGCCGAAGACAGCGAGCACACGACGTTTGACGTCGGATCAAACGTCTTCGAAGCCAGAAATATGCCGAGCCAACGAGTCTCCAAGAACAGACCAGACGACGACGAGACAGTAAACGAGACGTGCAAAACAAGCAAAGCTCAAACCCAGAAAATGTGGGGTACAAAAACCTGTCCATTCGTATGTTTTCTCTTCCTATTTATACCTATTTTACAAGACTTCGGGATCAACGATCTAACCCAGCACCGTCCTTCATCGTCGATCCCTCCCCTGATTCTGTTTTTGACCGTTAGTCGGTCTCATAATTATGAACTCTATTTTTCTCTTCTCCTTATCAGTCCAGTCGATTTCCTGATTCGTCCGACTTGTTATCTACCGTGAACCTGCCCCAACATTTTCTTCGTCCTTTCACGCATACTGGTCTACCCGTCAGACCTTCCTATACCTTGCCTAATATACCCCTTTCCTATCCAATCTGTCAGCGAGTCTTCCTTCTCTACCACAGACTGGCGGCATGTTAGACGATGACCCCATCATCTCCAATTGCCAATTCAGCAACATTTAAGAAGGCGAGGGGTGCCAATGCATGACCATATAACTCTGCGATAGTAAGGTCTCTTCCTAGCCGCTTGATCTCCTGTCTGATAACACAACCTGAAGAGCCGCTAAGATGAGAAGTCGACATCTCTGCTGTATCCTCCACTCCACCCGCTGACCCCACAGTTCTCACCGTCTGATATTCTTCTCTGAAGTAGAAAATCTTCATCCTACTTGCCACTATTGATTCCTGCTTGACGGTTCTGTCGAGCTCGCGTAGCTGGTATGTAGTTTCACGTAACCTCCAATGGATGACAAACGGTCCTGACCATCTTAGAGCAAACTTGTGTCCCTTCTGGCCATCTAACCAAGTCTCGTGCACCAAAACCCACATCCCTTCTGCAAACTCCCCACTCAATAATATGCTGCTGAACTTCTCATTAAATGCAGAGACCGCTTTCTGTCTTGCCTCTTTCTGTTTTTCGAGTGCGATGACCAACTTCTCATCCCTTCTCACCAATCGCTTCATTCTAGTCGCCAGTAAATCTTCTGTCGTTCTCACTTGATCCCAATCCAAGGCTTCCCACGTGATGTCGGCCATGTCGAACGTGAAGTAAGGGTTTTGTCCATAAAGCAGATAGTAAGGTGTATACCCAGTCATCCTTGACGTCATTGTCCGCATTGCCAACAGCCCAGCCTCTACAAACAAAGGCCACTTCCCCAAATCCTGTCCACACGCTTTTAAAATTGGATTGCATAGAGTCTTGTGAGCTCTCTCCACAATCCCATTTCCCTCCAGGTGATACGGCACGGACACAATGACAGTAATTCCATACTGCCAATAAATATACTCGGCCGTGCCCAGGAACTCCTTCCCTCCATCTGTAATGAACGCCGGTATGTGTCCAAACCTGCATATGATTTCCCTGAATCTGCCCTCTTCAAAGCTCTAGCCTCTGGCCACCCAATCACCGGCTCCATACCCTGTAGTAGGTATTTCTTTCCTCCATGACCATCCCCCATATGCACCGTATCCAAGCAGAAATATCTGAGGATAGCCGCACTCCAAGTGGGCAAAAAAGCTACCTTTGGCCTCATTCTCGACCGCAACTGACAGATGTTACAGGACCGTACAAAGTTGGGCCAGTAAAACCTGTCTGACAGTGTCTTGTACATAGCATCGCGCCCTCTGTGACCCGCGTCATTGTGAGCTTCTGCTATCAGCTTCTTCTGCCTTTCCACAACTTCTATCACCAGCCTTGGCGGTTTGCCCCTTATTGGAACAAGCCAGAGCTTCCCGTCATACAAGAAATACTGTTTTGAGTTTTTGATGAATGCTGTCCTCTCCTTCTCCATTCTGCATCGGTCTGGAATACTCAAATTCTCCAGGTAGACTTTTATCTCGGTCCATCTTCCTTCAGGTTCCTTGTCCTTTACCCTGAAAACGTGCTTGGCACACAAAACTACCTCCATGTCTCCCACTCCGTGTCCCACTCCCCACGTATATTGTGGAACCTCCAACAAAACCAACTCGTTCTCGCATAAACACTCCTCCTGCTCCTTCTTCTTCTTATGTCTCTTGCAAAACTCCCTTCCCAAATATGCGAACGGTTCTGAGATAATGGACAGGGGTTGGTCTATGATTCCTTGAGTCCTCTCTACTACAGTCACTCCAAACACAGGCATAAAAAGCGCTTTTGCGCTAGTCACGAAGCTCGCAAATGGGGTCGTCGGCATCCTGCGTATGTGCTCCATCAGCTCTTTTGTCATTCCTGTCTTCCAATCCATGCTTCCTTCGTTCAACCAGGATTGAGTTCTGTTCACAAAACACGACAATGTCGTCAAACTCCTCCCTACAAATCTATCCAACAATTCTTCCGAATCTGAGTCCTCCCAGTCATTGTCCGCTCTCTTTTGCCTCAAAAGCCTGTCTGGCCCTTTATGTGACTGTGCCAGCACATGACTCAGTGAAAAATCGAAAAGGGAGATGTAAAGAATCCAGCGAGTCATCGGTGCATTTGGCAGATCTGGATTTTGAATCATTTCCACCAGAAACTTTGCATCCACGTCCACTCTGAAGTAAACACCCCATATCCTATGCCTCAAGGCCTTCAGCACCTGGAACAGACCATACAATTTGCACTTAGGCTGAGAGTACCTCGATTCGGTATCATTGAATGTGCAAGATCCTAACAACACGGGCTTCTTTTCGGTCCCTCGATACTGCTGTAGAATTCATCCTGCACCATTCTTGCAAGAATCCACCCCCACCACAATCAGCCCATCTAACTCCTTGCCCAACATTGAGTCTAATTTAGAATGTTTCCTCGCAGCATCGTACTTGATCACTATCAGCACTGGAGCTGTCGTAATCAAGCCCTTTAAAGCTTCCATCGACTCCAGTTCTTCATCCCCGAAGTAAAATTCTCAATCCAATCCTCTCGTCAGCATCGTCAACAGCTTTGCAACCAAGGAGAAATTCTTAATCCACCTTGTTAGAATGGCGATGATGTGATGATGTGATGGGGCACTGGCCACTACGTGATATCCCTGGCCATGGCAGCTTTGTCGCCTTGGCCAGGGACGTCGAAACATTGACTGCTTTGTCCGAAAGTATCATATATATTCCAGCTAGTAACTGCAGTACCCTCAGTCTCGTTTATACGTCTCTGAGGGTACGTCACATAGATATATTCATATAAAGACACGAACTAACTAGAACTACCTAGATAATCACACTTACGCGTATTGTCTAGGTACATAAAATACAGTCTCGTTTATACGTCTCTGAGGATAATCACACTTACGCGTATTGTCTAGGTACTTGATACACCTAGTGTATAGCTGCTATCGGATAGGATTCCAACACACCTTCTTCCTACTTCCGTGGTTCCCAGAAATGATCTTACATCTGAAACAACTGCTGAGATAGGCAATTTCTCAACCCTCGTGACAAGCCCACATTCCAGATGCCATCCATCTTTTGACACGACTGTCCCCACGATGTTCAACATAGGAGTCACCAGGATCAACTTTTTACCTGAAACCATAATCCCAGCCTCAATAAAACAGGCCAAAAACCAATCCAGAATCGTCGCATACTCGTAAATCAACCTCCTAATCCCTGGAACTATTTCCTTGCCATTATACCATGACTTTGGTCCCATGATCCCCACATCATCCACAAATCCATTTCCATTGGGTGGCTTTGCCTCTTTTTCTTTGTGGATTGTGTGATCAACGCACTTTTGGAACTTGGGTAAGGAATTAGTCACGTCTTGCAGCAACGTGGTCCCTCTCCTAGCTCCCAAAGCACATCCAAACGTAGTCAATGGCCTCAACACCTTTGCCAACCGCCTCCCATCATAACCTGCAAATAAATTGCACAGCCCATACACACTTCTCCCCACAAATCCTTCAGCAAAGTCATCCACCCTAGGAGGCAATGCCGCATCTCGCACCATCACCTTGTTCAATTCTTGAACATCCTGAACAATCCTGATACCATTCTTTTTAGCGACAGCAAAAATGCGGGACCTGTACAACGCCGTAGATGGTTCAAACTTTCCAGCCCGTTCTTGTGCCAATAAAGCCTCCTGAACCTGACCCTCTATCGCTTTTGGAATCCTAATCAGCTGTTGCACCCACGGTGTATGTTCAATGACTGGAATCTCATAATCGTCAAAATATTCGGGCAAAAAGGTTCCTTGCTCAGAGTCCTCAAAGGCCAGTGCATCTTCTTTACTTTTCAGCACGTACACCAGCAACTCCACCTCTTTAGGTTGTAGAAATCCATCCGGAACCCTACTCAAAATATTGTTTAATCTTTCCTTTGTCAGCTTGGCAGAAGGAACGAATTTGGACAGCTTCAGCGGATTGGTAGGTAATTGTGGCAACTCCCCAATGATCACAGGTCGAAACGTTTGACCTTCCAGGTTTGGCATATAGCTAGGCACAGGCCACACTTTTCAATCCACTGGCTTGTATTTTGTCCTCCGTTGCAGTACGTTTGAAGACATCACAAAATTTCCCTCCCTTATCTCGTCTCTCTCGAATATTCTCCTTGTCCACGGTGTATCCCTCAGCTCTACAGTTCTCGGTGCTGCATAGGCAACAGTTTTCAACAGATTGTCATAAGACTCCGGTGGTTCCCTCTCATCAACTCCATCCATACTTCCATTCTCCCAGTCCTCCTCCGTTCCGTACACCCCTACTAACACATACAAACTTTCACCAAGGCAAGGAATAGATGCAGGCTGGTAACCAGGCCTTGCTCCCGCATCCCCCTTCAGTTTCCCTCCCCATACTCATCCTTGTCTTCTACCGTTGGGGTATGTTTACATCTTGGGTGAGCTTGATTGCCTTCTATTCCCAATGAGTCCTTGTTTCAAACCGCATTAGGAGTTGTCAACGGTATCGACAAAGTTGCTCTTCCTCCTTTCAATCCATCCTGCCAAACCTTCATAGTCATACCTCCTGACCAGTCGTATTGCAAACAAGCAGTGTACCACTGCAACCATGGTTGCCTCAATATAACATCTCCCACATCTTCGGACCCCCTCACAGCGTTGTTCATGAAAAAATGGTGATTGAACGCATGCCCCCCAATCCTAACAGACACATCCCTCATGCACCCCTTAAGCCAAACAGGATCTCCATGAATCTCTCTCAATGACCAACATGTTCCATCCAAATCCAACGATAACTGCATTTGCTCATACAAATATTCTGGGCAAAGGTTTAACTCTGAGCCCGTGTCGACCATAAAAACCGTTTTAACCCCTCCAAACGTTCCTTTGAATTTTCCCGTAACCATAGCAAACAAGGGCACCGGATTTTTGAGTAGTTTGACAGCCGACGCATACCTAACTTTGATTGCTTCTCGCATAATCATGTCTGTGTCGAAGTCCACCGATACCTTCGAGCCCACCAACTGCTCCTCCACCTTGTTGTCTTTGACTCCATCTGTTTGCAGCTCCGTGCATCCACAGGGACACAGGTCCTTGTCAAAATTGTCGACGCAACTCATCATGACCGGTTTATTCGTATATTCACGTCGGACATTTGTCATGTTTGCCATACATTTTTGAAATTCCGGTGAGCATCCAAGAAATTGACCAACCGTCATGGTAATCATGGTTTGGTCCAACAGCTGCAACTCCACCACATCCAGATCTACCTTTTCCTGCACCATAGACGTAAAATGTGTTAGCCTTCCCTCCACCTTCCATCCTTTCTTTTCTTTCTGTTCCCCCCCTCGTATTTTGTACTGGAGGCTGGGGAAGCTTCGACTTATTCAACTTGGTAGCTGCAGACTTCTGGTTCCTCCCCATTCCTAATCCGTCTCCCTCGTTCACCTTCTTCGAGTCCTTTGGGGCATCATGAACTTTTGATTTGGCCAGAATTTTGATTGTTGGGCGTTTTGTCGGGTCATGACGCACATTATCCTTATGTGTATGCTCAGCCGGACTAGCCCTCCATTCCTGAGTCAATTGTACCATCTCCACTCCAAACACATCTCGTGTCAACACATTCTTCCTGTCAAGCAGCAATCCAGTTAAGCTCGTTGAAGCCATATGGGGTGGCAAATCCCTCCTTTCCACACCCTTTCCTTTCATCTCTGCTCTTGATAGTTTCATGTACCTTATCTTTTGTGCGATTCCTCCCTTGTCCCTTGTTGGTGGTGGTAACTCTCCCCCATCTACCAGAACTAATTGTCCTCATTTATTGTATTTGACCAACTCCTAGTCCAAAAGCTTATGCGTCTGTGGACAATTGTTATACCCATATGGGTGATCTCCGGGACACTTGCAACCACCCATTCCACACCTCTGTCCCAAGGGTTGCCTTGCTCCTGTTCCACTACTCATCAAAACACCCCGAGACCTGAAACCCTCAACCATTGTTAACCTTAACTGCTCCATGCCTTTCACAATTTCATCTGTCAATCCTTGGCTTCCAGGTATCACCTTCACCGTCAGTTCTGGTCCCTCCTGTTTTGACATCTTCTTCTTCCTCTGTCTCTCAACCTTCAATTCCCTCCTTTCGGACTCCCCGTCCGACCCATCCGATTCCCCCTCACTTTCCGGCATAACAATGGGAACCCTTACATCGTTTATGCTCAGAATGTCGAACTCTGCTAACAACCATTTCATCTGATTCTCAATTGTAGGTGAGTTTGTTGTAGTCTCGTTCTCTGTCAGCACCTTTCTGCTAATCCTCGACCTCAAGTTGTCTGGGATCCCTCGATAAAAACACCAGTTGAGATTGTGTTCTGTGATGTGCCTTGGCTCTTGCATTAAAGGAACCGCAAGTTGTTTAAACTGTCTATAGTATTTCCCCACTTCGTGCTTTGAAGTAATGCTGCCCTCCATCCCATGTTTTGTCATCCAAGCCCAAAACAACTCCAAATTAACCACCAGCGTTGAGTTGTTCATTCCATACAAATCTATCATCATTGTCCTTAACGCTACCCAGTCATCCGATCCCAACTCCGGCATATTCTCAATCACTCTCTTCACCTTCCTCAAACAGTAACGGAACACATAGCCTGGCAGTTGCAAATGAGTGACCCTCGCCCTGTCCGCATGCTGTTCTAACGAGTCCAAAAAATCCTGTACTCAATTGCCATCAAAATATGGCATGTGACGATCATGCAGTGTGGGCATGGGTACCGCATTGTTACAACCTCCACCTCCAGATGAAGATTGAATGCCAGAGGAAGTCTGAACACTGGATGAAGAAGTCGGAACACTGGAAGATGACTGGCTCGACGATTCTGAACCTTCCTCCATTTCCCTATCATACTACCTCTTTTACTTCGCTAATTTGATCTCAAACACACCACTTATAAATCCCTGTCTTGGTCACCAATCTGTGGACGTGGGTTGGAGTAGTTGATGAATCAAAAACGAAGTCAAAAGAGTCGGTAGTAGAGGATAAAGGTAGAAGTCGAAGTAGATAAGAAGATGTAATGGAGAGGCATAACCGTGAGGTATCATTTGTCGTGATACGGTGAAAGTTTGTGGACCAAAGGCAAACAAACTCTGGTAAGACCAAGAGGAGCCCAGTAACAATGAACCCAAGAAAGAGGAAGTAATAAAAGCTTAGCGAGCCAAGATTAAAGAGGTCAATAGAATGAAATGCCCAAGAAGTCAAGAAGCCAAGAAGCTGTACGGAAGCAGAGTTGCTGAGACAATCGATCAATCTAATCACAGAGCCAAGACAGACAAGAATGAAGCTGAGACCGAGAAGCAAGATAACCAAGAAGCTGAGTACACTGCCAAAGACAGCGAGCAGACGACATTTGATGTTGGATCAAACATCTTCGAAGCCAGAAATATGCTGAGCCAACGAGTCTCCAAGAACAGACCAGACGACAACAAGAGAGTAAACAAGACGTGCAAAACAAGCAAAGCTCAAACCCAGAAAATGTGGAGTACAAAAACCTGTCCATTTGTATGTTTTTTCTTCCTATATATACCTATTTTACAAGACTTCGGGATCGACGATCTAACTCAGCACCGTCCTTCATTGTTGATCCCTCCCCTGATTCTGTTTTTGACTGTTAGTCAGTCTCATAATTATGAACTCTATTTTTTTCTTCTCCTTATCAGTCCAGTCGATTTCCTGATTCGTCCAACTTGTTATCTACCGTGAATCTGCCTCAACATTTTCTTCGTCCTTTCACGCATACTAGTCTACCCGTCAGACCTTCCTATACCTTGCCTAATATACCCCTTTCCTATCCAATCTGTCAGCAAGTCTTCCTTCTCTACCACAACGTACTTCCCTTTATTTTCTCCTTAAATTTTATCATGGACATTTCTACATTCTCAGACTTTTTCCTATTATTTCACCCTTATTCTAAATTCTCCTTTACTTAGTCACTATAAAAACCTCATGTATTCAAAAACATTGACAGGCAATCAACAGTTGTTTTGTCTCGCTCTCAGTAACTTAAAAGTCTTCCCTTGTTATCTGAACTCAATCCGCTTATTCTATCTTAAACAATCCAGTTATTATTTGCCTTGACAAAGTTTGATTGCCTCATCATTTTATGGCCACAACTTCTGTCTATCTGGATTATAACTCTCCAACTACCCAGCCACTGCCTCTTGACCCCAATAGCTACGTTCCCCAAGCCTCTCCTGTTATTGACTTCACTCAGCTTGCTGGTAACTTTGATCCTACGATAATTCCTCCAATGAAACAAAGCCAGAATCCAGGCATGACAGGAAATACTTCTGCTCTCTTCCCTGAATTCACCGCAATCCTTGCTCAGCTCACGCACAACCAGACAATGCTACAGAACAGTCTTATCGATGTCATGAACAAAGTGGCACGTTGTCCTGGTCAGTCGGGCCCTGATCAAAGTCAACCTGCTTGTGGCAGTCATGTCAAACTCAGAGACGCACGTATTTTTAATGGAAAACACAATGACTTCACTCCTTTCATATCCAAAGTCAAACACATCATCAAATTCCACCCACCTTCTTTCCCTCTAAAGTTCTTTACATAAGCTTACACCTCAAAGATGGCTTACCTATCAAATGGTTCAATCATCTTGAACGTAATGACTCATCCTTGCTTTACAATTGGAATGAATTTCTCCTGGCATTTTGCAAGAAGTTCTCCGATCCTAGTCTTGTCCAGAATGCCAAACTGAAATCGGACACACTGAAGCAAACAGGTTCAGCTCACTATTACCTTACAGCATTTATGGAACTTGCCAGCCATCTCGACATGACAGAACAAACAAAGATCACGTGATTCATGAAGGGTCTCAAATCCTTGGTCAAAGATCATCTTGTCAATATTGTCAATCAACCCTTGACACTCAAAGCATGGGAATTTCTAGTCATCTTTATCGATACAAATCTTCACCAATGTGAGATCAAGAAATGGCTCGAAACAGGCAAGAAGAAAACTCCCAATCACAATCAGTCCAATCAACACTCCATTCCACCTGCTACTCACACTGTCATACCAGTTACCAATACCAGCTCCACTTCTGATGTCATACCTATGGAAGTGGATTCTATTTCTAGTCCTGGCACATCAAAACCTCATGGCCCGCTCACCACTGCCAAATGTGAACACCGCATGAAGAACAATCTTTGTCTTTACTGCAGCAAGAAAGGCCATAAAGCAGCAGACTGTAACAAGCGCAAGACCAAACATAGGGACACGGGAAAAGCCAAGCCAAAGACCAATTAGTTCCTGGGTCTTTGGCAATGATGGATGGAACTGAGTCACTTCCCCGTCACCGTATCAAACCAAAATTTGTCAGGAACACTACTGGTAAGTGGACAGTTCAATCGACTCTTGCTCCTTGTTTTCTTCTACCTAAACATGTTAATTTAGCCCCACATAATAGAGATCATTTTTTCATTCCTGTCACCCTCTCATTCCCATGAAAAAAACCATTGTCAACCTATGCATTTGTCGATAGCGGCGCAACTTCCTCCTACATTTCTGAAACTCTAGTTTCTTGGCACTCTCTCTCATGTTCTTCAAAATCCAACCCTGTTCCCATATATACTATTGACAATCACCCTATGACTTCCAGGCTCCTCACACATGACATCATTACTAAATTAAAGGTCCGCAACTATCAAGAAGTAATATGTCTTGGCATTGTCTCCATGCCATATCCTGTACTCCTGGGTCTAGATTGGCTCAGACAACACAACCCCACTGTAGACTGGATTTGTGGACAACTCTCCCTTTTCTGCTGCGGTGCTAATCATGATTTTCTAGTTACCGCATTTGGTTGGGGCTATGGTCCTCTAAAACCTGATGCTTATCCTGTACATTCTGTCAGCTCCCTCAGACTAGGCTTAGGTCTTCCTGAGATGCCTTCTTGTGACATCTGCAGGCTTCTTGATCCACCCAGTGACAAGACATGCCCATCATCTGATTACAAAGCAATTTTTCCAAATGCATCAGCATCTATTCTTTGTCCCCCCACATGGAACGGCATCAGTCGTGAAGAGCTCTTAGCCATCTGGTTGACACCTTCTCTAGAACCCGAACCTGTATACAGCCCCAAGAATAAACCTATTACAATTGACATATGTTCAGCTCGACATTTCAAAAAATATGCAAAGAATCAAGCAATCTCATGTATCTGGTACTCAACTAACGACAAACTCAAACTACAAATCAACACCATTACCAATCCCTTCCCTCCTAATACTGCACTTTCTGAACTACCTCCACCTCAACCTCCTCCATCATCACTGTCCAAACCATCAAAATTCACTGCTAGAACCAAAGACAAAATTTGTAAACTCGTACCTGAACAGTACCACAATTATCTTGACATATTTGACCCCATTGAGGTTATGAGACTGCCTGATCACTGACCTGAGTACCTAGGTTACATTATATCCAGCAAAGGCATCTGGATGAATCCCAAGAAGCTCAAAACCATTGCTGGTTGGCCTACACCTAGTTCAGTTAAGCACATTCAGCAATTTCTCAGTTTTTGTAACTTTTATTGGAATTTTATACCCCAATATTCTGAAATTTGCTTACCGCTTCATGCTCTGATGACAAAAGGATGCAAATCAAAATTCCCTGGACTTGGCATGGCAGCCAAAGACGCATTTGAAAAACTCAAACTTGCGTTTACCACAGCCCCAGTACTCAAACACTTTGATCCAATACTTCCCTCTACTGTTGTCATGGACACCTCAGATTTTGCACTCTCGGCCATCCACCTACAACCTGACAAAAATTCATTACTCCATCCTATTGCATACTATTCCCAGAAACTTGCACCTGCTAAGATCAATTACAAAACTCATGACAAGGAATTACTAGGTATCATTGAGGCTTTTTGTGAATGGCACTCTTGGCTTCTAGGATCTCCTCACACCATAACAACCATCACAGATCACTTGAATCTCCAATGTTTCATGTCCTCGCATCTACTCAATCGTCAACAAGCACACTAGTCATCATTTCTTTCCAAATTTGACTTCTAGTTAGACTTCGCACCAGGCACAAAGAACCCAGCCAACATGGCTTCACAATGTCCAGACTACGAGCTTAAAGAAGGGGATGAAACTATTGTCAATCAATGGCAAGCACTTCTAAATCTTTACCACACCGCTCAAATTTTTCCCTCACAAACCCCTTTTAACATTTCAACGACCTCCATAAATTCTCTTTCAACCTTCACTCTTGATAATTCAGAACTCCTTGATGAATTCAAAACTGCCTATTGCACAGATACTGAATGGCAAATCTTGTTGTCTCAAGGAGACAATTTCATTTCCCAACAAGGTGACCTTGTTTTTCATAATAGATGACTCTTTGTTCCTGCACCTCTCTGCTCCAAAATCCTCTATTCCTGGCACGACTCTGTTCTTTCAGGCCATCCTAGTTGTGCCACCACTTTTGATAATCTTTCTCATGATTTCTCCTGGCCTGGCATGTGCACATACTCTCATGCCTACGTTAAGTCCTGTGAGATTTGCGCATGCATCAAGCATGCTACCTACAAACCTTATGGGCTTCTTCAACCTCTTGACATACCTGATAGACCTTGGCAATCCATTTTCATGGATTTCATCACCAAACTACCTCCGTTGCACAGTTACGACACAATCTGGGTCATTTGTGATTGCATGACATGTGCTGCTCATTTTGTTCCTATCTGTGAGTCAATGGACACCCCAGAACTTGCTTGTCTCTATCTAGATCACATCTTTCAACACCATGGATTTCCTCATTTAGTCATCTCAGATTGTGGCTCATCTTTGTTTCCTCTTTCCTCACTAATCTTATGTCCCTCATTGGAACCAAAATGCGACCTTCCACTGCTTACCATCCTCAAACCAATGGACTGACTGAACACACCAACCAGACTCTCAAGACCTACCTTCATGCCTATATATTTTATCAACAAGATGATTGGGTCGATTACCTCACACTAGCTGAATTCTCTTTTAACAATCGCACCAACTCCTCTACTCAGCAATTGCCTTTCTTCACAAATCTTGGCTACAATCCCGACTTCAAAATTTGTATCACAGAACGCACAACCAATCCAGCTGCCACAGATCTTGCTAACCACCTTCAAGAAATCCACTCCGAGCTCCAATTAGAGTTACAGCATGCTAACGGTTACATGGCTATATACTACAATCGTCAACACATCCCTGCACCCAAATTCAAACCTGGAGACTACGTCTGGCTACTATGTCAAAACATCAAGACCACTTGTCCTTCAGACAAACTCGACTATCATCAAATTGGTCCTTTTAAAATATTAGCCCACCATGGACTCTCATCGTATCTCCTCAAACTCCCCAAATCTTACTCCTGACTTTATCCTGTATTTCATGTTTCCTTACTCAAACCCTTTACCCTAGCCAGTTCTATCCCTGATTGTTTGCAATCCAACATTGTTCCATTAGTCGACATCATCCCTGATCAACTGCACAACATCAGCACCATTATTGACACTCAGAGAATTGGACAATGCTTTGATTATTTTGTTTCATGGAAGAGCTCACCAGATTTGGAGAACTCTTGGATACCTCTCTCTGACATTCCTTCTGAACTTCACAAAATTCTGGAACACTGGCACAGACATAATCCCTAGACATCCTCATCTACCTCAAATCTATCTTGACTGCAAATCCACGTTCATTACCACATTACCCAAACCTGTACCATTCACAGAAACCATTATTTATCACCCAGCAAGATCGACTTCACTGCCTCTAGCTCTATCACAATGCAACTTCAAGCCTCCCAAACAAACTACAACTCGATCTGGACGCATTGCACACCCACCTCAGTCTAAAGACTATGCTGACTCGGTCCTCAAGAAGAGATAGTGTCATAATTTGATCTATTTCTGACTACTGTTCAAATTAACATTACCCATTCATGATTCTCGTCAGCAATCTCCTAATGTTTTGGTTTTAGAATCTCCTAGCTACGTACTTTCCCTTATTTTCTCCTTAAATTTTATTATGGACATTTCTACATTCTCAGACTTTTTCCCTATTATTTCACCCTTATTCTAAATTCTCCTTTACTTAGTCACTATAAAAACCTCATGTATTTGAAAACATTGACAGGCAATCAACACAGTTGTTTCATCTCGCTCTCAGTGACTTAAAAGTTTTCCCTTGTTATCTGAACTCAATCTGCTTATTTTATTGAACAATCCAGTTATTATTTGCCTTGACATAGCAATGCTATCATATAGTACCATGGGCTTCAAGAGTGCAATCACATCCTTGGTGATGCAATAGCATGATCTAATTTTTGCCATTCATCATTTTTATTACTCGCCCCAAAGCAAATTATCACATCCTTGGTGATGCAATAGCATGATCTAATTTTTGCCATTCATCATTTTTATTACTCGCCCCAAAGCAAATTATAAAGTGGGATAATTCTATTTGTGAACTCCTCAGAAGTTGTGAACCCCACCACATCCCAATGATAAGTACCAAAAAGAGAAAAATAATGTTTAGTTTGTCATCCAGGTCACATCAGTCACATTTGAATAAGTTCTCCAAAGCCTTTAACATTGCTTGTCGCTTTGCTACCAATGTAGACAACAACTCGCTCAAATTTATAACAGATGGTGGGTATGCATCACCATCCTGCTTCTAGCCATCATGTGTCATTAATATCATTGTACAGCTGGTATCAGAATCTAAAAATCAATATCAGCAAGATTCTGTCCACATTGTTAGAGAACGAAGCAACTCGGCAGCAGACTGCATGGGAGGAAATTGATTTTACTGACATTATTTCTGCACCTACATTGAACCCACTTGAATCTCTTCTGACCCAGCCTTGTGCAACTGACATGCTGTCTGCTCAAACTGTATACCATGAAACTCAGACAGCCATGTGAAGCTTGACAGACTATATCCAAATGCAGAAACAGATGTTACTCAACAAACTACATGGACTTCAGTATGTGTAATTTATTTCAAAGCCTATGTTCTCCTGTTCAGAACTCACTTTTTTCAGACAGAGAGGAACACGTTGATGAGATCTGACATGAACATCTTCAGGAGCCACCAGTTGTGGAACAAAAGGGCTGGCCAAGGAGTCAATAGTTGACGGGCCTTCTGAAGGCTGTTCTCAAAAAGGAGGAGGGAGCATCTTGAGGTCCCATAAGGCAAAGAAGAAGACTGGAGCATTGTTGTGGCAATTGCTATAGAACTGGCCACAATCATGCAACTTGCTCAGATCTCATTCAAGACATGTAATTAGTCCTGTATATCTTACAATTGCAAAATTGTATTTGTGTAGACTCTTATAGACTTCTTACTTGTGTTACAATGTTATAATAGTGATATATACTTTCGCTACATGATAGCTAAGGACAACTTAGTCAGAAGATGCCTCAGTAGAACCATTTAGGCCTCATGGGAGATCAGATAATAAATTATTATTTTATGTCATGCCAACTAAATCATTAATCAAAATGGTGGGGTTTACAACTTCTAGATGGTTTACAAATAAAATTATTCTATAAAGTGTGGAAACCCATCATTGCATTATTAACAATAACTCCATCCACTGCTTTGTTTCCTCATCATACCTAGTACCCCATGAAACAAGCCACTTTCTGCTTCTCTTTGGCTAAGTTATTTACGCTGTGCTCATTGATGACAGTTCACATACTAATTGTGAAACCTAAGTACTTCTGAGATAGATTAGGTGACTTGTTGATTGCTGGATCCTCTCTGAGGATGACTCTTATTGATTAACATTGATAATCAGATGTCACTACATTCTTCCATATGGTGTAGTACTTGGTGTAAGTATTACTAATAGTTCTGGGGCTTCTTGAAGTCTTAGAAAGTCTCCTCTAATCCACACTGGTGCTTGATAATAAGGTTGATGTATTGAGTGCTTTACAGAACAAATATCCTGCAATGCAAAAAAAGGTTCTCAATAAACTGCAGCCTAAGTAGTTCACTCCCTGGGAACCACTGAGCCTTTGTCTACCAATAGACTTCCAATAAGAGGTGTTTAATAAACTCTAGCCTAGGTGATTCACTCCGAACCACTGAGCCTTTGTCTACCAATAGACTTCCAATAAGAGGTGTTTAATAAACTCTAGCCTAGGTGATTCACTCCCTGGGAACTACCAAGCCTTTGCCTATCAATTGCCTGATTATTCTCTACTCTACTTGGACTATTTATACTAATTTCCCAGTGCACAGACCACCAGATCATATGACTTTTTACTCTTGACCTTCCAGCATTCCTGACCTAATTTGTCATTCCATTTTCTATGCATGTTTCAGTGCCACCATTCCATTCATCTCTTGCTTTCTCCATTCAATGTATATGCTACCATTCCATTCATCTCTTCTTTCCTCTATTCAATGCATGTGCTACCATTCCATTCATCTCTTTTTTCCTCCATTCAATGCTTGTGCCACCATTCTATTCATCTCTTCCTTTCATTAAAACATTCCAATCTGGTTATTTGTAAATCAGATCTTCTATTAATTCAGATCACTCCAAATTGATGCCAATCTACTCCATTTGCCAGCCCCATGCTTCCTCTCCCCATAACAGTGGCTGGACTATTGTTGAGTTGATAGTCTGAGTTGGTCCTTGCCCTTTGTTTTGTACTGTCTGTGTATTTATTGTGGTGTTTTTAGAGATATAATTTGTGGAGACTGCTACCAAGAGGCTTACAGTTTTCAACCTTATGATTAAATGTTTATTTTGACTTCTGGTACAGCATTGTATTAGCAGAAGTCAGTCATACTATCAACCTATAAACTGCCTTCTGGACATGTTTTCAAATTCTGTACTTAAATTATCATTCAAAAGTCTGCAAGTGAAAAATGGTCAATGTAGTTCATATCAGTTTCTGTCAACTTAAAAAATAAACCTCTGGGCCTGCAGCTTGGGAGATTCATCTCTCTTCCTCAAGGATCTTGACAATCTAGAGATTGTTGAGTCCCCAATAGATGAAAATTGGATTGACTATTACATACTTCAATTTTTTCTTGCAACTTTTTATGTATTCTATATATATGTTATTTCAATACAATTTGTTGCTGTAGTATAGAGAAAGAAACTGTAGATTCCTTTGCCTAAAACATTGAAACATCAAAAATCTATGAGGGTCTGTGGTGAGCTGCAATACCAAACAAGTCAGGAGCTTTATAACACATTGTGCAAAGCATGGATCTTCCTCAAAAAAAAGGAGTGCATTAGAGAATTGTCAGGGTCCTGACAAGATGCAAGAGTCTGATAGGATCAATCATATGTGTTAATAACATATAATGACTGGTTCTGGTGGCTAGATATTTCAAGTTTATAGCTATGCTCTGTGGCTAACAGTGCTATAGAGTAGTTGATATTACACCATCAAAATATTAGCTCTGCTTTGGGCCTGACAATTTTATAGTAAATTAACCAGTACTATACTATCAGAACATATATAAAGGCAAAAAATCAGACATGTATTCTGGATGAGTATGACAACTACTATCATCCTTGCTAGTTTGAGGAGAACTGCCATTCTTACAAACATGCCTGACTCTTTTTTTTTCACAATAGAGCTAGTATACCTGACCTTGATAGCAAAAAGATCATTAATATTCTGAGTTTCTTTTTGATATATCAGGCACCAATAGAGCTAGTATACCTGACCTTGATAGCAAAAAGATCATTAATATTCTGAGTTTCTTTTTGATATATCAGGCACTTCTATGCATCCAATCTACCATTGATTTCTTTCTCAACAAGATTAAAAGACTTATTATTCTGTTTCAAGAACAACACAATTAAAATTTTTAGAAATAACTAGAAATTATCTTGTTAAATTTGCTACCAGGCCAGAAAAAGATATATCTGATGAGGCTCCTCTATTTTGTAGCACTTATTGTGACCATCTTTTAAGTGAATGAGAAATAGAAATCATATTTAAATATAAATCACTACAAGATATGCAAATGAAATTATTTATTGTCAAAGAGGCTTGAGAGAGTGAGATACAAATTAGGATGGAGACACAACTAAGAATTATGGCAAATGATATTTAGTCATCATTTATACATGGAAATTTAAAAAATATCTTTCAACTTCAAATAGTGTTTGATACAGCAGAACCCATGAACAATATCTTTAGCCTAGTAACATAGTAATTGAAAATGAATAAGATATCTTGCTGATGAACCATAACACATTACAGATAAGTATGAAAACAAAATCCATGAACTTCATGATTGACAACTGATATAGAAATTCTAAGTAGAAGACATACTCTGTGTTGATATCTTATGCATTGCAGTAAGGAGTATGAAAACAAGACCTATAGACAATATCATTGACAGCTCACACAGTAACTCATTATAGAAGATATAGATCTTTTACTAAATGTCAAACAAAATTGTTTAAGTTAACTTGCAAATTCTCAAAGTCACTTCCTTCAGACTAAGCATCACAAAAGCTGTAAATATATTGTCACTCATCAGCTTAGTAGGCAGGTCTGAAATATATGCTCAAGTAAGGGGGAAAAATACCCATGTCATTAATTATGTTATTGAAATAGGCAATAGAAATATTGGGAGCATTGTATAAAAGAACACTGCATGAGACAAGATACTGTGCCAATGAACTTGGTGCTATATATAGGCAATCACAACATATATAAGTGATCACAAAACATGTGTGTGACAGGACACAAAAAAAGCATTCATCAATTGAGAGGTAAGCCATTCTGATAGAGAAGGCAATGAACCACAGGACAAAGACTTTTAGTTTCAACTCTGAGTCAGAATATTATCAATGTGCAATTTAAAATAGAGCTGGAATATTCTCACATGATATAAGACTTTTTGTATCTTTGACTGCCTAAAAGTAATATGAATAGGCACCCTTTAGCTACAGAGCCTGCTATATTTTCAATACCAACTGTGCTGTGCAAATCTCTTTTTTAACTGAGAAAATTACAAAGCAAGGTTCACTATTACTAATTTAATCTTCTCCATTGTTAATAGTCAAATCACAATATTCCAGTGTTAAGAGCATCTATCTCAATTAGGATGGCCAAGTTAAAAGAGTTTTGAAAAAAAAAAAAAAAAAAAAAAAAAAAAAAAAAACAGAAATAATTATATAGGTGCATGATATTCAGCCTTGGCTTCTTATTATATAACCTTCTAATAGCATAAACTCCAAATTAAGAATTTTAACATATAACTTGAATATTTTACAGAGTCATATACAACTGATTCCTCTGAGCACCAAGCATTGAAAATAGACTAATCATAATAGTACAAGGTCAAAAGAACAAGAATGTATTATTACATAGTAAACAATGATGATGGCTGAGACACACAGCTGACAGGTAAATCCAAAGTATATTAGAGTATATACAAACAATATCATAATAACTACTCACCTAGCAGAGGAAAATCCAAAGAGAACAATTCTAAGGATTTTCTATGCTAAGATTGATGCTTCTAGGGCCTCTAAAGCATGGAAAACAACAGTACAGAACAACAAAACCTTAAAAACTTTAAAATTGAGTAAACAAACAATTGCACAAATAAGAAGCAAACTCTGGCTTATATGAGCAGTTTATATGCAGTGTTAAAGAGCCATACTTGTCTGAATAATAGCTAAAAAAACTAAAGAACCAGAGCACTGTAAAGGCAACACTGAACATCTGCAGAACTTTTTTTACAGACTAGCAAGCACTGGTGACAAGCAAGAGTTGAGCAGGCATAGAAGCAGGCAAGAGTCAGGCAAGGAACTGGCAAGGCTAACTGAGCAGTTGGACATCACTAGAGAGCTTACAGTCGATTCAGTGTGTAGGCCAGAAGAACACTGCTATTGTTCAGCCTGAGGATATTTTATCCCACAGGCTGCCTATATATATATTACATTGGTGGCTGTGCTATTACTAATACTGTTTACTAAGCAGGCTCTGATATGTAAAGGAGTATGACTAACAATAATTGATGCTGAGTAAGGTCTATGCATATGACTCATCAAGGCTGACTACTAAGAAACAGAAGGGGAAAAGGCAGGCTGAGTGGCTGGTCAGATCTGCTAGAAATAGGCATATTATTGGACTAAGCTCAGAATAGGATTGGACACAGTCTGAAGACTGGTCCCCTGACAAGCACTTCAAAGGCTGAAAGTAGTACTGATAGATAATGTTGAAAGAATAGAAGCAGTAAAGTAAAAAAATTACAGAAGAAATAAGAAAATAAAGAAAAAAAGAGTAAAAAAGGGAAGAAATGAAAAGTCCCCTGACAATTGGAGAGAGTTGAAATTGGCAAAAATAGTGGAATCAGCCATGGAGAGGCAGTTTTGAGAATCAAATCACTTGCCATCAATACTATTGGTAATAGACTCAATGCCTGCCAATTTACCCATGCAAGAAGGATCAACAGAATTGGCAATGAAACAACCAATAAACTTGCTGCCAACAAACAAGCAGATCATATTGTCTGCTGATAAAACATGTTCCATCTTATCTATTGACTGCAACTTGTCCAGTGCTTGGATCATCCACTTGCAGTTCCTGGCAGATCCACTGCCTACAAACACACGGACCAAATCATAAAGATTTTCACTGTAGATGATGTGCAGCTTTTACACTCAGCCCTCAAAGATGATACCTGAATGTGGATGTTCCTCACAGCAGAGGAATTGAGGGCGCATGACTGGAAACTCACTGATGTCTACAGCCAAGGGTTGTCATTGGAAAGATGTGGAAGACATGTTCAGACAAAGGCAGACCCAAGACAAAGGGCACAGACCACGGTCTGAGAAGATGTCACAGCTTCTGCCAGCATATAAAAGTGCCGAGTTCATCAATGATGAGAAAGATGAGTCTGAGGCTGACAATGACCTGGACACATCTGAAGCCAGCAGCACCAATGACAATGACCAGATGTTACGGACACCAGCGCCACAATCTATCTGTGTATACATATATTTTTTTGGGTTGGCCTGGTTCAAAAAACAATTTCCTCATGTTACTGATAGGCGACATGCATGATATCGAGTTGGGAGAGTGACCAAGTATTATTCAAATTTTTTCCGAAGTTTTCCCATGAATTTGAGCGAGGGGCGAGCTCATCACGCACAACAGCGGACAAGAAGCGTGATAGATCAGTCCCCACATATATGTGATGCGACGTCGCAATCCATCAGCGATCGCGATCAACGTTCCTGACAGCCGTTGTACCTGATAGCCTCGGGTAATTGCCGGCAGCGTTCTCATCACAAGTCATACATTAGAGGTGACTGCTCAACATGTGGTAGCTATAATTGATACACCGCCTTCTGAAAGTTTTGAAAGTGTTTCCAAATTTTGTACTTATACTATCGTTCAAATGTCTACAAGCGAAAAACAGTCAACGTAGTTCATATCAGTTTCTCTCCACTGGACAATGCACAGAGGTCTTGTGGCTATCTGTACTTCCAAGGTCAGCGCTTACTTGTGTAAAGATCATGACTCCCTGACCGTTCGGGGTTCTTAAGCTCCGTTCATCAGACAGCCACGGATAAAGGAACCTGTAAGCCTGCAGCTCTGTAGATTCGTCTTTCTTCCTCAAGTATGTTGACAATCTAGAAATAATTTAGTACCAAATAGATGCAAACTGGGTCCAATTTACACATACTTCAATCTCGTCTTGCAGTGCATCGATATCATTCAGGAATCTCATTACTGTAAAGCTATGGCCTGTAAAGAAAAGACGCAGTTCCTTCCACATGGATGATGCCAGGATCGTCTCTTTTTTGAAGATGAGAATGCGTGACTGCAGACTGTATTCGAGATCGGCGATACCCTTCAAAATTGGATGATAGTTCATGGAGAATAGTTAACTCACTCGAAAAGCATTGTCCTGATTCGCTGTACTTCACATGCTTCGCAAGTGTATTCCATTTGATGAAAAACTCCTTGGACGTTGGAAAAGGACTTCTCGACACGTAGTATTGCCTTCTTGGGCTGTACAACGCTGATGACGCTACAGACAAGGTAGAATAGAATCGCCAGGCAAATGACCGGACCTATGCATCGAGCGGGTATGACTGAAGTGACGGCTGGCCACAGTACTGGGGAGCTAATGAGTACAAGAAAAAAAGACGGAGGCATTTGTGTGCAGTGCTGTTTGGGGTGCCAGTCTTTATAAACATGAACAGACTCCGGACTTATCACAGAATTATCGTCATGTGTCCAAGAAGAAAAGTATGCCCAAAAAATCATTGTACGCATTGTACGCCCAAGAGGAAATTCGTCGGAGTTCGAATGGGACTGGTCGCCACGCCCCAATTCGAACTCCCACGCCCTTTGCCACGCCCTAAAGGAAATTCGTCGGAGTTCGAATGGGACTGGTCGCCACGCCCCAATTCGAACTCCCACGCCCTTTGCCACGCCCTAATGAGATAGGATTGCGCACCTTTGGAATAGCATATGCCGGACCAGCGCCCATAATTCTAGGCGGGACACCGACTTTCGCTGCAAATACAAACTTGCCCTTGATTGTGTCGAGCCATCCTTTTAGGGCGTGGCAAAGGGCGTGGGAGTTCGAATTGGGGCGTGGCGACCAGTCCCATTCGAACTCCGACGAATTTCCTCTTGGGCGTACAATGCGTACAATGATTTTTTGGGCATACTTTTCTTCTTGGACACATGACGATAATTCTGTGATAAGTCCGGAGTCTGTTCATGTTTATAAAGACTGGCACCCCAAACAGCACTGCACACAAATGCCTCCGTCTTTTTTTCTTGTACTCATTAGCTCCCCAGTACTGTGGCCAGCCGTCACTTCAGTCATACCCGCTCGATGCATAGGTCCGGTCATTTGCCTGGCGATTCTATTCTACCTTGTCTGTAGCGTCATCAGCGTTGTACAGCCCAAGAAGGCAATACTACGTGTCGAGAAGTCCTTTTCCAACGTCCAAGGAGTTTTTCATCAAATGGAATACACTTGCGAAGCATGTGAAGTACAGCGAATCAGGACAATGCTTTTCGAGTGAGTTAACTATTCTCCATGAACTATCATCCAATTTTGAAGGGTATCGCCGATCTCGAATACAGTCTGCAGTCACGCATTCTCATCTTCAAAAAAGAGACGATCCTGGCATCATCCATGTGGAAGGAACTGCGTCTTTTCTTTACAGGCCATAGCTTTACAGTAATGAGATTCCTGAATGATATCGATGCACTGCAAGACGAGATTGAAGTATGTGTAAATTGGACCCAGTTTGCATCTATTTGGTACTAAATTATTTCTAGATTGTCAACATACTTGAGGAAGAAAGACGAATCTACAGAGCTGCAGGCTTACAGGTTCCTTTATCCGTGGCTGTCTGATGAACGGAGCTTAAGAACCCCGAACGGTCAGGGAGTCATGATCTTTACACAAGTAAGCGCTGACCTTGGAAGTACAGATAGCCACAAGACCTCTGTGCATTGTCCAGTGGAGAGAAACTGATATGAACTACGTTGACTGTTTTTCGCTTGTAGACATTTGAACGATAGTATAAGTACAAAATTTGGAAACACTTTCAAAACTTTCAGAAGGCGGTGTATCAATTATAGCTACCACATGTTGAGCAGTCACCTCTAATGTATGACTTGTGATGAGAACGCTGCCGGCAATTACCCGAGGCTATCAGGTACAACGGCTGTCAGGAACGTTGATCGCGATCGCTGATGGATTGCGACGTCGCATCACATATATGTGGGGACTGATCTATCACGCTTCTTGTCCGCTGTTGTGCGTGATGAGCTCGCCCCTCGCTCAAATTCATGGGAAAACTTCGGAAAAAATTTGAATAATACTTGGTCACTCTCCCAACTCGATATCATGCATGTCGCCTATCAGTAACATGAGGAAATTGTTTTTTGAACCAGGCCAACCCAAAAAAATATATGTATACACAGATAGATTGTGGCGCTGGTGTCCGTAACATCTGGTCATTGTCATTGGTGCTGCTGGCTTCAGATGTGTCCAGGTCATTGTCAGCCTCAGACTCATCTTTCTCATCATTGATGAACTCGGCACTTTTATATGCTGGCAGAAGCTGTGACATCTTCTCAGACCGTGGTCTGTGCCCTTTGTCTTGGGTCTGCCTTTGTCTGAACATGTCTTCCACATCTTTCCAATGACAACCCTTGGCTGTAGACATCAGTGAGTTTCCAGTCATGCGCCCTCAATTCCTCTGCTGTGAGGAACATCCACATTCAGGTATCATCTTTGAGGGCTGAGTGTAAAAGCTGCACATCATCTACAGTGAAAATCTTTATGATTTGGTCCGTGTGTTTGTAGGCAGTGGATCTGCCAGGAACTGCAAGTGGATGATCCAAGCACTGGACAAGTTGCAGTCAATAGATAAGATGGAACATGTTTTATCAGCAGACAATATGATCTGCTTGTTTGTTGGCAGCAAGTTTATTGGTTGTTTCATTGCCAATTCTGTTGATCCTTCTTGCATGGGTAAATTGGCAGGCATTGAGTCTATTACCAATAGTATTGATGGCAAGTGATTTGATTCTCAAAACTGCCTCTCCATGGCTGATTCCACTATTTTTGCCAATTTCAACTCTCTCCAATTGTCAGGGGACTTTTCATTTCTTCCCTTTTTTACTCTTTTTTTCTTTATTTTCTTATTTCTTCTGTAATTTTTTTACTTTACTGCTTCTATTCTTTCAACATTATCTATCAGTACTACTTTCAGCCTTTGAAGTGCTTGTCAGGGGACCAGTCTTCAGACTGTGTCCAATCCTATTCTGAGCTTAGTCCAATAATATGCCTATTTCTAGCAGATCTGACCAGCCACTCAGCCTGCCTTTTCCCCTTCTGTTTCTTAGTAGTCAGCCTTGATGAGTCATATGCATAGACCTTACTCAGCATCAATTATTGTTAGTCATACTCCTTTACATATCAGAGCCTGCTTAGTAAACAGTATTAGTAATAGCACAGCCACCAATGTAATATATATATAGGCAGCCTGTGGGATAAAATATCCTCAGGCTGAACAATAGCAGTGTTCTTCTGGCCTACACACTGAATCGACTGTAAGCTCTCTAGTGATGTCCAACTGCTCAGTTAGCCTTGCCAGTTCCTTGCCTGACTCTTGCCTGCTTCTATGCCTGCTCAACTCTTGCTTGTCACCAGTGCTTGCTAGTCTGTAAAAAAAGTTCTGCAGATGTTCAGTGTTGCCTTTACAGTGCTCTGGTTCTTTAGTTTTTTTAGCTATTATTCAGACAAGTATGGCTCTTTAACACTGCATATAAACTGCTCATATAAGCCAGAGTTTGCTTCTTATTTGTGCAATTGTTTGTTTACTCAATTTTAAAGTTTTTAAGGTTTTGTTGTTCTGTACTGTTGTTTTCCATGCTTTAGAGGCCCTAGAAGCATCAATCTTAGCATAGAAAATCCTTAGAATTGTTCTCTTTGGATTTTCCTCTGCTAGGTGAGTAGTTATTATGATATTGTTTGTATATACTCTAATATACTTTGGATTTACCTGTCAGCTGTGTGTCTCAGCCATCATCATTGTTTACTATGTAATAATACATTCTTGTTCTTTTGACCTTGTACTATTATGATTAGTCTATTTTCAATGCTTGGTGCTCAGAGGAATCAGTTGTATATGACTCTGTAAAATATTCAAGTTATATGTTAAAATTCTTAATTTGGAGTTTATGCTATTAGAAGGTTATATAATAAGAAGCCAAGGCTGAATATCATGCACCTATATAATTATTTCTGTTTTTTTTTTTTTTTTTTTTTTTTTTTTTTTTTTCAAAACTCTTTTAACTTGGCCATCCTAATTGAGATAGATGCTCTTAACACTGGAATATTGTGATTTGACTATTAACAATGGAGAAGATTAAATTAGTAATAGTGAACCTTGCTTTGTAATTTTCTCAGTTAAAAAAGAGATTTGCACAGCACAGTTGGTATTGAAAATATAGCAGGCTCTGTAGCTAAAGGGTGCCTATTCATATTACTTTTAGGCAGTCAAAGATACAAAAAGTCTTATATCATGTGAGAATATTCCAGCTCTATTTTAAATTGCACATTGATAATATTCTGACTCAGAGTTGAAACTAAAAGTCTTTGTCCTGTGGTTCATTGCCTTCTCTATCAGAATGGCTTACCTCTCAATTGATGAATGCTTTTTTTGTGTCCTGTCACACACATGTTTTGTGATCACTTATATATGTTGTGATTGCCTATATATAGCACCAAGTTCATTGGCACAGTATCTTGTCTCATGCAGTGTTCTTTTATACAATGCTCCCAATATTTCTATTGCCTATTTCAATAACATAATTAATGACATGGGTATTTTTCCCCCTTACTTGAGCATATATTTCAGACCTGCCTACTAAGCTGATGAGTGACAATATATTTACAGCTTTTGTGATGCTTAGTCTGAAGGAAGTGACTTTGAGAATTTGCAAGTTAACTTAAACAATTTTGTTTGACATTTAGTAAAAGATCTATATCTTCTATAATGAGTTACTGTGTGAGCTGTCAATGATATTGTCTATAGGTCTTGTTTTCATACTCCTTACTGCAATGCATAAGATATCAACACAGAGTATGTCTTCTACTTAGAATTTCTATATCAGTTGTCAATCATGAAGTTCATGGATTTTGTTTTCATACTTATCTGTAATGTGTTATGGTTCATCAGCAAGATATCTTATTCATTTTCAATTACTATGTTACTAGGCTAAAGATATTGTTCATGGGTTCTGCTGTATCAAACACTATTTGAAGTTGAAAGATATTTTTTAAATTTCCATGTATAAATGATGACTAAATATCATTTGCCATAATTCTTAGTTGTGTCTCCATCCTAATTTGTATCTCACTCTCTCAAGCCTCTTTGACAATAAATGATTTTATTTGCCTATCTTGTAGTGGCAGAGAGAAAGATAAGTAGAGAACCAGAGAGCTTGGAGAGAAAACAGGCGAGCTTGGTGAACCCAAACCTTGAAGAAAAGAAGCAAGTTTGGATGAACCCAGAACTCGAGGTAGCTTGTGTGGTGGTGTGGTTGCAAGGAGTCAGACATACTAGTACTAAGCAACTTCTCTTGATTGCTTTTATCTCTTATGTAACGTAGTTGGGAATAAAATATTCATTCTCATTCTCATGCCATTAAATAATTAAATATTCTGCAACATAGATATCCATTACTATCTACTTATACAAAAGGAAAAAGATAAAAAAACAATTTATTTCTGTATGTTCAGAGTCTAGAAGAGTTATCATATTCTAATGGCTTTTGGTTTTCTAATGCATCTATAATACAAGATCAAGTTTCTACCATTGCAAATACCTCTTCCAAATTTCTTATATGAAGAGGATCAGAAAGGGGCAAACTGGCTCGACATACTGGGCATGATTGGAAGAACTTTTCACCCTCTACTTGAGATTACATTCTGAACAGAGTGTGTAACCACAGTAAAGATTGCACGGTAAAGTAAACAAAATGATGAAATAAATAATGGTTTTGACTTGCAGTAATAAATCTGTGATTGGCTTATAGCAGATAGGACAAATGGCAATCTCCCGTAATTTCAAAACAATCTACGGTGATTGTTATTCAATGTGGAATGTGAGGGATCAAATACAACATCATACTGGTGCCAGATGATCTCTCTCAGCTGTGACAGCTGTAAGTTCATCTGTGATCATTGCAAGTCAATTTTGTTCATTTAAAAATTGGGCTCTGAGAGTGTCACAATCCTGACAGATCAACAGTTACAATGAAATGTTGTTTATAAGAAGACACAAATGAGCAAAGCTTCATTTCTTTGCTTCTGGAGCACCAAAACTTCTTCTTTTACACAATTCAACATAGAATTTAGCCGAGAAATCTCCTGAGATTATTTTTTAAAAAGGAGAGGGATGCCAATAATAAGAACCTTACTTGATTTTTGTTCTTCTCAAATTTCTTAGCTGCTTAAGAACGTTCCATTTCAATGGCATTTCTGGGCTGTGTCCTTTCTGAGAAACAGTCAATATACTGAGAGTCATGGTTCCTGATTCTGATCTCTGGCAAGGTTGCCTGTGAGCTCATGATGAGGTCAAGAGCATTGAAGAAGAGAAACTATTATACTATCTGACTTTTGACATCCTTGAAATCTGATTCTTTGTCTGAGAAAAAAAGCTCCCCCTTAGGGATGATCAACATCTTCTTTTTCCAAGTTCAAGCAGCAGTGCTACAGGGATGAGAGAGGCACAGATCCCAGGCACAAAACTTGTTGGGTTGATCTGCAGGCATGGGATGCAAGATAGATAGAGGGTATCCATTCTAGTTTCTTTCTGTTTCTCTTTTTGAAAGAATTTGAATGATGGTCACGAGGCACCCAGGCAAACACAAAGGCAATGATGATGAATTAAAATTTAACTGGTGGCAATCATATGTCAACCATTTCTCTTTTGACACAGATATCTAGACACTATTATCACAGTGAAAACCGATGCTGAAGCTCGATCCCGGAACGAAGTGTAAAGCAACAGTTTATCTGTGCTTACAAAGGCAACATTTCTATTTTCAGAGCTCGTCCGCACTTCTTGGTCTGGGTTGATGGTGCACACAACACTAATCTGATGGTTAATCTTCTAGATAGTAATCTTAATGTGATTTTGTTCACGACAAGTATGATTTTTACTCCCTCTTGTAGAGCATAGTGAATAATGGACTCATTGTGGTGACCGTTAACTGCAAACACATTAACATCCAGATAGGCCATCAAGTACAAATAATATTCACTTATCCCCTCAACAAGGTCGACTACAAGTAGGATGCTATCAACAAGTATTTTGCATTCTCTAGATAGGACATAAGCAGTATAATGCATCTGAAAAAATGTGCTTGTTAGTTGTAACATAGAAAACTGTGTTTCTGGCATCTTTCTCTTCCACTGTCCATTTCCACTTTGACTGGAGCAACAATAGGCCCACACCATCCTGCAGTGTTTTCAATGCCAGGCCCATAAACTTCAGATGCAGATGGATAATACTACTTGTCCTTATGAAGAACAAGCATGTTATGTAATAGAACTTTTCAGACAAGACCTCTGTATAAGTTTGAATAGAATAAAGACCAACCATCAACCTCCATTAATGCTTCTCATCATTGAGCCCTTTAAAAGGAGCAGAAAACTCATCATGGTCCTCAAAATAAGCCATGGCATGACACAACTAATGTAGAATAGATATGTATCAGTGAGTAAGTAAGCCAATATATGATGTTGTGTGCTGAGGTTGTCACAAGTGCCCAAGAATTGGTGACTGTGTCACGTTTCTGCCCAAAAGTGTTCAACAAAACTTAAAACATGGAAAAATTCTAGCTCCAATATTGACATGGTTATGATGGATACATACATTTCATTTTAATCAAGGACAAAAAGTATATCCCAGATACGGGAGAAAAAGTCAACAATCAACCAACTCTGTCATACCAGTGCATGTATATGTGAGGACAAAATTAAGCATCCAGCATTGGAATAGCTGGACATGTGCAAATTCTTCCTGATTGAAGATCTGCGTATGTTGTATTGCATCTACTAGAAAATATGGATCAAAATTAATGCTTTGCACTTTGGAGAGGAAGGAAATGGAGCAGGGTAACTGCAAATCACGTGTTTGAAAAAATTTGGAAATAAGTAAAAGTGTAAAAAAAAACAATCCTTCCCCTTGTCATATTACATTTCACAAAGAAAATTTTTTTCTTGAAGTTTTTCAAGTGTTGCAAGACTAATAAACCATTACCTCTGCTTTGAAACAACAGAGATTGCTAATACATACACATTTCAATGAAACAACTACCATGATTTCATCCTACTCAAACCTTGTGCAATAGGCTTCAATCTCAGCAACTGGCACTGCTTTGAGTTGTGAATGTGTCTGAGTGCTCCAGATGCTTGCTCCAAGCTCAGAATACTCTTGGTACAGGTTGTGGGGGATATCAGATGGCTGATGATGTACCCCAACAATCCAGACTCCTTGTAAATGCCTACTCTCTTGAGACACTTTGGGAAACTTGATGATCTGTTTAATGGTAAATGGAGCAGGTGTACCATGTAATGTTACGGAGCTGTTGCCACAGTGCCTTGTTTGAGTTGTGAAAGATAGACCATGGTGCCAAACTTGAGATTGTATGATTGCATCTGATGGGACATGTGCATGCAGATCAGCACGTTTGATTGCATCTATATTTTCAAGAGAGATGGAAGCAGTTTTCCCTTTGATGCCTAAATTGTCATCAAAAGACTTGACCTCATTTTCCAAATTCTGAGAGGTAGCTGCATCATCATGCTTGGTTGCAAGTATGCCACGAGCTTGAGGTCAAACTAGAACTTAAAAGAATTTGAGGCACTCCTTAACAACCTGCAGACAACTTTCCTTAAAAAATAGGCCTCTCAAGTTGGCAGCTTTATGCCAGGATTGAAGTATCGTTTCTTTATATTCATCTAGTTTTCTCAAGTCAGAATTAGCTCAATATAGAATAGGCAAAGGATTTACATTTCTTATAATTGGTTGAAAGCCGTTGCAACTGACCAATCATACATTCAAATGGGAAGGCCCACCACTCATGGACAGGACCATAGAGCTTTATAAACTCTGAAATGTGAAAAGCTATGTGGTGATTAGGAACATACTTATAGAACAGAAATATTCTCTGGAGTTCTCGCCAATATTCAACCATGTGATTTATGTATAGTATAGAGTGTGCTTCACTGGTGACTTGAGAGGTTGCCAAGGTAATTGCGGTCATGAGTAGCATGGTAAGATGCAGCAATTCCACATGTTTGGTATCTGACCATTTCTGAACTAAGGAGATCAGCAAATTTAAGCAACTGAGTGTGTGCCATTCATTGGCCTTGAGTTTCAATCCTGACAGAAGAGGAACTGAAGTTACCCAGGAGGGCTTTACGATATAATCCATATCATCTCTGATGCTATGCATCTCTTTGTCTGTTAACACATTTCCAGGTTCTATATATGTCTTGGTTTTGACTTGTTTTATTCTCTGCGAAAGGATGTTAGTTGCATTCAATAAGAAAAATGTCAGCACGTGCCCAAGTTACAATAGCTTGTGCACAGCACAAAGCCTCAGATTTTGACTCAACGTAATTTACAAACATATATAAATTGTCCTATGCTTTTCTATCATTTCAATTTCAGAAATTTTTCTACTTGGAAAATTTTGAACAACTTGAAATTGATATACGTTTGAAATTTTTAGGACTTAGAAGAAAAAAAACGTTGACGTCAGCTCTAATACTATAGCGCTAGTGCAGCTAGCGCGTGCGTGTGTTGAGAGTACATCGACACAAATATTTCCAAATTCACACAGTCAGATATCTACTTATTCTACTTACACCTGGGCTCACTGGTTGACGTCCGTTGAAAACACTCTGATGACATCTATACATGTGGCTTGCTATTGTCCGCGGTGCTCAAAACACCCAGGAGGCTTTACATATCAGTCACGGCAACAAGTAACACATCATGAAAGGAAATATGCTCGAGAACACACTATTGGACCTTGTTCGTTAGCCAGAGGTGCTGGAATTGGAGTTTCAAGGATATGTGGTGGACTGTCTACTGGCCCTAGCACTCAGGGTAGGGAAAGCTAATCAACAATCTTGTCACAGTTGCCTTCTCCATCTGCACTCCATGGAGTACCAGACCATCAGCTCAGAGAGGGACAAATGCCCTTACATATGCGTGCATCCTTGTTTGGCTCATCTCACACCATTTCTCATAGACCATCTCGCCATGGTTCTTTCGGTGGGCCATTGCTTGCACTTTCACGTCCACCATCATGTCTGCCATCTTGTCATAGACAGTCTGATGTGCTGTCATGCCAGCTATCACATACATTGTCTCAAGCCGGCGAGATGTTTGTTATTGCAAGTCCAGATCCGGATCCGGATCCATGGCAAGATCCTAGTGAGAATGGCAACATCGAGCCAAATCTTTGGATTCCTGCTATGAAGGAAGCGCCATGTGTACGAATGGCATATCTTAAGGCTGTTTTAGGGAACATCTTTGGTAAATTGAGCTGGGAACATGCCTCCCAGGACCTCAATGCGACATTAAACATTCTTTCTGTTGCAAAAGCACTTCCGAAAGAGCCTGTGCCAGTCAGAACCCTGCAGAGTGCTAGGAAACGTCTTGGTATTGATCCTGATGCACATATAATACAGCAACCAATCTGTCCTGTCTGCTGGAAACACTTCATGCTGTCGCAAATCAAAGATCTTGATAGTCCCACCTGTCCTACTTGAAATTGCACAGGTATCATTTACACTGAGAAAAATGGTGTTCAAACGGCAACTCTCATTCATCCACGAGTATCTATTATTGAAAGTCTTTGCCGAATGTTCCTGCATCCAGGATTTGCAGCAATGGTGACTCGAAAGGAAGCATACATACCAAATCGAAATAACGATTCAGATTTTATAATGACAGATATTCATGATGGTGACATGTGGTATCAGGCCGAAACAGGTATTTGCCATGAAGTTGGAGACATGGGAACTATTCGTGATGTGCCTATTGCCAGTCCACATGCAAGAAAGCTATATACTTATCGCTTTGGGCTTCAATTAACATTAAATACCGACTGGTGAGTTCGAAGCCTTTTTATTCTATTGATGCTAGTGACAAGTATCTAATCAGAATTTGAATTCAGGTTTGATGTGCTTTCTGGGCGTCCCCATTCAACTGGTCCTGTCTATATCGTCATTAATAATCTACCTCGCAAGCACCGTTATATTTTGTTCAATGCAATCTGCCCTTCTATGATGCCTGGACCAAAGAAATCTATGACCGAACAAATGAATAATGCCATGGAATCAATTGTTGATGAGCTCAAGCAACTTAAGCAAGGTATATCATCATTTAGTAATCACCTGTTTGTATTGCTACTTATTAAATAGTCGACAGGAGTCAAGATGGAAATACACGGTGAGGATCCAGACATGGTCTACGCAGATTGTTTATGCAGAAATTGTGATACACCTGCTTCACATAAGTTTAATGGATCAGCTGGGCATATTTATGATTTTCATCCATGCCCTTATTGTAATGCAAATGTTCTTGACATTAATCAACTATCCGGTTATGATGGATGTGAGTCTGAAACAAAGTCAAGTATAAGGATAGCCTTACGGTCACACCAACAGAACCAGATCGATCTTCGATTCTAGTACTACGAGTATGACAGTAAAATTGGCTGCCTTACATAAGGCAGCCAGGATGTATGTAGAGTAATAATAATTAATTAATATAAGTGTATATTAATTATTTAACTAAGTATAATATGTTACATGCCCCCCTTTGAGACTGGTAACCAGTCTCGATGTAAGGAGGGACACTTGTTTGTCCGGGTCACTAATTAAGTCAATGTGGAGGAATGCTGGTCCTCCACGGCTCGAAAATGTCCAAGTCTTCTGTCAAAAAATACAACGCCGACGTTAACCGACAGTATGAATTGAAAAGGAGATGAGCCGCCTACGAAATTCACGCAGACGGCGGACGCGACAACTCGCGAGCCGTATCAATCCTCATCTCTGCGTCGACGCTAACCGAGGATGATGAGGCGACAGGACCCGACGATGTTGAGGCTGTAGGAGCCTGAACTGACGTGGTAGGGTGTGACGGGGAGGGGGGATAGGGCCCGTGTCGAGAGCGGCGTTGCCATAAGTCTCGACGGTTGGGGTTCATCCCCACCGGATAATAAAGTCCACTTTCAAGGTAATCATGACCTTGATCGGATTCGCGGGCGAGCAGTGCGTGGAGACGAATCATATCATCGTCCGTGGGCAGTCGCCAATCGTCCCACCGTGGTATGGCTGCGGGCTCTCCATAGAGGTCCAGTCGACGATGACGTTCATCGTCGACCTCACGGAACTGGTCAATGGAGGCTGTGGCCGCAAGGAATTGGTTTTCGAGGTAGACCACGCCGAAGGTATAGGCGTGGTCCACCCACTCGATAGGTACGCGGTTGGCTATCATAGCCCGTAGCACGTCAGCATCGGTGATGTTGACGGCATTAGCCGCGTCGAAGTACGGGGGTCGGAACTGGACGTCAGTCCAGCTCATGGGTGAGAATGGGTTGCTGGGGTTGGCGGCATCGTAATCCGCGACCGCCTCACGATACAGCCCAGGACGCGCGAGAATCAAGGCTAACAGCCTTGCAAAGCGTCCTCGCGCTCTTCCCGAGGGAGAAAGTCCACGAGTGAGGGCGTGGCCCAAAAGAGTACGCCAGTGGATACGATACGCTCGATCCACTGCAATGCCGTACACGGAATTCATCATTCCTGGTCGACAGAAGTAAAGTACGTTCTGCGCCAGCTTTTCCAAATCGAAGGTGAAACGTACACCTTCGGAATCAAACCCGGAAAGCGTAAAAAACGGTCTCCCGGCTCGGTCCTTCCATCGCAGATACCCGTCTGGGGTCGGCATGACCGCGATGTTCATGTGGCGGGAGGATAGATCCAGAGGGGGCGAAATGTGCTCGTACTCTGGTGTACACACCAGAGTCATCGTCCTATCCCTCACCGATGTATAATAGTTGATACTGATGCGCTGAAACTCGCGCAACAGATAATAGGCCTCAGTGCGCAAAGACACTGACATAAACTTGTTCTGCGAAAGCTCATACAGCTTTCGCAACTGCTGGGGATTCATCGGGAATCCCCGCGGTACCACTCGACTCAACTCCTTCGAGGTATGGTAATACCTCTCTCCCCTTTCTTCCTCGTGCGTCTTCGCGGCCAAAGCTTCATCGCTCACAAATACCGTATTGGTGAGCCGGGAGTAATAAAAATGGCGGTCGAGTGCCCCGCCGTAGAACCAGTTGGAACGCTCCACCGACGTCCCGCTGACAAACACCCCGAGGCCATCAGGAATACGGCCTGTGGCCTGCTCCTCCCGGTCTTTATCGACCTTTGCCTGCCGGGCGGCCTCGTGCTTCCTCCGAGCCTCTTTTTTGCGTTTCTTGTCTAAACGCACTCGGCGTTTAGCGGGGGTTTCTCCTTCCGAGGGGGTCTCATCTGATGACTCCCCATAATCACTCCCGTCGCTCGGTTCATTTAGACCGAGCGCATCCAACGTTAAGAGTCGCCCTTCGACCTCGGCGTCCGTCCTCGTGTCCTTTATGGGAACCGCGGACGCATATGCCCTCAGTGGTGCCTCAAACTGCACCACTGCTCCGAACCGCATCACAACTCTGTCTGCTCCTCGCGGGACATCCGCTCCGAACTCCACTTCCGACAGGACCACCTCATCCTGCCGCTTCGCCCCTGACTGCTGGGAGGGAGCATGTGTTGACGAGGACAGTCCTCGTAAACTGTTGTCAACCTCCACGAGCTCGTCATGTAACTCGGCCGGGGTCGGAGTGAGCTCTCCCGATTCCCGCACCTCAACTTCAGGTCCTGCATCTCGCGCTCTGAGGCGTTTTGCCTCAGGTTGCTCCAACGACGACGACGGACGCTTCTTCATAGCGTTCGTAAATGTCTTGATAGTATTGTCGTTACGCTGTTGCAGCATAACGATCTCATCGAGCAGGCCCGTAATCACCACCTGAGCCACCGGATCCGCCAAAAACGCGGACTCCGGTGGTACTCGCTGGCCGGCAGCTATGAGGCGTCGCCAGACTGCCTCTGCCTGAGGGTCCAACACCTCCGACGGCGTTCCGATCTCTTTTCCTTTTCCCTTCTCCGCATACGAGAAGCGCCGCGGAGATGGTGCGCGACGGGGTGACGGGGGGGCCCGTCGAGGCGGTGTTCGAGGTCGGGGTTGACCTCGATTTTGCGTCCTCGCTGTCTGCTCATCCCGTCTGCGCCCAACCATTTCCCGAGGCCCGCCTCCTCGTGCCCCGGTACTCCTCGGAGGCGATCGCCTCCGGTCTCTTCTATACGTCTCTCGCGGGGGCGGCGTCCTTTCTCGCTGTCGTCGAGGTTGCACCACCTCGCCCTTTACTTGCGGTTGACGCCCCGCGTCATCGTCCACGTCCATGGGTGCTACCTGTGGCGCAGTTAGTGCTTTCTCATCCGAAAGGAGTGTACTTGCACTCTGGGTCTGCGTCTGCTGCATCGGCATTGGCATTCCCCACATAACCTGTCCCCCCATCTGCTGTCCAGGACCAGCAGGTCCTGGAAAATACGGCATCTGGAAAAACGGCGGATAAAACTGCGGAGGTTGTCCAAATTGGGCTGGGTTCTGCCCAAACTGGGACACCACTGGGTACGACGCCACAGTCGGCGTCGTTGCAGGCTGCTGAACGTTTTGCTGGGGGCGATCCCCCCCCCCTCCAGAACCCTGTGGGTTCTGAGGTTGTTGCTCACTGGTCGTACGCTGGTAAGGGTACGACATGGTAATAAAAAAATGTCGACGTGTCGGTGGGAAAAAACACACTAAATCCCCCATCATCAGGTTACATAACCTGATCCGACGCCAACTCCGCATCAAGATCCGCGCTATCTCATCAGATAGATCAATCTCTATCTTATCCATCCGGAACAACTGTGATCCGGTCCGGATCAGATACTCAGTTGATCCGAGATCCGATTGATCCGGCATCTTATCACTGCCATCAATCTAAGCACGTGAGCGCTTAGCAAGCTGATTTGGGCGCTTCACACCCTGCAGCTCTAAGTACCGATCCAGCGCTGCCAACTTGGCACATGTGTGGTACGACTCCCATGTCGTATCACCTGCACTCCATCGCACCTCGAATTCGAGGTGCGCTCCTTCCTGCCACCGATGGCCCAGTATGTCCTCGACGAACCATTCTTGTTCGTCACTGGCACCGAAATCATATGGCTCGGGCGTCACCCGATTAGGGAACATAGCATCATCGTTCGCATTATATCGCCTAAGTAACGATACGTGAAACTTAGGCACAATCCGACGTGCTTGTAGCGCTGCAGGCAGCTCCAGAACATAGTTCGACGTGCTTGGTTCGGCGACCAAGACTCTATATGGTCCAATAAACTTTGGACACAGCTTTCTCGCTCTTCCTTTCGGAAGATGCAAGTTTTCCGTCGACAAGTACACTAACGTCCCAGGCGTTAGTTCTGGTTCCTCACTCCGCCTATTATTCGCATGTCGTGCCTGTATGACACGTGCGGCAATGATAGCGTCGTGTGCATTGGCTAAATTCGCCAATGCTTGCTGTGCAAAGTCCTTCACCCCTTTGTGCACGACTCCGTCCGCTTTTAGTTCGCGCAGCATGGATGGCATGTACCCTCCGTTGAGCTCGAACGGCGCATATTTCGTGGTCTCAGACACACTTGCGTTGATCGCGAACTCAGTCAGCGGTATTCTATCCACCCAGTCGCGTTGGTCCGGTCGGACCACCGTACGAAATATCTGGGCAATACTTCTATTCGCGCGCTCTGTCTGTCCATCCGTCTGCGGATGGAACGAAGTAGACATGAGCAGTTTAGCTCCCAGGAGCTTGTGAAGTTCTCGCCACCAGTGAGATGTAAACTTGGTGTCTCGATCGCTCACAATCGAGCTTGGAAGGCCATGTAGCCTTACAATCTCCTTTAGGTATATCCATGATAACGCGGACGCCGTAATGGTTGTGTGCACTGGTATCAAGTGCACCATACTAGTCATTCGGCAGATGACCACCCAAAGGTAGTTATACCCTTTGGATTCGGGGAATGGACCGACAAAGTCCATTCCAATGGAGTCCCACGGCTTCGTCGGAATGGGCAGGGAATGCAACTTCCCTGCTGGCTTCCTATTGCTGGTCTTCGACCGCTGGCAGGCCTCGCAGGTCTGGCAGAACTGCATCACTTCTTTCTGCATCTGAGGCCACCAGTACCACTGCCTCAGGTATTCTAGTGTTTTGTTGGTTCCAAAGTGACCAACAACCTCATGAGCTTGAGTGACAACCTTAGTGAGCAGTGCTCGGTCGCGTGGTAAGCACACCACGTCGTGTCCTCGAACATTCGTTATCCGGACTAGTCCGTTCTCATCCACGCTGAATCGTGGATGGGCGTCTGCGTTCTGCCGGATTTCCGTGTAGAACGCATCGCGTCTATAGCCCCTCATCACCTTCTGGAGGTACTCATCGGTTTGAGGGACAGGAGGGTTACGATACTCTCCTGTAGGCGATAACGCGTCAGCGAGCGTCATGTCGTGGCTATACGGTCCACGACTGCTTCCAGTCTCACTTTGGTGTGGCTGTGTCGCCTCTTTTTGCTGAGCCTGCTCTAGTTGCTCAGCCTCTATGTCGCGGCCCTCTTGCCGCTCTTGCAGTCGTCGACTGCGTCGCAGTTCGGTAGCTTGCATAGCCCGAAGCTCGACCACATGCTCTTTCACCTCTTTGTAGCGATGATACGGCAGATCATCGCCCTGAGGATCAATACGAATATCCGCATCGACATATTCATGCGTATCATGGTGTTCTCCTGCTCTATCGCTCTCGAAATACCTCGAGAGACAGTCCGCCACCTTGTTCAGTTCGCCTTTGACATATGTGATGTCAAAGTTGTAGCGAGACATATAGTCAATCCACCGGCGCTGCCGGGGGGACAACGTTGCTTGAGTCTTGAAGAACTCAAGTGCTTTATGGTCGGTAATGATGTGGATCTTATATCCCATCAATTTATCTTCCCACTTAAGGAGTGCCTCAAGTATCGCCAGCGTTTCAAGCTCGTGGACCGCATAATTCTGTTGGGCCGAGGTAAACTTCCTCGACATGAACCCTGCAGGCCGACAATTCTGCCATGAACTTCCCTGGCCATACATTGCACCTACTCCGGTCTTTGAGGCATCACAGATGAGCCAAATCGGCTCATCACGTCGGGGATCTATGGGGCGAATGACTGGTGTCTTTGAGCAGATCCTCTTGATCATCTCAAAGCATCGTTGATGTATAGGTCTCCATACAAATGGGGCTCCGTTCTGAGTAATTGACATCAACGGTCCAGTATACGCTGTTATATCCGGCAGACAATTGCCGATATAGTTCACTAGTCCCACGAATCTTTGCACATCATTATAGTTACGAGGCACACGCCATTCGCGTATGCGATCGATTTTGTCCTGGTCAGGGTGAATACCCTGACTATCAATCTTGTGTCCGAGGCAATCCACTGTCTCGGCATATAGTTCGCATTTCTTCCACTTGAGGTATAGCAAGTTAGACCTCAATCGCTCGAAAATGACACGAAGATGCTCTTCGTGTTCTTCAATTGAATCGGAGTATATGAATATGTCGTCCAAATATATATGGACGAACCTCCCGATAACATCCCGGAAGATGGAGGTCATCAACCTCTGAAAGGTCGCAGGGGCATTGCAATCTCCTATCTGCATAATGTTGCTCACATATGTTCCCGTGATTGACGAGAACACCGTCTTTGGAATATCAGACAAGCGAATTCTCACTTGCTCATACGCATCTGTCAGGTCAATCTTCGACCTGAACTTTGCTCTTGCCACGTCTTCTCGAATCACCTCCTGATCCGGAAGTGGCGTCACGTCCTTTACGGTGTTGTCATTGCGTTGGCGTGCATCCAACGCTGTCCTCAATGTACCATCTTTCTTCGGAATGCACAATAGCGGTGCAGCTTGGGAGGCTGGTTGGGCCTCCCACCAGTGGGCTCTCAGGTACCGATTGGTCTTGTCCCGGAGCTGCTGCTGCAGCGCCATTGGACATCGAGGCAAATGATATTTATACACCTTATTCTCATCAATAAGGTTGATTTCATGGTTGACCTCACGCCAAGGAGGTAACTCCTCCTTGGTTCCGTTCAGGATATCCCCAAATTCCTGCTGCCACTGCAATCGTAGGTCCGGAATGTCCTCCTTCGTAAAACCACTGGTTTTACCTTTGCCCTTCCGGTCCACATCCTTGCGTGGACGCCCGGACAGCTTTGCTTGTACGGCTGGGCGGCCATACTTTTCTCTGAGGGCAGTTATCCTCAGCTCACTGTCATCTGGCGTGTGCAGTCGCACAGGAACTTCCTTCTTGCTTCTTCGCGACGTCACAGACAGTCCGTCGAAGAACACCTCACTCGGCGGCGATATCTCGTCGTCACTAGCCTGACGATACGACTCCTCCTTCGCCGTCCATCGTGGTCCATTCCACGCATACATCGACGCCACTAGCTCATTCCACTCAGCAGGCATTCGTGGATCAAACGCCCATTCAAATGTGGGATGAGGTACTGGTCGATCCCAAATTGACCGATTGGTATGTGTGGAGGACGCCTCATCCTCCATCAGTCCTCGGTCGTCGTCATCCGTTATCAAGTCCTCGACCTTCACTCGCGACGACGTCGGCTGGCACTCTGTGCTTGCCGCATGCTGAGGCCACTTGTCCTCAGGCTTACTCTGCTTTTCGCACTTCATTTCCTTCACCTCGGGGCTCTCCCCCCTCTTCAGAGTACGTTCGTACTCTACAGCTTCGCTTTCCAGCATCAACACCGCTGGAGCATCCATGGGCAAGCTCACACGAGCTTGCTCCTCATCCTCTCCGTCCTCAACCGTAGGCGATTTCTTGCCTCCGTCTAGTCAGTGTCGCCTGACTAGCACCTTCTTCTCCGTGGCGCGGTGTCGATGGAGTCGTCCATCGCCATTATCCACGGTCACTCGCACTGCAGGAATGGTGGTACCGTCTACCACTATCTCATTCTTCCTGAAGTTCAGCATCACGTTGTGCTTCCTCATATACGGCGTGCCGATAATCATGTCGTACCGGTCAAAGTTCGCCACGTCAAGGTACTCTTTCGTCCTCGACTTCGCACAGGCGATACTCGCCTGCGTACCAAACTGTACCGCAGCTCGGCTGCCCACAGTACCCAATTGAAGGAGTAGTGGCTCCTTCAACTCACTGACAGAAATATCGTGCACCTGGCAAAACTGGGGTGTCACCCCAGTAGTCGTACTACCTGAATCCCACAATGTCCACGCCTTGTGGCCATTCACCTCAACGTACGACGCCAGGCACTCCTTATCCTCGCGCTTCAACACCGGTCTCACCAGCTTTTCTGGAGCCTTGCGAAGGTGTACCTTATACACCTTAACATTGGCTGCTCCAACTGGCCGGTCTAATGCGCTGGCCGGGTAGTCCGTCAGAGCTCCCATGAACTCTGAGTCTGACTCCCGGGCGTAATAATCGTTGTCGTATACGTCAACTTCCACGTATTCATCATCCGACAACTCCTCCACCACAGAGGCGTTTTCGTCCTCTGGTGCATCATGTATGAGGTTCTCCACCTCATCGTCTTCCACATCAGGTTCATTCCCGGAGTCTATCCCTTCAGCATCCGGGATAGCAGTGTGGGCCGCCCGCACATAGGCACGTGGCTTACCCATAGGCCTTCCACCACCCACTGGGCATGCATTCGCAAAATGCCCAGGCTGGCCACATTTGAAGCACTTACTCGCCACGAAAGGGCGAGCTGCTTCATACTTCGGTGGCCCAGTCGGTGTCGGTAATTTAGCCTCACCAGCAGCCTGATGCGGTCGAGCACTCTCTCGGCGCGGACCTCTCTGAGCATCCTGTGCCGGTGCATCCCTACGGTCCCCCGGCCGGTCGCTCCGGAAGCGTCGGTCTTGCCGAGGTGCTGCTCTTACCACGAACCTCGGGTTCGTATTGCCCACCATCTCCTTTCGACGAGCCCAGAAGGTACCTACCTTCCGAGGCTCGGCCTTGTTCGCCGATCGAACCTTTGAGCTATGTAGCCCAAAGTGTCGCGCTATTTTGTGGGCTTGCTCGTAGCGCAATGCATGCGCTACGAATTCCTCGACGGTATTTACTTCGGGTGATAGTCCGTCATCACAAATGAGAGACTCTCTCATTGCATCAGGTATCCCCCGCAGAAAGGTATCAATCATTACCCAGTTATCTGGGTAAATTGACATATTTTGCGCGTGGTCTATCAAGGTGTCATAGAAACCTTGAACACCTAACCGTTCAGTGTAGGAGGTTGCAATGAACGCCTCCCGAGCATCCTGCATAGTGGATGCGCTAACAAACCGGTTATACAATTCAAGGATTACATCCTTAAACGTCCATTGCTGTCGTGCACGATTGTAGTGCAAGACATGGTGACGGAACCAGGCTTTGGCTGGTCCGTCCAAGAACTCCGGGAGAACGAATACACGTTCTCGATCCAGACGATCCCCTCCATACTGGCATGCGGCCAGATGGTTGCACACATCCATCGTCCAATTTTCCAAGTCGCTGAATTTGGACTCCCCTCTGTACGGAAGAATGTGTTTCGATTCCGCCTTACGCGGCTTGATACCTTCGGGAAGGCGCAATGCTACGCCTACCGCATCGTCGATTATACTACTGAGGCGCTGGTGCATATTTTCAGTATACACCTTTGTTGCCTCAGTTATTCCAGGCGTCTTATTTCTACCTTCCGCTGGAGGTACCACAGAGAATGCTCGTACAGGTCGGTGACCTGTATAGTGCACTTTCTCGGTACCATTCCACTGCAGTGGGCTCTCCTGTCCCCCTAGCTCTTCTATCACCTGCTTCCCAGGGGCTCGACTCGGATCCGCCGTGGGCGGTTCCCCTCTCCTGGTGTCAGGCTGTCGTGTCCGTTGGACATATTGCCTTCTCATCTCATCGATGGGAGTTATCCCATCGAAGACAATTCCCTGGTCATCTATCCAGGAGTGTCCCTGGCGCTTCAGGTCTTGGTTTCGCATGCGCTGATAAGCTACTCTTTCTGCGAACTTATCAGCCAACGGCACTTGATTCATCAGTGGAACATTCTCCACTGATTCCTGTTTTGTGGGAGGGTGTCTTGGCTCCACCGCTTCGGGTAGGTTACTATCTACCACAGGTATGGTAGACACCGATTCCGTCGTCGACAGAGGTCTCCTTCGTTGACCTCTGAATACATTCTGTCTTTGTGCTGCAGCGAACCTGGCAGCAAACTGCTCGTCAGACTCTCCCGCTTGCTGGGGCGCATATATATTGCTTATTGCCTCTTCCAGATGGGGAGACAACTCTGGTTTTGCCACCGGGGGTATATTCGGAATCAAGTTTGCCCCCTCTGGAGTCGAGGCAGCTGATCCTCGATTTGCCTTGCGATACATATATGCTTGGGCTTCCAGCTCAAGAATCTGAACGTACAATGTAATGTATTCAACAGTATTCAACTGAGGTACAGTTTCACCTCTAGCCTGTATCAACCGTATGTGTTTCAGTACATACAGTCCTAGTCGAGCACGCGTGGTATCCTTTGTAATGCTAGGATATCTCTTCCATAACATAGCACACTGAACCTGCAGGGTGGACTCACTCCGTCCACTCTCTTCGTCATCGGATGTTTCGTCTTCCCAGTGTACTGCCGGCGTTCTTTGCTCAGGCATTGTCGTTTCCTGTGGCACTCCGGATCCCTGCTGACGTTGCGTCATGGGAGTGGATTCAGTTGGAACTCTCCAACTGCCCGCCTCATGCCTCGGCATCTTCCCCAAAAAGTACGACGAAGGTCTGCGACCTTCGGTATGTCCCTGAGCACTACTCCTGCTCTGGGATTGCCGCCCTGACCTCCCAGTCTGCATGGGAGATTCATGCTCCCTGCCGACCTGCTGTTCCAGGTCTTCCACAAATGCTCCTGGTCTCGCTGCACCGCTTGGCGCAGCTGTCGGCCGTACTTCACTCCATTGCGTCCCTCCTGGCATTCCCTGAGGCTGCCGGGAGGGCTCGGCCTCTGTATATTCTGACCCGGGACGACCCGGGTCAGTCACCGCAGATTGAGGATATGCCAACGACTGGTCGATGGTCTCACCATCGCGTGTCGGTTCAGTAGATTGATTGGTCTCCATCCAATCAAGTGTTGCTACGTCTCGTTTTACCCGGAAGCGTGCGTCAAAGAAGTTGATGCACTGTTCGATGCAATCACAGTCTAGGCTATCAGTCTAGACCCGTAGTCTTTGTCCGTAGTATCAGAATTGAACCCGAAAGGTTCAAAAAAGTGAAACAAAGTCAAGTATAAGGATAGCCTTACGGTCACACCAACAGAACCAGATCGATCTTCGATTCTAGTACTACGAGTATGACAGTAAAATTGGCTGCCTTACATAAGGCAGCCAGGATGTATGTAGAGTAATAATAATTAATTAATATAAGTGTATATTAATTATTTAACTAAGTATAATATGTTACACCAGGATGTATGTAGAGTAATAATAATTAATTAATATAAGTGTATATTAATTATTTAACTAAGTATAATATGTTACAGAGTCACACAGGCAACTTCATCGAATGTCACTTCTTTTTTGGCTAATATATATCACACAGCTACAGCCAAAAAAGACGATTATGAACTTTTGAAATGGGCCTATCAATCAAAGGTTTCTGGCACTGCACGACAACAAACAATTCTTCGTGATCATGGAATCAGATGGGCTATTTTTAATACAATTCCTGGATGGCTTCCTTCTTCGAAAATGGTGCTTGATTTCATGCACAATGTTTTCCTTGGTGCGCTTTTCTATTTGTTATAGTATAGTGATGGCTCAACATGTTGGAAGGGATTATTGCTCACTTCTTCACTGATGTATTGTTCAAGGCATATATGCTTTTGCGCTCTGGTGGCAATGACTCTGCAAAGAAACAATTTGAGAACATCATTAACAGCATACAATGGCCTAGCCATGTTACTTGATTACCAAAGAATGTGAGTTATACTGCTATAATTGTTTATGCTCTTTTGACATCAAAATACTTGAAGCTCGGAGAAAACCAGTCACTCAAAAAGGCAGATGAATGGCGCCGTATCATTTCTATTGCTCCTGTCATCCTCTGGTGGGCTTGGCACGATGCTAATGACAATATTCATCAGGGAGAACTACCAATTCCATCGACAGCTGCTAATCCTCCTCGGCACAACCGAAACTACAGAGCTATATATGAGGCTGGGTTAAAGCTTGCTCTCGGAGTACGACTGCTTGCATCTCATTCAATTTCAATTAACCAGGCTCAGATGGGGCAAGAATATCTAAATCAATACAACTGGTCCTTGAAGAGGCTTGGAATACATATGACGATTAACAACCACCTTTCGACGCACTACATCAAGTTTATCAAGCTTTTTGGGCCTGTCTATGGCTGGTGGCTCTTCGCATTTGAGCACTTCAATGGAATACTTGAGAAAGTAAACTACAATGGACATGATGGTGGCCGTATAGAGCTGACTCTGATGCGCAACTGGATCATGACACATCTGCTTTATAAATATCTTGTTTTGCTTTCTGAGGATGTACCACAGATCGAAAAGGACTATGTCAAATCTATTATCCATCAAGAAGGATGTGAGAACAGAGGAGGTATGATGACTGAACTTGCTATTTATCGTGCCGAAGCATCTTTGGACAACCACATCTCACTTCCAAAGCGTTTTGGAAAGCGTGTTGATGTCTCATCTATTCTTCCTAATGGCTCATCATATTCTATTATCTTTAAATATCTACAGAACCTCTGGCCAGATCTGAATCTTGTCAGTGACACTTCAATGAATGATGGAACGCCATTTTACTGACATCAAGCATGCCAACCTTTGCCTTATGTGCGGAAGGAAGGGATATGCTATGGTTCTCTTCAAAATAAGACAACAAAAGCTGATTCAATTGCTTTTATAATGGACAATCATGATCGGCGCATACCTGTTGAAATTTTATCACTACTTGTCATCAACATTGCTGATAAGCCTCCCCATGCATGCGCAATAGTTCATCAAATGTGTCGTGATGATAATATGCCTCCATTTCCATGGGATGTTTAGTAAATGTTACTTCTATCCTGTCCATTAGTTTTTTACTCAGATTGTAAAATTAGCACAACTATCCTTGGTATTTATACCACATATGCCAATGAATTTGATTCACTGGAGGTTATTGGCATCTCACAGATTGACAGTCCTCTTGCAAAGATTCCCATCTATTCAAGAGTCATTGAACGTGACTTTTGGGTACTTGTTTCTCTTGACCGAGTGAGTATATTTTATTTTTTTTATATGACAAGTATTTTAAAAGTTGATAGACAGGCAATGAACCAGACGAGTATCTATTTGATGACAATGAATGAGCTTGAAAAGTACGTCTAATATTTAGTCATCAATCAACTCCATCTCCTCATCATCACTTCCACATTCGCTTGTTCTTGCAGCTGTCACTTGTTTACCCTGTATTTTCTTCTTACTGCCATGTTTCGCTTTCATTGCCTTTCTAACATCACTTTTAATCACTCTTTGTTTCTTCTCCATCATGTTCGCTTTTTTAGCTTCCTTGATTTGTGCTCGTTTTATTGCAGCATCCTCTGGATCCTCTGAATCCCCCCATGCCTTTCTGTTGTCTACAATGCGAGTCTCTTCATCAAAATTAATGTTCTCTTCTTTGGCTAACCATGCTTCATCTATCATCCAGCGCCTGGCTTTATTCTCAATCTTGTTAGACTTTTTTGGAGGTACATCAATCGGTTCACCATGAACACAGGTTACATAATGCCTAGACTTCTCAGGGTCAGACGCAGCATCTACAGTAGCAAGGAGTGCAATAAGCTGAGTATAATTCCAATTTGAATATGTCTTTATATTGACAATATGGCAGTAGATAACTGACCTCTTTGCTTCGATAGAGTGGTGCATGTGAGATAAAACATCCTGTTTTATTACCAGACTCATCAAATTCATCTTCATCGTCAGACATTAATTTTGCGTTAAAGGCTGCATCATATTTCGCATCTATGTATTTGGAACCAGCTGGTAAATTTTGTCACTGTCGCTTTCTAACTTCAAGTTTCTATGAGAAGATTAGTCTTTTCGGACTAACACCTGGCATAAAAGGCTCACCCCTTGTGCACAACTCATCAACATAGCTTCGATACCACGTTTCTTCTTTATCTCTAATACTTTTGCTGTTACGTCTGCTGCCTCATTTTCTGGCCTTGCATTACCCATGGATATCAAGATGTGTTTGTTACGTGAATCTAAAAAACCATCCTCCCTCAATTGTTTCTGAATGCTCAAGAATCGATTGCAGACTCATTGCTGATGATCTTCATCACTGATATGTATCAGTGCTGTAGCTGCTGCTGGCATGATACTTGCCCCATGTCGTCGCATGTATGACATTATCAATTGAATCGAACGGTAGTTGTCTGGATGGTCCCAAGGCTCATCCCATTGGAAGCGTATAACTGGATCATCTGTTCCCAGAATTTGAGGCCAAGTCGATGTGTCATTGCTCTCAGGATACCATGGTATGTTTTTCAATTGCATCTTCTTTGGGATTCCCAGCTGCTGAGCAAAGGCATATCTTGTCAGCTCCTTTGGATGTTCATTAGTGATTAAATCCAAATTGTTAGTCTTTTATTCATGCCACGTACCTTCATGTTAATATCCTTGTAGGCCGCATCACTTGCTTCTGCTTTCTCCACTTCCGCTTTTAATCGGACACTTTTGGCTTCATCTGAGCTTTCATCGGAAGTCGTACTTGCATTTTCATTGATGTTCTGGATATCATCAAGGCTCTTTTGCAATGCCATTACTTCCTGCTGAAGCTTCTGATTCTCGGAAAAAACATTTGCAATCTCTTTTCCCTGGTCCTCAATGGTCTTTTTCAGTCCTTCTAGCTCTTTCTTGTTTGCCACTATACCTTCCTGCCATTCTGACTCCGTATTCTTTGCAGAAGCCTTGACGATGTTCATTTGCTCCGTTAACCCATCCAGATGCCCAATAAATTCAGAGACCTTGACTTTTTTGGTCAACTCAACAGCAGAAGACATGGGTATCTGAGTTCAGAATAGTGGAGGTGTGGTAATAGTTGAGATGAGTGAGGCAAACATGAAGGCATACGTATCCGCTGATCATGAGAAGCCCAACTGCTGTCAAAATCTTCTGGGTTATTGCTGTGCCTAATTTGTGGGCCTTTGATTCAAATTTGACTCATGTGCTATAGCACTAGTGCTATATGTTATACAACATTGTAATTATAGTAATCGGATATTTAAGCATGCAGTGTGGTATAATCAATTGAGCGTGTGCACGTGCGCTGTAGACCCGATTTGGGATATTGATATATCGATTGATCATGGAAATGATATAGGTATATCGTTAGTGAAACCCTCCTGCAATCTAGCTGCTATGGTAAAAAAGTGTGTCATTGCAGTTATATTCTCTTATGAGGCAATCTGACCTGAAACCATCAAGGAATTTAAAGTCAATTTGAATTTGTTTGTCATTTCATTGCAGTCTAAATCTGAGCCTGTGTGCTGTGGTGAGTACTCCTCTCTTGTAAGTCTCTTTGCGCCAGATTGCATTTCACATTGAAGACCTCTGGTGATGTAAACCAAGGCCAGTAAAGCAATTTTAGCCCATTTTTTCACTGCACTTTCAAACGCAGTATTCTTGTTGCTGAATTCCATATATTCCAATAGCCAACAAAGGAGTGACCATGCAGCTTTCATAGACAATTTTGCCTGCAGCTCAGGGTTATCAAAAGTGAATGGTATCTTTACAATTAATGCTTTATGTAGAACAACTTCTTTCCATCTACTCTTTTTACCTTTGGGGTTATAACTAAGAATGCTCCAAAAATGCTCCTTGATGAGACTGAGAAACAAGTTATGCATGGGATTGACAACAAGATAGAACAATGGCTTATCATAGGGCAACCTGAGAAGTTTGGTCTATTGTATGCCATATTTTTCTACTGACCTGCAAACCAATCTTTGAAGTTGAAAACAACATAGGGCCGTATGGGGACATATATAGTGAGATTCAGTTGCTCAACAGATTTTGAGCAACCAAGTAGCTCCTTACACTTCTTGCCATGACACCTGGCACTACAATGCTCTGGATACACCAGAATGTCATCATGCAACCAAGTAGCTCCTTACACTTCTTGCCATGACACCTGGCACTACAATGCTCTGGATACACCAGAATGTCATCATCTATATCCTTTCCATTGTCTTTGCCACTCTTTCCCTTGATTGCTCTGTAAATTGAGTGACATGCTAAGCAGGCTGCATATTCCTCAGATTTCCCTTCCAGGTGCAAAGTCTTGATCACAACACAAATGTCATAAGGAAACATTTTGTAAAAGTGCAAACCCAGAGTGGTCAACACATGATGGAGAGCTTCCATGACAATGTCCAAAAGCTTTTCGCACATTTGGAATAACCAGTATGTGCCTCGACAAGGAAGGTGGAGAGTGATGTGGCAAACAGCAACCATGAGTATCATTACCTGTAGAAACGCTACCACTTCAACAAGACTGGGCAAGAAATGTACCCTTATGAGGAATTGTCAATAATCAGGAAACACATGAATCTGCTGGTACTGACCAGTGTCAAACTTACTCCTAGCTAAAGCATCCTCCTGAGCAATGTGTCTTGCCAAGGCATCTTGCCATGTCTACATCGTGACTTTGAAAAGGCTGTGGACTGTATCCACAATTGTCAGGTTCTGCTGAGTTGGGGGCTTTCTGGGAAAGCAATGCCCTTATGAGGCGGACTTGATATATGGATACTTGGGTGTCTGGAACTCCGGGCGAGGACTCCGGGGTTCAAGATGTGGACAAGGGGTGGTCCTGGAGTAGGGAACTTGACCCAGGGACTTTGGATGTTTTAGAGGCTGAGGGTTGGGGGTTGGTTGAGTCGGGAACCAGGGGTTCTAAGATGAGACCCGGTTAACAAATTATAAGTCGCAAAGTGCGTACCAAACTTAGAGCATGTGGTTGTTCAAGCGTGCCAGTCAGCATGTACCAATCAAGCAGAGGGCATGCAACAATTCAAGTTAATATCAAGACTAGCGAATACAATAGAGAGCTACACTATAAGTACTATGGGGCTGGGCCTGGGTTCCTGGGGTTCCAGAGTGTCTGGGATAAGTTCTGGGGGCATTGAGTAGTGGGAGGGGAACTGTATACTGGGATTGCATGTGTGGGGCGCACGATCAATTGGCGTGGAGTGAGCTGTGATGTGTGATGCATAATGGCCTGGAAGTGGTTGGTCTTGGGTTGCCAGAGCAAGGCGACTAGCTATTACAGGAATAGGCTACAAGCAACACATCAATCCAGGAATCCTGAGGAAACAGCAATCATACTTACATTGAGAGATCAATAAGAAAAAGTAGGAAAGAAATGCATGATGACAATTGCTAAGCACAAGATTAAGAAAGTGCTCCGCTCCACAGTTTGCAGCCACTTATTATCCATCAGTGGCATTAAATATACAACAACAGATTTGTTCACTAGATTGACAGGCTATTTAAACAGTGAATAGAAAGCATAGTGATAGTATAGCTTCTTGCTCACTTGCTTTATCCATACTGAGGCAGTAAAACTGCCAGAGCTTGATCCACTGACAATGACATGCTTGCCATTTGAGAGCTCAGCAGTGGCAACTGCTTGTATTTGTCCTGAAACTTTGATCAATTTGTTGAAATTTCTCAAATGTTCAAACTTACCGCTCATAGGCAGCTTTTGTATGATTTCACGTATTGCCATATCAAATACATAGATAGTATTGTGGTCACTACCACAGATGGCAATCTTACCATCTTCAGCCCAGGCAGCTTGAATGGTGATCTGCCTTTGAAAACTGGCAAGAAGGATTGCTTCAGGTAGAGATCCTGGAAACGATGGACCTGCATGTAACACTCTGTCAAATTATGCACCAGGAGAGAGTCCTCACAAGGAGAAAGGGCTGCATGTCCACTGCAAGAAATAAGCAAATAAAACACGGGTATAGATAGAAAGAATGTGCATAGCACATGTCAAGTATTTTTGGTCTGCACATCACAACAAAGCCTGACATGAAAGTCAATAATGTCAATTAAATCTCCATGTTTCAAGAAACTTAACAAACATTTCACCATTTTCAATATTGTGAACCAGAAGACTTTGATTGCCACCGCCAAAGAATGCAAGGCCAATTGATATAGCATGAGATTGATTTGCAATGGACCATAGCTTGATCAAATCAACTGTTTACAGTCCAGTCCAAAGATTAAATAATACATCAAGCTCGACTCACTACCTGCATCAACGCTCAACAGTTTCAGAGTCCCACTATGGCTAGCAATAGCAAGTCACTAATTTGTGGCATTGAATGATTGAACAGCAACACTGTCATTGAACTCAAAAGCTTGAAGAGACATAGAAGATCTTTGAGAGAACCACTTAATGCCAGTTAGCAAGAAATCCAGGTCTGAGCAGCACCACTCACAGAATTTTGTTTAGACTTAGGAATTAGAGAAATGGACCCTTGTATACTTCCCACACAAATTATCTCGGCTTTATCACCAGTGTCAGGTTTGTATATGTAAGACAAAGCAGTGACCTTGCCCTAGGCCGAATCGTGGAGAGTTTGGATATGGACAAAGTCTTTTGTTGAATAGACATGAACATGGCCATCATCACCTGTGATAAAGACTGTAATGGTGGAAAAATTGGGGTACGGTAACGACTCACTGCCAATGAACATTATAGTAGCATCCAAACTGAAAACCACAGAACTAATCAGGCCTTTGTTGCCCTTGATGTCAAGAGAAAATTTGTATTGATTGTGATACCTGCATAATGTGCATAGATGGGTGAATTGGAAAAGGGTGATTGTCAAGTAAAAAGGCAATTGTTGAGTAAAGATTATGTAATATAGGACAAAGACACTACTTTTTTTGTTTTCAAAAGCCAGATGGGGATGCTCGCACAATGTTGTCAAAGCACCTTAGTGTGGAGAAAACATATATAATTGCTGTGAGGAAAGCATAGTCTTATACAACAAGCGGCAATGAGACTGCACATTTTGAGACTATATGCTCTGCCCTCATCCTGCATCAAATTCACAGCACTTCCACCTCTACTGTTTCCACCCACTGCGGCGTGCATGGTATTTGGGCCAGACAATTTGTACGTGGCAGACACAGGAGGGACAGAGATTCATGACAACAAAAATGACCTAGAAAACGAGCCTCCCCAAGATCCTGAGACTCCTTGCACTTAAAGGGGGACCAATAAGAAGATTCCCTGGCCTTATGGCAAACTAGGCAGGCCTAACAGTGGTGGATTCAATCTTGTAACCAAGCTCACCAAGACTGGCTGGTCCAAAAGGTCTACCGAGCAGCTGACAATGGGTCATCACTTCTGAGACAAGTTCACTAATTTGGATAACAATCCTTAACAGACAGCTGTCCATGTCCTAGCTCAAGAAAGGCTGGACGTGACAAAATGCTATAGGAAACAGGACAAGAAGGAGGTGAAAAAGATATGTGATGAGGTATGTGGATGTCACTCACCAGCAGAGGGAATCTCATTTGTTGCAACAGATGGTAAAGGATAAGAACTGGCCAAAATTGAAGGAATACGACAACTGCTGGCCAGTTATTTGTATTCTGAAGTCAAAGTTGAAGAATGGCACCACAGCTGCTAGGCATAGTGAATTGAAGGATATGCAGGCATGTCTGCAAGTGATTATGAGTAGGAGGGGAGTGAGCCTGGAGTTGTCACAAGATATGATAACAGTTTGAACGTGAGCAAATCTATTGCGTGTGAGTAAGAATTACTCCTTGGATAATACCTGGAGGCAAAGGCTTTGGACAAGCTCAGAGGACCTGTAGAGAGCTGGAGTAACTCCAGGGAAAGGGAAGAACTTGGGTGAACCCAGAGCTCAGGGGGAGAGAAGAAGAACTAAGCTTGTAGCGGGCTGGGGCAAGAGATGTGCACATCTCTGCATCTCAGTTATACTACCATTGACCTACCATGGAGACAATTGCAACACAGCACAAAGTTTAACAAAACATAACAATGAGCATGATGGAGAACAAATTTGACAACATTTCAGATAGCAGCCCCACTTTGTTTGGCTCTACTTTGCTTTGTGTGGTCAGTTGTTTATAATAAAGACACTTATCAATGGGCATGGTGGCTGTGCCCAAGTCAACTTGTTGAGGGTCTGCACAGCCACCATGAGCCATGAAGATGGAGAGTGCGTGTGTGCCAGGAGTGGAAATCAAACACATAGTATAGCATTTAGCAAATGCTAGACTAAAGAATAATAAAATACAAGAAGTGATGTGCGAGAACTGTATGTTGACAGTACTTGCAGTGAGACAAGATCTGTAATGTGAGAAAGCGACTGTGCACTTACCTGGGCAGCCAAAAGAGAAGGAGAAGGATTACTGAGAAGGCTACCCAGAATGTCTGAGACCATGAGGCCTCTAAAAATGCTCGGTAGTTGCCTTTATGCAGTCAGAACTGAAAGAGGATGGTTTTGTGTGACAATGTCACATACTAACAACCTAGTCAACCACAACTCTTGTGTGATTGACTTCTCTGAAAAGATAGTTACGACTAAAACTCCAGCACTTGTCCTGAAGAAGATAAAGTCAGCAGAAACAAAGGTTCAGCAACGACATAATTCTGGTAGCTCACATCAAACCATTGTGTCCTCCAAACCTCAGAAGAGAGATGGAACAAGAGCTCAACCGTTCCCTTTAAGCCCCCAGATATTGAGTAGCATTGGATTGTCATCATTAATGGCTGGACCATCCAATCTCAAATGTTCCTCCTCAGGAACTTATGAAGAGTCAGTCTCAAAAAAATTGAAGAAGAATGACCCAGATGAACAGGACGCAGATCAAGGTACATTGAACCTATCTATATACACCATCCTCTCTTCTGATTGTGACACTAGAAATTGACCTCAAAACTCTTTGTCCTTATTGCGACACACCTCTTTCTTCTGAGCCTACTGCTCAGCTCAAGCATTTACTGGATACTGCAGCAAAAAAGTTGTGCCCTGAGCCCCAGCCAGGGAATTGCTTTGGACAAACGGTGCCTTTTACCGTTTATATTGATGTTTGCCAATGTCACCGCTTTGAGAGTCAGATGCTGCCAGAAGCTGAGTACAAAGGCTGGCCCAAGGTAATCAATTGGTCTGAGGTCAGCAAACATGTGCGGAAAATGAAGGGCACATTACGCGCTATTATTGAGGACAACGGAGCGTGATGTGTTTTTTGGAAGGAAGCATTAGAAGAGGTGAGAGTGAAGGGGATGAGGGCTGTTGCAGGGGTGAAATGGGATTGATCATCATTTACCAAATATTGTATGATTTGTTCCCACTTACTTTGATTGATCCCAACTTGGTATCTCCTCTGATGGCAAGCAAGTTCCTACAATGTATCCTGGTTCTCAAAGTTGGTGTGCAATTGATTATGCAGGACATGGATCTAGACAAGAGTCAGATGAGAGATGCTGTTAAAATCTTGCAAGAGAGTGCAAATTATGGCGTGTGTATGTTTCCTGTAGATGAAGGAGAAGAGGACGAAGGAGTCCAGGACGATTCTCAACTGGGTGCCGCTGACATGATTGTTATGAAGAGGGCGATGAAGAGGCGGCAGCAGCTGGATGTGGATGAAAAAGCCAAGGACGAGTATCAAGAGCAGATGGAGAAGATAAGGGAAGTGGAAAGGCAAGAACCTGTAAAGACTAGAGCATAGAAGAAGAAAGGAAAGAGATCAGATGCCAGAGTTGAGTCATCCCCACAAGCATCAAAAGCTCGTTCCAAGCCAAGACCTTTCAGTAAAGGTACCAGCACCACCAGTGTTACTAATATCAAGATGGCTTCTTCTGTGGGTGATACAGATACTGATGATGTTCTTGGATCTGGTCAAGGTTGTCCAAAGTCTCATCACCTTACATCTCAAAGTGGTACCCTCACACACCTTGCAAGTGACAGCAGCATTGAAGATACAACACAGCACTCTGAAGGTTCACAGGAGAAGCCTCGACCATTGATGTTTGTGACTTCTTCTTGTGTTGCTAAAAGGAATGTCAATAAGACACCCATCCCTGGACCAAAGCTTCAGCCTCTGCCATCTTGAAAAGCAGTGGTCCTTGCTCGTTCCACTGTATATGGCCACAATTAGAAAAAACAATGTGAAAAGAGCAAAGATGATATTGTCACAACCCCTCCCCTCTGGAACCTCCCCAGGACATTCCCGGAGCCCCATCTGAGAGCCTTTTTTGTCAACCCCACAACGCGCCCCGCCCCCACAGCTGCCGACGCCACCATCACACGCATCAAAGACCGCCATCAGCCAGCCCCCCCGGGAACCCTGCATCATGAACCCTGGGACCAACCACCATCAATGATCAGATCATGCGGCTTGCTTCCGGCCATCACGCATCACGCATCACAGCTCCCTCCGCATCAATTGATTGCGTGTCCCCACATGCTCGATCCAGGTATACAGTCCCTGCCCGCTACTCAATGACTCCTGGAACTCATCCCAGACACCCTGGAACCCCGAGACCCGGCCCCATAGTACTTATAGCATAGTCCCCTGTTGTATTCTATAGCATAGTTCCCCGTTGTATTCGCTAGTCTTGATATTAACTTTGATTGTTGCGTGCCCCTTTGCTTGATTGGTACACACTGACTGGCACGCTTGAACAACCGCATGCTCTGAGTTTGGTACATACTTCGCGACTTTTAACTTACTAACTTGGTCTTGTCTTAGAACCTCCGGTTCACGACTCGACCCCCACTCAACCCCCAGCTACTCACAACCCAAAACCTCCGGACTAGTCCCCTCCCCCGGGATTACCCCTGCCCACATCTTGAACCCCGGAGTCCTAGCCCCGGAGTTGCAGACACCCGAGTATCTGTAGGTCAAGTCTGCATTGTAAGGGCGTTGCTTTCCTGGAAGGCCCCCGATTCAGCGGAACCTGACAGATATGGTATATATTGTTCCTACCTTGTCTTCTTTGCAGAAGTGGTCAGAATGCGAGAGCAGAACCAGAGGTCTGTGTGAGTGTTGACCAAACTCACTATGAGCTTTTCCTAATATGATATCTTCTTGAAGCCAGGCAGGCTTTGAGGAAAAAGAAGGAAAGTCATATGCATGGTTGTTGAGCGATAACTCTCATTTGTCCTTTGAATCTATGGTTGCATATGGCCTCTCACTCACAAAAATTTTATCAGAATTTTATTTGTATACTTCACTTCGTTTCACCAACCCTCCCTCCTCACCCTGTATATTACTTGTAGTAGTTAGCCGTTGCTTCTTGCCTCCAGTTGTCAATACATGTAGGTCACGCATTTGCATGACCAGTCTGGCACTATCTATATGAACCTTAACTGCAGAGGATTATAGTTAAATTATAAGGTAAAAATTACAAATGAACTATGTGTCATGACCCCTTCCACCTGGAACCACCCTGACCCAGGGGCCCTCCTCCAACCCCATGACACAACTCCCCACCATCACACCTGCTGACACTGCCATCACGCAGTACCCCTGACAGCCCCACATCACAGATCCCAGGGCTATCTGATGGCCCGACCACCATTCCACAATCAATGATCAGATCATGCCATTCAACCTGGCCATCACACAGCATGCACCACTGCCCACCTCTGCACCAATTGATTGCATGCCCCGCACGCATGATCCCCAGTATACAGTCCTCTTCTGTTACTCAATGCTCCCCTGGAACTTGTCTCAGACACCCTGGAACTCTGTAGTACTTATAGAGTAGCCCCCCCCCTTGTATTTGCTAGTCTTGATATTACATTGATTACTTGTGTGCCCTTTGTTTGACTGGTATGCACTGACTGGCATGCTTGGCTAGTATGCTTTGACTGGCATGCTCAATTTGTTTGCATGCTCTTAAGATTGGTACACACTTTGCGACTTAAGCTTTATTAATCCGGTCTTGCCCTAGAACCTCTGGTTCTCTACTTGACCCTAAAGTGCCTTAATTTTTTCAACCTCACCTGATCCCTGGACTAAGTCCTTTACCCCAGAAATCCCCTTGTTTGCATCTTGAACCCCAGAGCACAGTCTGGAGTTCCAGACCTCCAAGTGCATGTAGATCAAGTCTGCCTTGTAAGGGCATTGCTTTCCCAGAAAGCCCCCAACTCAGCAGAACCTGACATAATATCAAGACTCCCTCCTTACACCATTCTTGATGGCTATGTACACTCACACCTATTACTCCATGGGCTACCAGACCGACCTTTATGGACGTCCAGTCCCCAACCATTACTCCATGCAGACCCCCCGCCCTGTCTACCCCCCTCTCCTGTATGAACCCCAACACCTCCACCGCCACTGAGCCCCTGATCTATCCCTCTATGACCTGGGGCCCTCAGCCAGGCTGGGCCCCCCCACCCAACCTAGCCATGGCCTGACCCATGGAGGCCCCCTCGTACCAGAGCATCTCCAGAGGTCTACCGGAGACCCCACCCATCCTCAGTGGACCTTGCCCAATTTCTCCCAGCAAGGGTCCTGTCAGGTTCTGCTGACTACGGGAGCCTCCGGAAGCAAGCAGTCCTTACTAGGCAGACTCGAAGTCTATGGAGCACCTCCGGGTAATGGCAGGCGAGTTCTGGAGTTTTGAGTGAGGTGCAGGGGTGCTATGGAGCACCAGAGTTTGTGGGGAGGGGTGGAGCAGGATCCCAGGCTAAGTCCGGAACACAGGGACAGGAGGATAAAGGAAATAATTGGGAAAAGAGACTAAGACCGGGAGACTGAGACTGGAACCAGGAGACTTGAGAGGATAAGAAGATAGATTGAGTGGATGTACAAAGTAGACAGGAGAGTATAGAAACGTGTGTTATAGCAATATCAAGACTACCCTTTATAGTTTACTGGCTACCAGTTATATACATCTACGGTGGCTAAGGTCCAGAGCGTTTGGAGTAAGCTGTAAGGGTGACCTCTAGAGACTGTGGCTCAGTCACACAGCTGGCAGAGGGAGATCCAAAGTGTATTAGAATATATACTGACAATATCAAGGTAGCTACTCACCTGGCAGAGGGAGATCCAAAGAGAACAAGTCTAGGGATTCCCTATGCCAGGTTGGACGCTTCTGGGGCCTCTGAAGCATGGGAAACAACTGTACAGTACAACAAAACCTTAAAAACTCGAAAATTGCCTACACAAATACTTGTACAAATAAGGGGCAAACTCTGGCAAACTCTGGCTTATATAAGCAGTCTGGAAGCGGTGCTGAGTGGGCCCACACTTGTCTGAATGGTGGCTAAAGAACCAGAGCATCTCAAGGGCTGAGAGTGGTACTGACAGATAGTGTTGAAAGAATAGAAACAGTAAAATGAAATAATGTCAGAAGAAATAAGAGAATGAATGGAAGGATAGTGAAGAGATAAGGAGTGAGAAAAGGAAGAAATGAGGAGTCCCCTGACATAAGCTCTGGGTGGGGATCCATGCGGTCAGTCCTGTGCACTGTATTGCCTGGGTGTGGGTCCTGTGCGGTGTATTGTCCAGGTGTGGGTGTGGCGCTGAGAGATTGGTCAGGGCCCGTGGGTTGGTGTAGGGTTGAAGGCCGGCATGATTGGCAAGGCCTGGGGTCTGGTCGGAGGCCATGGGTTGGTGTAAGATTGAAGGCCAGGGCAGGTTGGCAGGGCCTGGGGCTTATGGTGGGTGCTGGGGTGACTCACTTGATTGGGCAGTGAGGGCGGGATGTTGGGCTCCGTGGTGTGCTGGGGTAATGGTCATAACAGGTCCCTTTGCCCCCACCCCCTGCCCCCAACCCTGCGGGCCCCCCAACTACAACTACCCCCCTTGACACTACCCAGCCGTTGCCCCCCCGCATGGACCCCTCCATCGCCAGTGGGACAACAATGCCTCAAAGAGTATGAACATCAATGGGATAAGGTGCTCCACTCACTCAGGATCTTGCCAGAGGACTTTGCACAGCAAACAAGGGTGCTATTCACAGAATTTGGACACGACAACTTTGAAGGCACTCCAGAGGACTGGGCCCACTGCTTGGTCAAATTTGGGGATCGACTCACATGAGGAGAACTCCCAGAACAGGCTATGGTAAAGTACAGGTGCAATACAATCCTCTGCAAAGAGCTGCAGCAACTGCTCGATAAAGTCCATGCATCCCCCTCCCCCTGACCTCTCAACAACCCTGTGGACCCCGGTCACTTGATTTACATCTGACAGGAACCTCTGGAACCAGCCCTGGCAGCCTCCATGGCCCCAACTCCAGAGCAACAACAATGGGAAGAGCGGCAGAACACCTCAGCCATACTGCAGTCCCTCAACCCAACGGGCAGGCTATTCAACCAGCCTGCTGCTTGCAGAGTAGATTTGTTGACTTGCCATAGGGCTAACTATACAAGTTGTACATACAAGAAAGTAGTTGATAATAAAGAAAGAGAAACTGCATAATTATTCTTCAGCATTGTTAGATGCTAGCGTACACTGTAAGCATCTCAAATCCTGACCATCAATGAAGGGTCAATATATTCTTCATTTATCTCTGTGTTCTTTATTTATCTCTTTATCTCACCCTTAATACAGAATCCAGACTATATATATTCACTAGCAACACATACTACCCTCAGTCAAGTACCACAATGACTGAGAGTAAGTAAATACACCATATGGACAGAGATACTGTACTTACTCAATATCTCTACCTAGTTCACAATATTTACCCATGTTCTAGGTGTTAACTCTCAACAGGTTATGGGAGAGTGCTGCTTTGCATCTTGAGATTGACATCTGGAAATTTTCTTTGTGGGCTCAGTGTCCAATTTTGGTGGGCCATTGCCCTGATATTATCTTACTGTCTGATTGCCGTGACCCTACGCGTATTACCTGTTTAGAGCATATTGCTTTGCTGTTATTGTCTTCACTAATCTGATTGGGTTTTATGGCACCACTATCTGCTACACTCTCCAATGCTACTGCAGCTGAATTGCGTAAGGCCAATAGTGCTGCGCCTGTTGTTACACAGATCAAGGTCTTGCTCTGTTATGCTGGAGAACTCCTTGCAAAGGATAATGGGAAGTGGACACCATGGTCAAAGTATATAAAGCTGGAACTTACCATGTGTGGCCTGTATGAATACATTTTTGACCCTCCTGACATTCCTGATCATTTGTATGAGCCACGCGCGCACAAGAACTGGCAATCCAATAATTGCCTTGCAAGATCTTTTCTGATGTTGTGGTTATCTGAGTTGGAGCGCAACCTTACTGATGATACGATCGATGCAAAGTCTCTATGGAGTATTTACAGACAAGGCATGGAGGTGCTGGCCCTGTCCAGCAAGTGAGGTTGCTGCAGGAGGCTTTGACCACAAAGTGTTCTCTGACGGAGCCCTTTACAAAAACCATCAATAGGATCTTTGAAAAGATCAACCATGCATTTGATGTGGGCAATGTCACAAAGGAACTATTGCAATCTATTGCCACCTTGTCATCCCTCTCCGACAACCCTCTGTATGCCAGTGTCCGGTTGATTATCTCTTGTAACTTAGCAGCAGCAACAGCAACTAAACTATATGGGCTGGACGAGATCTGTTGGTTCCTGGAGAATGAGCAGACATTATATGCTGCTGACAGGGGGGTGTCGGACATGCTACCAATGGCTTTGGCTATGCGGACATCAAATTGTTGTGAGGACTTGGTTTGTGATAGCTGCAAAGCACGGGGCCACCCTGTGTACACAGGTCATACAAAGCCTTGATGTGTCCTGGATGGAGGTGGTATGGCAAGTAAGACTCTTGATGAATTGTTGTGAGGACTTGGTTTGTGATAGCTGCAAAGCATGGGGCCACCCTGTGTACACAGGTCATACAAAGCCTTGATGTGTCCTGGATGGAGGTGGTATGGCAAGTAAGACTCTTGATGAATTGTTGTGAGGACTTGGTTTGTGATAGCTGCAAAGCATGGGGCCACCCTGTGTACACAGGTCATACAAAGCCTTGGTGTGTCCTGGATGGAGGTGGTATGGCAAGTAAGACCCTTGATGAAGCAAGAACTGCACGTATAGCCCACTACAAGGCTAAAAGGGACCAATGTGACAAAAAGAAAGGCACAATCAAGCTTACAATTACTCCTGTGGGCAGTTCAGCTTTTATGGTGGAGAGCGACTTGGATATATTAGCTGCCTATATTGCTGACCAGGTGGGTAAGGCTAAAACCATGATGTCAAAAGGCAAGTTTGCTAGGCTGGCTTCCAATGAGATACTGGAGTCCCTTGCAATAGCAAAAGGTCTCGAAATCAATACATGGATTGCGCTGGAGGAGGAGCAAGTTAGTATTGATTGGAAAGAATATACAGAGACCACACTATCCAGTACCACCACTACATTTGACTCATGCCCATTCTACCTGGACTCCGGTGCCACTGTCCACATCTCCCCAAACATATCCAATTTTATATCTCTGAAGCCCATAACCCACAAACATATTTGAGGAGTAGGCAAATCGACAACCTCTGCAACTGCTGCTTGCTGGTCAAATGCAGATACACTTAGCAAATGGCTCTTACCTAGTACTTGACAATGCACTGTATGTTCCAAAAGCTACTGTCAGATTACTCTTGGTCAGCTCCATGGCAAAGAGAACAAACATTTTTACGATGTTTAACGATGCAGAGACAACCCTGTTTAAAAAGGATACAAATTAATTGATTGCAAATGGAACCCTACTTTCCACAAAGAACCTTTATGCATTAAACCTCCATGATGAATTAGTATTTTTGGTTCACCCATCACCCAACATCATTACATGGCATTGCCAATTGGGCCATGCAAATTACCAAACAATCATTGAAATAGCAAAGTCTGGCATGATCGAAGGTATGCCATCCAACTTTCCCTCCAAACCACCAAAATGTGACAAATGTATTCGTGGCAAACAGGCAAGGATCAGGTCTGGGAGGAGGAAATTGGACATAGAGCTACTCAAAAATTGGGGATTGTCTGTGTGGACTTAACTGGGAAGCAGGACATTACATCACAAACAGGGAATAATTACATCATAAACATTGTTGACAACTATACAAATAAACCGTGGTCTATACTGCTCAAATTGAAGAGTGACGTGTTCAATGAGCTAAAGATGTGGATATTAGCATGACCAAGTTGAAACAGGGTTAAAAGTTTGATTCTGGACGATGACAATGTGCCTATCCAAACCACTGATGAAGCAATCAAACCAGCTCCTATTATCCCAAATCCACCATAAAATGCAGTACCACATGTGCAACCCAAAGAACCAGCAGATAAACCCACCCATAACATGCCACAAAGATCAATGCATGTATCAATCCCAACTGAGAAAAGCAGGCCTGATGGAGCACCTGAAACAGCTGTCCAACGAGCAGTAAGGAAATCTAAAGAATCAGCAAATTGAGTTCATAAGGCAAGAGCAGAATGTCAACTTGCCATCAACGAGCTCCATTGTAAACAGCCAGCTGATCCACTGAATATTGGTGGTGAAAACCTAGACCTCAATCAAGTGCTGGCTATGCTGAATAGCATTGATGCAGGTGACCTTGATCCTGAAGTACCAAAAACATGGAATCATTCACAGAAATCAGCAGATGCAAAAAGATGGAAGATGTCATACAAAGATGAGCTCAAGTCTCTAAAGAATATGGGAGTTTACCGACTGATACCAAGAGAGGAGGTTTTCACAGGACACAGGATACATTGAGGATGGCCTGTGTTTGCTCTGAAGCATGATGAAAAAGAAAATGTTGTAAGGTTTAAGGTCAGGCATGTTCTACAAGGTTTTAATCAGGTGTATGGAAAAGAATACACCAAGACAACTTCACCGACAGCACATGCCAAATCATGGCATATTTTACTCCACATCGCTGCTGTATTGGGATGGGATGCTATGCAAGTTGATATTAAAACTGCATTCCTGTATGGCATCCTACCTGAGGAGGAGACTACGTATATGGAACAACCAAAAGATTTTGAGGAACCAGGCAAGGAAGATTACGTTTGTAAACTGGAAAAAGTACTATATGGAATGAAACAAGCTGGACAAATATGGAACCAAACCTTAAATGATAATATGGTGGTAAAGTGGGGCTTTACAAGACTGGCATGCAAGTCATGTGTCTATTACAGGAAATCAACTTATGGCACAGTCATTGCGGCAGTCCATGTAGACAATTTCTTGTTGATTGCCAGTTTTAAACAGGCAAATGAACATTTCAAGTTGCAACTACGTGAAGCATGGACAATATCAGATCTAGGTACTTCACGACAAATTGTAGGAATTGCAATAGAATGGGATAGACCAAATTGGACAGTTTATCTCTCACAGACACTGGTAATTGATCAATTGATCACACAGTTTGGACAACAGGACACCAACCTGTTATCCTTATCAATAGAACCCAGTTTGAAGCTGAGATGTGCTGACTATTCAATGATGACAGAGAAAAAACAGGATGATTTAGCAAAAATCCTGTACCAAAGGCTTGTAGGGGGCTTAATCTGGTTAGCTATTTCGTTCAGACCTGACTTTCAATATGTGGTCCAACAATTAAGCCAATATTTTGATTTCTACTCAGTGACACACTGGAATGCAGCTATTCATGTGGTTTGGTACCTAAAGGGAACAAGAAATCTCAGACTCAGCCTGGGAGGACTTTCTCCTATTGTACTCACTGGTTTCACGGATTTGGATTGGGCAAATTGCCTTGATACAAGGCGAAGCGTCAGGGATATGCATGGTCACTAGGATCGGGTATCATTTTGTGGGCTTCAAGGAAGCAGAAGACAGTAGCTGCTTCCTTGTGTGAAGCTGAATACATGGCTGCCTTTGAGGCTGCACAAGAGTGCATGTGGTTACGAACCCTTTTGAAGACAATTGACCATAGTCTGGACAATGCAACAACGATAATATGCGACAATAATGCAGCAATTAATCTATTGGAGGATCCGATGTTACATTCTCGTGTCAAACACGTCGACATCAAATACCACTTCTTACGTGAATGTGTTGCATTAAGAGAAATCATTATACACTACATCAATATGAAGGACAATGTAGCCGATTCATTCACTAAACCCCTCCCTCTACCTTGATTCTCACAACTCCAATGTATTCTTGGACTGTCCTGACCATAATTTGACGCAAGGAGGAGCCTGATACTATTTTTGTGCTTATGGTGAGGAGGAGTGTTAGACGCCAGTGTACACCGTAAGCATCTCAAACCCTGACCATCAATGAAGGGTCAATGTATTCTTCATTTATCTCTGTGTTCTTTATTTATCTCTTTATCTCACCCTTAATACAGAATCCAGACTATATATATTCACTAGCGACATGTACTACCCTCAGTCAAGTACCATGACGACTAAGGGTAAGTAAATACACTATACAGACAGAGATACTGTACTTACTCAATATCTCTACCTAGTTCACAATATTTACCCATGTTCTAGGTAGGTTGAATACAGTCAAGTACCACAATGACTGAGGTTCACAATATTTACCCGTGTTCTAGGTGTTAACTCTCAACAAGCATCAGGTTTGAGCTCACCCTCAGTTCAATATGCATAATTGACTGAGGGTGTGGAATGGGAGAGTGTCTATTTAAGTAGATATGGGACAAAGGGAGCTTTGTCCCTAACGTGACAATGGCCAGGTAGTGGCCAGACAGTGTGTGTGATGGGGACAAAGAAAGCTTTGTCCCTAGTGCATAGTGGCTGAACAGTGTGTGATGCTGGAGAGTGTGATTTGATCGAGGTTGAAGATGTGTCGTTATTTGTGGGCGCGTGAGCGCTAACATAAACTGTCTTATGAAAGTGTTTCTAGAGTCCGTACTTGTATTATCATTCAATGTCCAGAGAAATTCTGTCAGCTAAAAATGCAAAGAGGTCTGGCGCCTATCTGTAGCTTAAGGTAAGCGCTTAATTGTGTAAAGATCATGACTCCCTGACCGTTCGGGGTTCTTAAGCTCCGTTCATCAGACAGCAACGGATAAAGGAACCTGTAAGCCTGCAGCATTGTAGATCCGTCTTTCTTTCTCATTTATGTTGACAATCTAGAGATCGTTTATTACCCAATAGATACAAATTGGGTCCAATTAATACATACTTCAATCTCTTTTTGCAGTGCGTGGATATCATTCAGGAATCTCATCACTGTAAAGCTATGGCCTGTAAAGAAAAGATGCAATTCCTTCCACGTTGATGATGCCAGGATCGCCTTTCTTTTGAATGTAAGGATGCGTAATTCTAGACTGTATTCGTGGCCCACCAGACACTTCGGTGAAATGACAATTGACGACAGAATAGTAAACTCACGCGAAGAGCATTGTCCTTATTCGCTGTACTTCACATGCTTCGCAGGTGTATTCCATTTGATGAAAGATTTCTTGGACGTTGGAAAAGGACTCATCGACGCGTAGTATTGCCCTCTTGGGCTTTACAACGCTGATGACGTCACAGACAAGGTAGAAAAGAATCGCTAGGCAAATGACCGGGCCTAGCCATCGAGCAGGTATGACCGAAGTGACGGCGGGCCACAGTACTGAGGAGCTAATGAGTGCAAGAAAAAAAGACGGAGGCATTTGGGTGCAGTGCTGTTTGAGTTGCCAGTCTTTATAAACATGGACAGAGTCCGGACTTATCACAGCAAGATAGTCATTGTTGTCCACTGTCCAAGAGAAAAGTATACCCACATTTGGCTAAGCAATTCGTGGGAATTGATTGATGCCCCTAACCGCAGCGGGCTAAGGGGAAGCAGGAGAAAGTAACCATTTGATCTCCCTTGCATCATTTGATCCCTAAGTTAGTCAAGGGGAGGCAGGAGGTGGCAGCCATTTAATCTCCCTTGATCTCTAAGTTAGTAAAGGGGAAGCAGGAGATAGCAGCAATTTGATCTCCCTTGCATCAGTTGATCCGTAAATTAGTAAAGGGGTAGCAGGAGGTAGCAACCATTTAATCTCCCCTTGCATCAGTTGATCCCTAAGTTAGTCAAGGGGAAGCAGGAGGTAGCAGCGATGTAATCTCCAGCGCTTGCTGGAGAATTGGAGATGATCCATAACTGCGAAGCTATGTGGACAACCCTCAAGCTCGAGTCAGTACTGGAAAACTCCGGGATATTTAGAATTGATGGTTAGCGTCCTCCCGAAGTAGAACATTATTGTGGAGTACTTCGACTAGATTCGCACGCACTCGGCGGCATTAATCAATCCAATCTGGCTATCAAAGTACAGAACCACATAGAACATTTACGGTGGGCCACCTGTGTCAGCCAGGATTTGAACTTGTACGTTCGAATCCTGCCACTGCCACCTGTTATCCAGGTTATTTTAAAGTCATCTGTGTCAGCCAGGATTTGAACTTGTACGTTCGAATCCTGCCACTGCCACCTGTTATCCAGGTTATTTTAAAGTCATTATTTAACCAATATTAAATGTTTTACCCCTTTCCTCACCTCATTTTTGTCAAAGTTCATACAAAAAGTTGTTTTCTTACTATAGACAGTAGTTGAATTAAATTGTCGTCACTCAACAAGGCTGAAATAGTAATTTAAATATATATTTATTTATTTTAAAATATAGTTAGCATGGGAAAATGATCACTTTTGACGAGGGCACCCTCACCAAAAGTGATCAAGACACTTAACCCCTCTAATCATGCATTCGGAATTCCAGTGATGGGAATATTCTGAGTAATGATTATTCCCGATTATTTTCAAAGTTGAGACAACATTAACATATCAGTAACTATGCATCTGTCTATAGCAAAAAAAAATGAACTGTGACAAAAATGAGGGGTTAAGGTCTTGATCACTTTTGGTGAGGGCTTTGATGGAGCCCTCGTCAAAAGTGATCATTTTCCCATGCTAACTAGGGTTAAGGTCTTGATCACTTTTGGTGAGGGCTTTGATGGAGCCCTCGTCGAAAGTGATCATTTTCCCATGCTAACTATATTTTAAAATAAATAAATATATATTTCAATTACTATTTCAGCCTTGTCAAGTGACGACAATTTAATTCAACTACTGTCTATAGCAAGAAAACAACTTTTTTGTATGAAATTTGACAAAAATGAGGTGAGGAAAGGGGTAAAACATTTAATATTGGTTAAATAATGACTTTAAAATAACCTGGATAACAGGTGGCAGTGGCAGGATAAGTTCAAATCCTGGCTGACACAGACTCTAAAATAACCTGGATAACAGGTGGCAGTGGCAGGATTCGAACGTACAAGTTCAAATCCTGGCTGACACAGGTGGCCCACCGTAAACATTGAACAGAATTTCTTTACATAAAGGAATGTAGATCTAATAAGCAATCCCAGAACATAAATGAAAGCAAGAAACAAGGGAAAAACTACTACTGTTCGCTGACAAAGACGGCCGCCATACCCATCCCACTACCGATACACATTGAAGTAACAAACACCCGTGCGCCATACTGCTTCGCACAAAGACGGCCGCCATACCCATCCCACTACCGATACACATTGAAGTAACAAACACCCGTGCGCCATACTGCTTCGCGATGTTGAGGCCTGTCGCAATTTGGCGTGCGCCGGCTGGAGACATGGTGGATCAGTCGATGTCGGAGGGAGATCAGATAAGCAAGAAGAGTAATTTTAGAAGTGCGACGTGTCAGGATCATTGATATAGATAAAGAAATTGACAGGTTGAAAAAAGTGGGAAGAGAAAGAAGCGAAAAGGACAATAAGTGAAGAAACTCACTGCAACCCAATGGATGTCCGATAGCAATTGCGCCACCGTGTACATTGACCTTCTCAAAGGGGATACCAAGCGCTCGGATACTGTAAACAGCCTGGCTCGCGAAGGCCTCGTTAATTTCAAAGAAATCGACGTCATCTTTCGTGAGACCCGTCTCTTCAAAAACCTATCGAAGAAAATTGCATGAGTGGCGCTAAGCACAAGAATAATGAAGTAGGATTGCGCACCTTTGGAATAGCATATGCCGGACCAACACCCATAATTCTAGGCGGAACACCGACCGTCGCTGCAAATACAAACTTGCCCTTGATTGGCAATCCAAGTCTCTCGGCGACATCCCGTCGTGCAAGCAACACCGCAGCGGCACCATCACTAACTTGGCTCGCATTGCCCGCATGTGTCGTGCCATCCTTCGCAAACGCCGGCTTCAACTTGGCCAAACTCTCCTTTGTCACGCCGTCCCTGATCCCATCATCAGCATCCACAATCAACTCCTTCTCCTCCTCGTCGCCGTTCTTGTTCTTGACAAGTATCGTGGCTTTTACAGGAAGGATCTCGGATTTGAATTTACCGGCTTTTTGGGCAGCACTGGCTTTTTGGAAGGAGGCGGCTGCGAATGCGTCTTGGTCTGCACGGGAGACGGAGAAGTCATTCGCAACGGCTTCGGAGGTGAGACCCATCGGGAGGAGACAGTCTTCGGCGAGTGGGTTGGTGAGGACTTCAGGAGAGAAGGAGGAGGGCATGCTTGAGGGTCCATATCCCATGGTCATGCTTTCGACGCCGGCGCCTAAATGGAGGAATCAACACGTGAATTCTGGAGGGAAAGTTGGACGAGCAGGATAAAACGCACCAATACCAATGTTAATCTCGCCAGCTTTGATCTGATTCGCAATCTGGTTGACACTTGTAAGCCCGCTCGAGCACTGGCGGTTGACCGTGTTCAAACTGGTCGTCTCCGGAATACCTGCATGAAGCGCGGCCATGCGGGCGGCGTTGGCGCCTCCACCAGGCGGAAGGACGTTACCCACACCAATGTCATCAATAAGCTTGGGATCGAGATTAACCGACGCATATGCAGCACGGAGGACGTGGGAGAGGAGACGCTCGGGGTAGGTATCCTTGAAGCCGCCCTGTCGGGCTTTAGTGATGGCGGTGCGGACGGCGGAGACATGGCGGGGGAGACGGAGGTGGATAGGGAGAGAGACATGGTGGGCAGGATGGAAGAGAGAAAGATTTGGAGACGAGGTTTATAAAGGATTTCGATACCTGGATCCATGCGAAGCCACTGCCAAACATGTGTAATCCCGGCCACTATCCGGTAATCAGGGCGATTCGCGGACTTAGCATTGTAATCGACAAACGCCGCGTTTGTTACCCGCCAATTCATCAGGTACAGTGCAAAACGCTAAGAACCGACCCCTTGGCACTCGTAAATCCGAGAATGTTATAGCACATTGAAAATTTTTTTAAAAAGTCCGAAAATCATCGGAATCGACACGGATTTATGAGTGCTTTCGAGTGAACTCAATATTATTCCAAGATTCAGAGTTCTGAAAATTTTTGATACCCTAAATCTGGATTTTGGACCCTTAAGGGTCCTGATAACCCTGAATTTCCTTATTCGGCATATCTAATCAGTAGATAAGGACACAAATATTCACTAAGACGGCAGTAATGATACTACGGAGGATTATGGATTGTTTCGTTTGTACTGTGAAGAGCAGCTACATCCTGAGTAATTAGGTAATGCTGCAAGAAGGCAAGGCTTTTGTGCTTTTGGAATCTTGTTCTTCATTCATGTTCAGTGATTACAGGTACAAGTAGTCAGTATTGGTACTGACATGAGTTTCCTGGTCCGTAACTCCTGCTGCTTTGTGAGCAATATCTATCTCAAGATTTTCTCTCTTGTTCTCATCCTCATCCTCAATTTCAAAGCAGTATCCTGAAGTCCAGGTCCATCTACCAGCAAATGCGAAGCCAGAAATCAAGTTTTCATTATCAGAATCTGTTGTATTCCCCAGTGGGCTCAAAATCAGGATCTGTGACTTTGTTGATGGGATCATCTGTGTACCCAGAGCCAAAAAACCTGGTCCTCCATTGGCCCTTTGCCCTTTTGCTTGCACTGTGCATTTTATAGGCCTTGCCATCACTATCTTTCTGTGTCTGTAGTTGTTTTTTTTTTTTTCAAAATCTGGATTTTGGTCACATGATAGGGAAAATTTTGGTATTTCATTTTTACACGTATTCTACCCATGTTTCTTCCTAAATTTTTTTCTCCCAGTCCAAAACTCAAAATTGATCCTGGCCCTGACAGGCCACTTCTAAGTGTTTTGCACTGTACAACACAAGTTGATCTTTGTGTCAATCAAAACCCTGAACACCATTGTAGTGGCGCACATGTGCACCGGTTTCTGACGATTACATGTTTCTTTTTCTTTTATTACTTTTTATTACTTGTATTTTATTAATTTTATTTATTGTATGTATGTACTCTTTTACATGTTTCTTTTTCTTTTATTACTTTTTATTACTTGTATTTTATTAATTTTATTTATTGTATGTATGTACTCTTCTTTTTGTTCTTTATTTTCTTTATTACTTCATTATTATTATATATGGTTATACACTAATTTATGTATGTATAGATATGATAATAATAAATGATATGGTATGATACATACATTAAGTGGTATGATATATGTAATATATATTATATTATTATATAATAAAATAAATAAATAAAATAAAATCTGTTTGAAAAAAACATATAGTGTATTGTAATATATATTATATTATTATATAATAAAATAAATAAATAAAATAAAATCTGTTTGAAAAAAACATATAGTGTATTGTAATCATGAAAATAAAAGAGCAGCTTCCGTCATAATTAGTCTGTATGGCTTCCATCATAATTAGTTTGTATAGGCATGTTAGACTTTGTTATTGTTTTTTTTTTTTTTTGAAGTAGCATTTGATTTGGTGTAGTCTGTGCCATAGATATGTTTTTTTTTGGCTTTATTTATTTATACACAAGTGTAGATGAAATTTCATTCTTTATGTACAGTTCAGACTATATATACAGGTATCCCAGGTAACTGTATATGTATAGAACAAACATAATAGTTCTTGCGTATGTTAGTATAGTAGTATCGTTATTGTCATCTCAATCATCACTTTCTGACAAGTATGTGTCCATCAGATATTTGTTGACATTTATTAACTCTTGGCAGTAGGACTCTAGTGCAATTGGCATTAGCTATCATCATTTAGTTTAAATGTGATGTTACTTATCTATTTTTTGTACTAGAGTTGTCAACTGTTTATTCTTTATTTTTACTTCATTGATGGCTGCATCTGATAAGTAAGGCTGTAATGTTAGTATGTCGGTAGAAAATTTAATATTGAGAATGGTGCTTGCCTGCATTATTGATGGCTTTTTCTGCACAGGCTAAAAGGCTGTACACTGTAAACAATCAATCAAGGTCATATTCAAAAGAAGCAATAAATAAAATTTTCACATATATTTTTTGTTATTTTTCATTATGGCACAATACTTTTCTGTCATGGACTTTAGCTCCATCTTCATATCTCTGTTGATTGAAGATGAGAAGTTGGCTGGTGTAGAAGATTGTCAGTTCTGATTTGTATTCATGAGAGGAGATGTGAGTTGCAAATAGGGTGTTGAGATATGTTTTAATAGTGGTTGCCTCATGTCGGTGATTGAGATATGTTTGTACATTGTATCAGTATATTGTATAGTTGCAAAAGATTTCTACAGAAATCATGAGATTGATGGTGATAATATCAATTGAATTAAGTTAAGAGTATACTAAAGAGTATTTTTCAACTTTATTTATAAACATAGCAATGAGAGTGCCTGCTAGAAAGCAGAAGATCAGAGTACTGAAGCTCATTGCAGGCATAACAAGACACATCAAAATTACCCCAGCCCCATGCCAAAAAGACAGCAACTATTATCCTGCCTTGAATACGGGTAGAAGCAAACTCAGAAGAGATGATAGCAGAAAGAAGATAGTTACTGCCAATATCAATGCCCATCTGTAATTAATGTTAACACAAAACAAAGTTGTTGAAAAGAACTACTTACAAGGAAATGCCAGACAATGAAGACATCAATAATACCAACAGCATAGCTGCCACCAGACAAGGCTTGTGCAAAAGTGGCAGTGATAATGATTATCAACTTGATGCTGTCTAAAAGTATGTCAGACTTTTGAGTGGGTTCTAAGAGATGAATGAGACTTACACATCTGCTTATGGCCAACTATATTGGCCAACTAACCAAACAGAAGTTGACCAACAAGAGTGCCAACAGGAGTCGCAACTTTTACACCAAGATCTTGGTTCTTGTTTAAAGACTTGCCTTTTGAGCTGTTGTCTGATAAACACAGATTTGGCTTCTTGTCACCATAGAATAAAACAACATAGACTATCTGTACTGCCATAGATATAGTCCAACATCACAGATGCAATATTAATAGCAAAGATATCATAGCTAGGATGTCTCTAGCATGTCGTGAAAGATGGCAATACTGAGATACTTATGCATCAGTGAAAAATCCAGCGCCAGCAACAAGGCAAACTTTGGCATGAAACCAGCTGGGGTGCATTAGCAAAATATGAGCTGTTTGAGGAACAAACTGGAGACCAACACCTACTTGAATGGGGTGTCATCAATTTCCTGAAAAGTGTTACGGTGTTGATAAGCTTTATCCCACAGATTGGAAGCAAACTCTGAAATGTCCAGTCCACCACTTTTATGCGTCAAGAGTGAGGGAAGGAGGCTAAATCCTCTTGAGGTATTCTTAAATGAAATCAGAGAGGGTCGTGATCATGGAGGATCCTTTCACTTACAATTCACTAAATTGATTTCTATCATAGCGTGATGGACATAAGACATGATTAGAAATTACAACTCAAATCCAACATCAAGGTTTGGCTGCCTCATGGAGACCATATTTTTGCTTTGTATGAGCTCCAATACCTTTCATATTACCAAAACGCCAAGGCTAACTCAAGGAAAACTATTCAATTACCTTCTTTGATGTTGTAAGTTTTGGAATGAGTAGTCATCTGTAGATGATGGAATGGGTAATTGTGGATCTCCTGGGTCTCAATAGCATGCTGATCAGGATAATAATATTTTAAGTCATAGCAGCACATGCACTGGTTACCAACTCTTATTATCTTTTTCTTTTTCTTTTATTATCATTTATGTCTTACATATAATGAATAATAATAATAAAAAAATTATTATATAAGTGTTTTTCTGGACAAATGCTTATGTAATTATTTGAGAATAGGTCTGCTGTAATTTTCATTGCTATACAGAGCAACAAAAAATTTAACAGGAAACCAACCTTGAAAGTTATAAAATTGCAATAAATCTTTTAGAGGTATTATTATGTACTCAGTCTAAATTTTTTGAGAGGAAAGATTTAAAAATTGAGAGAGCTTACTGCACATTAAAATGCCTAAAAAGAGCCGCTAATCTAATCTCAACAGGCAAAAGTTCAGAGTTTTATATACAAAGAAAAAGCACAGATTCAAATCATGTAAGGACAACCTCTAGAGGCTGTGGCTTAGTCACACAGCTGACAGAAGGAGATCCAAAGTGTATTAGAGTATGTACTGACAATATCATAATAACTACTCACCTGGCAGAGGGAGATCCAAAGAGAACAAGTCTAGGAATTTCCTATGCCAGGTTGGATGCTTCTGGGGTCTCTGAAGCATGGGAAACAACTGTACAGTACAACAAAACCTTAACAACTTAAAAATTGCCTACACAAACAATTGCACAAATAAAGAGCAAACTCTGGCAAATTCTGGCTTATATAAGCAGTTTGGAAGCAGTGCTGAGGGGCCCACACTCGTCTAAATGATAGCTAAAGAACCAGAGCACCTCAAAGGTTGAGAATAGTACTAACAGATAGCATTGAGAAAATAGAAACAGCAAAATGAGAAAATGATAGAAGAAATCAGGAATGAAGGAATAAGAAGTGAAAGAAGGAAGAAATGAGGAGTCTCCTGACAGATTAGGTCTCAAATTGCAAAGATGCTGATTATAAACTAAATAACAGATACTCGGACTCTGACTAGGAAAATAAACGTAAAAATTATTAGGGTACTTATATACTATTTGTTGCAGTCAGCAAGTCTGTGAATAAATGGAAGACACACACAATGAAGAATTCCTGAGCTTGGATAAACAGTGGCTTCTGTCACAATTAGTCTGTATGTATAGGCATATTAAACCTTGTAACCTTGTGATGTGAAAGTTAGTCATCTTTGTTTTAGGAAGTTCTTCATCCATTGGCTTTGCAGCTATTTGATCTCACCTATTGTCTAGTTGTTTAGTTATAGGGTCCCACTTTATAAAAGGGGTGTTTAGTATGTTATTTGCTCTATTTACACATGAGTGTGGATGAAATTTCATTTGGTATGTTATACATATAATGTACAGCCAGACTACATATTATACCAGATAACTGTATAGATATGCATAGGAGAAAGAAAAAGAGAAGACTTATATAGAAAACAAACTTGATATACTTCTTAGATATGTCTGTTTTTTAGTATAGTATTATATTGACAATAACTGTATGTGAATGTAAACAGCAGTAGCAGACAATAGTAACAAAACAGACAAGTTTAAAGTCATGATGATGATGACAACACTAAATAATGACGTTGAATGAATGATTTGATTTGAAAAAGTAAACAAGACAAAAGAATACTAATAAGGAACTTAATAGAAACTTCTAGAACATTCTAGAGCATTATATAATCTGCAGTAAACTTATGAGGAACTGAGACGTTCAAGCATGTAAAAGAACCCTTTCTCTTACTTATGTAAGAGAGTCAGAGATGATTTGATGTAGGTAAGACAGAGATCTCACATGGCAGAATACCTTTGCAGCTTTTATGTGGGCTTTAAAAGTCTGACAGAGAATGCCTTGGTTGCCTGTTCAAATCAGAAAGCAAGGATATGCCAGTTATCTTCAATTTTTTAAGTTGAAATCATCACCACCGTTTGCATTGACCTGACTGTGAACAGGCTCAACTAGACATGCCAACTCACTTATATAAACAACTGAAAAGTGCACATCTACACTTACTCATAAAACCTCTTACATTAACTCCAGTTTCCTGCATGAATTAAGTCAAGATTTCATTGTCACTTACTTGCACTGACTGCAACCTTCCTCACACACATCCAAGACATCCCTTCATCAGGTTATGGGCCCTGCAAGCAGTCTACTCAATGCTGCATTGTCCAGCTCTGAAAATGCATTCAAATTTCCAAAGCTTAATGGTGAAAACTATGCACTGTAGGCCAAGCATATGAAGTGTTGCGATCTGGCTTGAAGGTCACACCATGAGCATGAGCCACAAAGCACATAGACCAGCAACCACAAAGGAGTCAGGGCCACACTAGTTGGCCTCTTTGTCTCAGGACAATGGATGCAACTGTCAGGGGACTCCTCATTTCTTCCTTTTCTCACTCCTTATCTCTTTACTCTCCCTTCATTCATTCTCTTATTTCTTCTGACATTATTTCATTTTACTGTTTTTATTCTTTCAACACTATCTGTTAGTACTACTCTCAGCCCTTGAGATGCTCTGGTTCTTTAGCTACCATTCAGACAAGTGTGGGCCCTTCAGCACCACTTCCAGACTGCTTATATAAGCCAGAGTTTGCCTTTCTGACTTCTAAAGTCTGGAGTTTTCCTGCCTTATTTGCACAGTTGTTTGGTTAGTCAATTTTTGAGTTTTTAAGGTCTTGTTGTACTGTACAGTTGTTTCTCATGCTTCAGAAGCCCCAGAAGTGTCCAACCTGGCATAGAAAATCCTTAGACTTGTTCTCTTTGGATCTCCCTCTGCCAGGTGAGTAGTTATTATGATATTGTCAGTACATACTCTAATACACTTTGGATCTCCCTCTGCCAGCTGCGTGACTGAGCCACAGCCTCTAGAGGTCGCCCTTATACACGGGGGTTGGCACAATTTGACTTTATATAAATGGACACTCCTACTTGGATCTTGAGAACACCTTACATGTACCCAGATCAACTGTCTGTCTCCTATCAGTAAGCAAATTAGCGCAATAAAATGGGATCACTGCAAACTTCAACAACACTAGCATCATTCTGAGCAAGAAGGACAATGGCAGCACCATTGCCACCAGCACACGTCTCCTAAAGTGTGGTCTATACGCACTGGATCTCTATATTCACCAAGCATACACCGTCCATGCTCTACCCAACCTAAACTCCTGGCACCTGAGACTCGGACACACCAACTATCAGTCCATCATGCAGATGGCATGGGCAGGAATGATCAAAGGTATGCCACTATCCTTTCCCTCCAAACCTCTGAAGTGTAACTCTTTATCCTCAGAAAGCAATCCAGGACACCAGTGCCAAAGGACAGGGAGGAGGGAGAGGGGCACAGGGTGACAAGGAGACTGGAGAAAATATGGGTCAATTTGATGGGGCAAGCAGCAGTTATGTCTAGAACAGGTAATAACTATATCATGAATATTGTTGATGACTACACAAATAAACCATGGTCCATACCGTTAAAAACAAAAGATCAGGGATTCAACAAGCTCAAAGCCTGGATTGTCGCATGAGAGAATGAGACAGGGGAGCACCTAAAGATCTTAAGAACCAGTTGCAATGGAGAATTCAATGGGGACAATCATAAGCAATAGTATAGACAAAAAGGAATCATACTAGAAGTTAGTGCCTCTTACACTTTGGCACACATGGGAAGAGTGGAGCGCATGCATTGGACACTGATGGAAAAAGCATGAACAATGTGATTGGGCACCAACTGTCCATCATTCTTGTGGAACAAATTTTACCTAACTGCAGCCCATCTCCATGGAAAAACAAAAACATTGACAGTACATGATGTCACATCAGACGAGCTCTGATACCAAAGGAAGCTAAACTACTCTTACATCCAGGAGATTGGGTGCCAAGTCTTCATATTAATTCTAAACCAAAATAACCCCAAGATATTTGAGCGCTCCATCGAATGTGTACTGATTGGTTACAACACAAACTCAAAGGCATATTGTTGTTATGACCAATCAACAAGAAAGGTATATAGCTCATACTATGTGCAATTCATAGAAAGCCATAATGACATACCAACGACTGTAACTCTCACATCTACCCAAGAAAACTCAATCCCAGAGGCAACCACCATGAATTCCATTGCAACATGAGTGACTGCAATCCCAATCAAAAATACTGAGGATGACAACAATGAACTCCCAGTCATACCTGGAAACACTGCCCAAGACGACCCACCTGTACAACAACATGAAGAACAGATTGACAACCCAACTGTGCAAGTGCCTCAGATACGACGATCAATGAGAATACCCATCCCAACAGAAAAGGTGAGTGGCAAAACCAGGGCTGAGATGCATATTGAAAAGGCAGTCAGGGAGTCTAGGGAGTTGACACAATGTATTAAAACAGATCAAGCTAAACGTTGGAGAGAAGTTAAAGAACAGGCATGACTCCAGGAAAATGATGTAAATCTGGACCCACAGCCTGATCTAGATGATATCTTATCAGCACTAAACATGATCAAGGATCAACAGTACCTGGACCCTGAAACAGATGCTGACACACCAAGGACTTGGGATGAGGCCTGAAACTCTCCAGACAGCTCTCAATAGGAACAATCATATCAGGAAGAACTAAACTCCCTGAACCAGATAGGTGTATGGAGACTAGTTCCTCAAAAAGAAGTCCCTGGGGTCATTGAATACTCAAGGGATGCCCTGTATTTACAATAAAATCTGATGAAAATGGTAAGGTCACCAGGTTCAAGATGTGCCATGTTGTCCAGGGCTTCAACCAGATCTATAGTAGGGACTACACATGCACTACCTTACCAACAGCACATGCAGAATTATGGAGGATCTTGTTACATTTAGCAGCATTATTGGGCTGGGAGGCAAATCAAATTGACGTGAAAACAGCATTTTTAAATGGCATCCTACCTGAGGAGAAGACAGTATACATAGAACAACTGAAAGGATTTGAGGAGCAAGGGAAGGAGGACTGAGTGTGCCAACTGGTAAAGGGGTTATATGGCATGAAGCAGGCAGGCAGGATTTGGAACAAGACTCTAGATGGACATATGAAAAAATGGGGGTTCACTCAACTAAAATGCAAAGCCTGCCTCTACTACAGAAAGACCGAGACTGGCATGGTGATTATAGGTGTACACATTGATGATTTCCTTTCAATTGCGAGTTCAAAGGTGTCAGGGGACTCCTCATTTCTTCCTTTTCTCACTCCTTATCTCTTCACTCTCCTTCCATTCATTCTCTTATTTCTTTTGACATTATTTCATTTTACTGTTTCTATTCTTTCAACACTATCTGTTAGTACTACTCTCAGCCCTTGAGATGCTCTGGTTCTTTAGCCACCATTCAGACAAGTGTGGGCCCACTCAGCACCGCTTCCAGACTGCTTATATAAGCCAGAGTTTGCCAGAGTTTGCCCCTTATTTGTACAAGTGTTTGTGTAGGCAATTTTCGAGTTTTTAAGGTTTTGTTGTACTGTACAGTTGTTTCCCATGCTTCAGAGGCCCCAGAAGCGTCCAACCTGGCATGGGGAATCCCTAGACTTGTTTTCTTTGGATCTCCCTCTGCCAGGTGAGTAGCTACCTTGATATTGTCAGTATATATTCTAATACACTTTGGATCTCCCTCTGCCAGCTGTGTGACTGAGCCACAGCCTCTAGAGGTTGCCCTTACAAAAGGCAGCTAATGAGGAGTTCAAACAACAGATGGCAAGCACCTGGACAATTGCAGATCTAGGAACACTCAAACATATCTTGGGTATTGCTGTGAATTGGCATCACAACACATATCAAGTACATCTTTTCCAGAGCAACCTGATCGATCAAATGGTTCAACAGTTTGGACAGTCAGATGCAGCACCACTATCTACACCTATAGACCCTGGTACAAAGCTATGCCATGTTGACTTGTCTACCTTACCTCCCAAGGAACATGAGAAGATATCACACATACCTTACCATTGCCTCATTGGAGGGCTATTGTGGCTCACCATATCCACATGCCCAGACATACAATATGCTGTACAGCAATTATCACAATACCTAGACTGTTACACCCAAACACATTGGAATGCCACTATTCAAACTCTCCGCTACCTGAAAGGTACACAAAAAATGAGTCTTTCTCTTGGAGATAAGCAACCTATTGCTCTGCTAGGGTTCACAGACTTGGACTGGGCAAACTGGCTGGACTTGAGAAGGAGTGTGGGAGGGTACACTTGGACACTGGGCTCTGGTGTCATATCATGGTCAACTCAAAAACAACAGATGGTCGCTGCTTCATCCTGCAAAGCAGAATACATGGCTGCTTTTGAAGCTACCCAAGAATGTATTTGGTTATGTGCACTAATGTCTGCCATTGGGCACACATCACAGGGACCCACAACACTTCTATGCAATAACAACTTGGCCATTAATCTATCTGAAGACCCTATGCTACACCAATGCATCAAACACATTGACATCAAATATCACTTCTTGCATGAACATGTCACATCAAAAGAAATCACTATTTACTAAATCAATACTAAAGACAATGTAGCCGACATCTTCACCAAAGCACTGCATACCCCACAATTTTTGAAGCTATGATCAATCCTTGAGATACAGGATTCTGCACAAGGAGGAGTGTAATCTATGCCCACGGTGAGGAGGAGTGTTGCAATCCAGCTCAAAGATCACACTATGAGCATGAGCCACAGAGCAGATAGACCAGCAACTACAAAGGAGTCAGGGCCACACTGGTTGGCCTCTTTGTCTCAGGACAATGGATGCAATGCATATATATTAACCACCCTATGATACCAGCACCCTCAGTCAGTTATGCAAAGACTGAGGGTGAATTTACAATCATCTACTATACAGTTGGACAGATACTTACCATACAATACAAACTTACTAGACACTGTATTGTATAGGTATGATTAAACAATAGAGTCAGTTATGCAAAGACTGAGGACTTACTGGACACTGTGTCATATAGGATCTGATTTCTAACATCTGATTTCTAACATGAAGGCCACCCTGCAGTCTCACTACCTCTGGCTCATTGTCACTAGTGACAAAAAGCAGTCCTCAAAACTGTCAAGCACAAAACCTGAGAGTCCAGATGAAGCTATCTGGAAGGTTGAAAAGAAAAAATACCTTGAGTGGACATTGTGGGATCAGGCAGCACAAGGTCTGATGAAATCTGCAGCTGAGACCTTTCAGTGGCCTCATGTTGCAGACAAAAAACAATGAAGGATATGTGGGATGGTTGGAAATCATTGTACGTTACAAATCAGCAAAAAATCAATGTCCATTACTACTTTGAGGATCTTTACACTCAGAAGTACATGGCTGGAACACCAACCACATTGCTGCCATGCTTGACATCAAGAATACAATCATAGCAGCTGGTGAAGAACTCCCAAATATTCACATCATCCATGCACTTGTCCTTTTGTTACTGTGCACTTTGTCATGGGATCTCATCAGGATCCAGCTGTTTGAAATAGAACAACTTACTTCTGAAGATGTGTTAACCTGACTTCAGGCTGAATACAACCACTAATTCCACAAGAAAAAGAGCAAAACAGCTCTGCTTGCCTCAAAAAAGTCCAAAGGCAAGAAAAAGGCCCAAAAGCCTGCAGCTGATAACAAATGTTGCTATTGCCAGGGACTTGGTCATTGGATCAATAAGTGCCCAAAGTGAATCAATGACAAAAAGAAAAAGAAGCCAGAAAAGGTTTGGAAGCTGCCAACTATGCCATCACTAACCTCTGAGAGCTCTGTCATGTGCCTAGGCAAGTGTACATGGCTAGAAAACTTAATTGTAGTGGTGACATGCTCCTTGACTCAGATGCAACATCACATATGTTCTTTGACCTGTCATTTTTTATTACCTACATGCTGGTCACTGCTATTTCAGACAACTATTGGATTTTAGTGGGTGTCAGAGGACTCCTCACTTCTTCCTTCTTTCACCTCTGATCTCTTCACTCTCCTTTCATTCATTTTCTCATTTTACTGTTTCTATTTTTTTAACACTATCTGTTAGTACTATTCTCAGCCCTTGAGGTGCTCTTGTTCTTTAGCTATCATTCAGACAAGTGTGGGCCCTTCAGCACCACTTCCAGACCACTTACATAAGCTGGAGTTTGCCTTTATGACTTCCAAAGTCTGGAGTTTTCCTGCCTTGTTTGTACAGTTATTTGTGTTGTACTGTACAGTTGTTTCCCATGCTTCAGAGGCCCCAGAAGCAGCCACCCTGGCATAGGGAATCTCTAGACTTGTTCTCTTTGGATTTTCCTCTGCCAGGTGAGTAGTTATTACAATATTGTTAGTATACTCTAATATACTTTGGATCTCCCTCTGCCAGCTGTGTGACTGAACCAGAGCAATGAACACCCACAAGCACTGAATGGGCTCAGGCTGCAAAAATGGCCTCCAAGCATCAATATCTATGTGAGCTTGCTGTTGACAACAGCAACAGCAATGGTTGATTCAGTGCCATCAATGATGATGAATTACAGACAGCCACTTAGCAAACATCCAACCTTAGCTGACTGCAAAAACAAAATTTATTCTGATTTTTCTGAGATTTTTATATACATTTTGAATGTATGGTTGAGCTTGCTATGATGAACAACAATGGGAGGGGTGTAATAATGGGTGGGGCACCTGCCAATGTCAACTAAGCAATGTGCTGATGGGTATAGATGGCAATGTCCAGATGTGAGGAATGATGGGCTGTGTGATGGGCTGTGTAAAAATTAAAGTCAATGGCAATTAACATATATTTATTCATGGAAGTGGATAGACCTTAGAACAACCTTTAGTTAGAGGTGGAGATACCAAACTATATCCACCTCTAATATGAGAGGATGAATGGATATCACAGATGAATAGTTTTAATGTGTTCCTCAATAGTATTTTAAAATAGAAGTATGTTGTCATTCTCTATCTCTAGTTATGCATCTATACTATTTTTCACAAATTCATCACCATTGCTATTAGAATCTCCATTATTATCATTATATTCCTCACTATTACTTTTACAAATAGAAGGATCCTCATATTTCTATAAAACTTCTGTGTATTACTATCTCACATTACAGAAAAAGATTGCAAAAGCTACAGGAGAGGTGGTAGCCATCCTAAAAGCAGCACAATTAGTGCCTAGTACACAGTCTGTCCTTATAAAGAGCGACTCACAACTGATCATTGATAACTTAACAACCCTCCTGGTGAAGCATGAGGATGAAGGATGGATCAGAGCAGCAAATAGCAATATAATGTGACCTCTAGTAGCCCTACTATGAGAAAAGAAAGGTCTAACAATCCTGGAAAAGGTCAAGGGACATGCAGGTGTGATGGAAAATGAAGAAGTGGACTGTCTTTGCAGGCCAAGGGGCAAAGAGAGATACTTCAGATAACATTGACCTCTAGATAAAAAGTGAGTACAACCTGACAGGTGCAAAGTTGGCCAACATAACCCAGATGCTAGCCTATAAAGACATTTTAGAAGTCAAAGTAACTGCACAGAGAAGAGGGACAAGGGTAAATCTAGACATGACTTGCTGGGCCATGAAGGAGACAACAGAGACCTTACCACTGGACAGAGTGATATAGAAGGCCTTGTGAAGTAAAACCCTGTCAAAAGAGACAGGGAATTTCTTATGGAAAGCCATGCACAACATATACAAGGTTGGCAAATACTGGGATAATATACCAGGCTACAAGGAAAGGGCAACATGCCCAGGATGTAGAGTAGAAGAATTGATGAACCACATACTTATGGAATGTGAAGTATTGAGACAGAACCATATTTGGTCTTTTGTAGAAGTGCTGCACATCAAAATGGAACTACCAAAAGCTGATTAGATACCTTTTACAAGTTGTACATACAAGAAAGTAGCTGATAATAAAGAAAGAGAAACTGCATGATTACTCTTCAGCATCAAGTTTGTATTCATCATTCATTCATTATTGATTTGTTATTGCCATGATAGAAGAAGGGCTAGTATTCGTCAGCAAATAGTCAGTAAGGTAATAGTGTAGATTTGGTAAAGAGGGTTTCATACTAAGAGACTGCATTGAGGCATATATGAAACTGTCACAGGAAGTTATGTTTTAATAAGTATTAATTTTTTCTAAGCTATAATTCAGTACTTACTGGCTCTTTAATATCATTATTGTCTTCAAGGCATTCCACAAAGCCACGCGGCTTGGTGGAATGTCTCTCAACAGACAGCAGTTGACAACCTGCCTGATTGGCCTCGGTACCACCGGTTGTAATTGCCGGTCAGCGTGCTCATCATAAGTTATACATTAGAGGTGACTAACAAGGCTACATGTGGTAACTATAGGTAATAAACTGCCTTCTGAAAGTGTTTCTAGAGTCCGTACTTGTATTATATCATGCAATGTCCAGAGATTCTGTCAGCTAAAAATGCAAAGAGGCCTGGCGCCTATCTGTAGCTTAAGGTAAGTGCTTAATTGTGTAAAGATCATGACTCCCTGACCGTTCGGGGTGCTTAAGCTCCGTTCATCAGACAGCCATGGATAAAGAAGCCTTTAAGCCTGCAGCTTTGTAGATTCGTCTCTCTTCCTCAAGTATGTTGACTATCTAGAGATCGTTGAGTACCCGATAGATGCAAATTGGATCCACTTCATACATACTTCAATCTTGTCTTGCAGTGCGTCTATATCTCTCAGGAATCTCATTACTGCAAAGCTATGGCCTGTAAAGAAAAGATGCAGTTCCTTCCACATGGATGATGCCAGGATCATCTCTTTTTTGAAGGTGAGAATGCGTAATTGCAGACTATTCGTGATCCGCAATACCCATCAAAATTGAATGATAATTCATGGAGGATAGTTAACTCACTTGAAAAGCATTGTCCTTATTCGCTGTACTTCACATGCTTCGCAAGTGTATTCCATTTGATGAAAAATTTCTTCGACGTTGGAAAAGGACTCGTCGACGCGTAGTATTGCCCTCTTGGGCTTTACAACGCTGATGACGTCACAGACAAGGTAGAAAAGAATCGCTAGGCAAATGACCGGGCCTAGCCATCGAGCAGGTATGACCGACGTGACGGCGGGCCACAGTACTGGGGAGCTAATGAGTGCAAGAAAAAAAGACGGAGGCATTTGGGTGCAGTGCTGTTTGGGTTGCCAGTCTTTATAAACATGGACAGAGTCCGGACTTATCACAGCAAGATAGTCATTGTTGTCCACTGTCCAAGAGAAAAGTATACCCACATTTGGCTAAGCAATTCGTGGGAATTGATTGATGCCCCTAACCGCAGCGGGTTAAGGGGAAGCAGGAGAAAGCAACCATTTGATCTCCCTTGCATCATTTGATCCCTAAGTTAGTCACGGGGAGGGAGGCAGGAGGTGGCAGACATCTAATCTCCCTTGATCTCCAAGTTAGTAAAGGGGAAGCAGGAGATAGCAACGATTTGATCTCCCTTGCATCACTTCATCCGTAAATTAGTAAAGGGGTAGCAGGAGGTAGCAACCATTTAATCTCCCCTTGCATCACTTGATCCTTAAGTTAGTCAAGGGAAAGCAGGAGATAGCAGCGATTTAATCTCCAGCGCTTTCTGGAGATGATCCATAACTGCGAAGCTATGTGAACAACCCTCGAGCGAGATGCTACCGAAAAACTCCGGGATATTTGGAATTGATGATTTGCTAAGCATCCTTTAGAAATGGTACATCATTCATTCTGTGGAGTACTTCGACTAGAGTCGCACGCACTCGGCGGCATTCATCAATCCAAGCTGGCTATCGAAGTACAGAACCACATATAACATTGAACAGAATTTCTTTACATAAAGGAATGTAGATCTAATAAGTAATCCCAGAATATAAATGAAAGCAAGAAACAAGGGAAAAACTACTGTTCGCTAACAAAGACGGCCGCCATACCCATCCCACTACCGATACACATTGAAGTAACAAACACCCGTGCGCCATACTGCTTCGCGATGTTGAGGCCTGTCGCAATTTGGCGTGCGCCGGCTGGGGACATGGTGGATCAGTCGATGTCGGAGGGAAATCGGATAAGCAAGAAGAGTAATTTTAGAAGTGCGACGTGTCAGGATCATTGATATAGATAAAGAAATTGACAGGGTGAAAAAAGTGGGAAGAGAGAGAAGCGTAAAGGACAATAAGTGAAGAAACTCACTGCAACCCAATGGATGTCCGATAGCAATTGCGCCACCGTGCACGTTGACCTTCTCAAAGGGGATACCGAGAGCTCGGATACTGTAAACAGCCTGGCTCGCGAAGGCCTCGTTAATTTCAAAGAAATCGACGTCATCTTTCGTAAGACCCGTCTTTTCAAGAACCTATTGAAGAAAATTGCATGAGTGGCGCTAAGCAGAAGAATAAAGAAGTGATCGCGCGCCTTTGGAATAGCATATGCCGGACCAACACCCATAATTCTAGGCGGGACACCGACCGTCGCTGCAAATACAAACTTGCCCTTGATCGGCAATCCAAGTCTCTCGGCGACATCACGTCGTGCAAGCAACACCGCAGCGGCACCATCACTAACTTGACTCGCATTGCCCGCATGTGTCGTGCCATCCTTCGCAAACGCCGGCTTCAACTTGGCCAAACTCTCCTTTGTCACGCCGTCCCTGATCCCATCATCAGCATCCACAATCAACTCCTTCTCCTCCTCGTCGCCGTTCTTGTTCTTGACGAGTATCGTGGCTTTTACAGGAAGAATCTCGGATTTGAATTTACCGGCTTTTTGGGCAGCACTGGCTTTTTGGAAGGAAGCGGCTGCGAATGCGTCTTGGTCCGCACGGGAGACGGAGAAGTCGTTCGCAACGGCTTCGGAGGTGAGACCCATGGGGAGGAGACAGTCTTCGGCGAGTGAGTTGGTGAGGACTTCAGGAGAGAAGGAGGAGGGCATGCTTGAGGGTCCATATCCCATGGTCATGCTTTCGACGCCGGCGCCTAAATGGAGGAATCAACACGCGAATTCTGGAGGGAAAGAATAAAACGCACCAATTCCAATGTTGATCTCACCAGCCTTGATCTGATTTGCAATCTGGTTGACACTTGTAAGCCCGCTCGAGCACTGGCGGTTGACCGTGTTCAAGCTGGTCGTCTCCGGAATACCTGCATGAAGCGCGGCCATGCGGGCGGCGTTGGCGCCTCCACCCGGCGGAAGGACGTTACCCACACTGATGTCATCAATGAGCTTAGGATCGAGGTTGACAGAGGCATATGCAGCACGGAGGACATGGGAGAGGAGATGCTCGGGGTAGGTGTCCTTGAAGCCGCCCTTTCGGGCTTTGGTGATGGCGGTGCGGACGGCGGAGACGATGACAACGTCGTCGGGACGTTTTGCAAGGACCTTGGCCTTTGCGGGGGAGACGGAGGTGGATAGGGAGAGAGACATGGTGGGCAGGATGGAAGAGAAAGATTTGGAGACGAGGTTTATAAAGGATTTCGATACCTGGATCCGCGCGAAATCACATGCAAAATGGGAAGCCACTGCCAAACATGTGTAATCCCGGCCACTATCCGGTAATCACGGCGATTTACGGACTTAGTGGCTCACGCATGTAATTCGCAAACGCCGCGTTTGTTACCAGCCAATTCTTCAGGTTCATCACAAGTTCCAGCTTCCAGTTGATCTTTGTGTCAATCAAAACCCTGAACACCACGATTCGATGTAGGTAAGACAGAGATCTCACACGGCAGAATACCTCTGCGGCTTTCACGCGGGCTTTGAAAGTCTGACAGAGAATCCCTTGGTTGCCTGTTCGAACCAGGATGCAAGGATATGCCCAGGAAAGTTATCTTCAATTTTTCAAGTCCACCGTTTGCATTTACCCGAGTGTGAACAGGCTCAACTAGAGACGCCAACTCCACCTAGTATGTAAACGACCTGATCCATACAACAATGTTTCCACTCGTTCGCCGGTTTAGTTTCTTTTGACTTTAACTAAAAATGGGGAGGGGACATAACGATATCTTTTTTACGAAACTCTGTACGCCGCTCTGTAAATTAGGACACATGTAGCGTAGATTAAATTAAGGTCACAGAAAGCTATGCGGGCGGGAAAAAAATCTCCTTATGTACGGGATTAGGAACCTTGGACTATATCACATGTTCCGCGTTTCCTATTTGACGTGATTCTTCGCGTATCCTTGCCATCTAATCAATTTCAGATATAGATTTAGGACGGAACGCGTGGAATTCAAGTCAACGACAGTACCTCTATTTGCATGTCTACAGCCTCAATTTCCTCCATCAATGCAGCGGCACGGAATAGATGCCCGGTCAGAAAAAGTCGAAGCTCTTTCGATGTAGCTGACGCTAGAAGAGTCTTTTGACGAAATTTGAGTACACGAGATCTCAAGCTTGACGCATAGGGCTCAGTAGTGAGTGATCTCTTCTGAGAAGAGGAATGCAACGGAGCATACTCACTTGTTAAGTGATCTTCTGATCTTGTGAACATCATTTGCATTGCACGCATGTTCTATCTCGTAGAATCTACCTGAAACTTCACCAAGAGAGTTTGTCACGCGTTGAACGACGGATTTTGGTCGAGTATAATCAAGAATGACCCCTAGAATATATCCCGCGATTGTTGCACCTACTATCGCGCTGGCTAGACGTGGAGGTACGACTGCACTAAGCACTGGCAGGAGAGAAGGCGAAGATAAGAGACCGACGAACAAAGGAGACATTGTGCTGGGTACTGCGGGGGCCAAGTCCTTTTATCTCAATTCCTTTACTTGTTATTTTATGTTTCTGTACGTAGCTGAAGACTCGGAGGACAAAGTCCTCCTTTAGGTCTGATTGAGGTATGTGATAATGCGGCGTACCGGGCAGGACGTTCCGTGTAACAGGCCCTAAGAATTGGCGCTCAAGGCGCTTGTTACCATTATGCTTTTGGACGGATCGCGTGGCAATAGGGCATCAGTCACCGCGACTCATTCCGCGTGGTAATGGTTACAAGTGGACCACTTGTTTCATTCCAACATTTCTTTCTGTAGATGCTCTCAGCGACAGAGTGTTCTTGTTCTGCGCAAGCTGGATGTCCTATTCATGCAACTCATTTGCTCAAGTATGTGAACTTTGTACAAGTGGACAACACGAGATTGCTTCCTCGTGCATCTCCATGGAGTGCGTTTAATAAATGACGTAAAACTCACCTTGATCCATGAAGGTGATACATCGAAATAATGTCATTGAGGTCCCTCGCCTGGTCAAATAAGGAATAGGAGGGAGGATGAGAGAAGCTTACCGGAAGAAGCGTCATACGATTTATTGAAACATCACTTCACAGCTCTAAAGCTCGCCTGTTGATTTCGACGTCGTCCCTGACGATTGTTTCCAAGGTAGCTTGCCATTACACGTTCGAAACAAGATACATTGATTCCGGGATACGATACACCGGCGGAGAGATCCAGAACGTCAACCTAACTCTTCTTACTTTGAGATAGTACCTTTCCCCAAAAGGCTCAGCCCGATTCTGAGGATTGGAGAGTTAGACTGGGAAATGGCAAGATGGCACCATGAGAATCCTATTTTTGAGACCCCGAGGAGATAAAGAAGCAAACAAGAAGGAATGGCCAAGACAATCACCTCGTAACTTTCGATTGTCCGGTGTTTTCATCTGGTTGAGCGCCACTCCTGCGTCGTGTGCTTGCTCTGCGTCACCAAGATGACTGGAAAATCGTAAGTTCCCTACTAGATTCAATACACTTTCTTCTGTGGGACTCGTTATGGGCAGATGGGTACACACCCGCTCACGCATTTGCAGGGATAAAAATCTCCCTGGACAATCACCATATTCTGCTTGCCATGGGTTTTCAAGGAAACCGGCGCTTGCTCAACTAGACCTATGACCACGACTTCTTTCATATGCTTGGCCGTCTTAGGATCTACGTTCATCTAGGTTTTCCGAGGACTTCTGTACCCAGTAGGCTTCAGAACCATTTGCTTTTCGGACCGTAGCGTCGATGATTTCCCTGCTTCAAGGACGCTTCTGTCACGTGTCAGTAGTAGACTTGTCAAGATCAATGGAACTTTCAGACCCTCTCCCTGTCTACAATAACGTGCAAGGCCTCATTTGCCTTTGTGTAGATCAATTTTACCTGATGGGTCGTCACATAGTCCTCGCTGGACCAACTACTGGTACATGTGATCGGATGAAGTGGCAAGTGCAAGATTTAACGGCATGGGATTCAAAAGGTGGGCGTAAAATAGCATGCAAACGAGTCAAGTTAGAGCTGGAAAAGTCAACATACACCACCAGAAGATTCAGAGGAAGAAACTCAAGCAGGAACGTGGTGACACGTCATCATCAAGGTAAACAACCAGCTTTCCTCGTTCCCAGATGTGATCAAGTGAACAATTCGGAGCTCGTTTCCGGACACGAGATGGAACATAATCAATGATACAGATATTCTTGGCCTGATCATCGCTAAGACCACTTATCAAGTTTACACGAGAATAAGTCGTAGTCGGGTATGTGTTCGTTCAAAAAGGTTTGGACATAGATTAGCAAGACCCTAGAAGGCACGAGCACTTGATAAAAGATAACCAAGCCACACGCGTGAGTGTGATCACACAAAGGACTCTTTACTAGTGGGATGCGAGACTTCCTGCCCTAGCGCAAGCATTGTTTCCTATCAGCCACTGGAGAATTTGAGCTAGCGAAGCAGAAGCCAAGTTCAAGTGTGCAGGAATGGAAATTTTCTGGAACCTTCGACCTCGATGGCCTCGGGCTTAGCCGAAGAGCGGCATCCGTATTGACTTTATAATTGAATATTTGACAGGGTTATCCTACTGTCTCACGTCCATCATACAGAATTTCAAACAATGCTCACTGGTATAGTCTAGGCCTAATGTCACGTCACAATTTTGCATGGACCACTAATTATGGTCTCTTACTGTTTTCAAAACAAACACAGTAGATAGACAAAGGACAGTGCGAGTGCTCAAGGGTCGATAACAAGCTGCTTTAACAAAGCGATAAAGAACTTCCTCTCCATTGTCCATATTCAGGGCATGCAGGAGACGTGAACGCTTAAAAGAAATTGTCTTCTCGCCGATATTCTCGATGAAAGCAATAACACCTTGCTTTGCGCCGACATCGTTTTCAATCCGATTTCAATTTGGGGTAAGAATCAAGGTCGATCCTCTTGTATCTTCAATGCTTACACTGTGTAACCTTGAACAAAATGAAGACACCGTCACTACCCACCTTTATGGAACGAATAAGCTGGGTTCCCGGTGTAGCATCATCCGGTATAACTGCCATCCCTACCGAGCTGCTGAATACTATTTTCGAATTCGCCGTTGCCAAAACTTTTATTAAAATTCTTCCATCGAGGAATGAGATGCCGTGGGCTCTCTTATTCGTCTGTGTTCAGTGGACAAGAATAGCTACTAGAAACCACAAGCTCTGGAAGAGGTTCTGTCTCGACCTGGATGGGACATCTCTCTCGTGGAAGCTATTGAAACTGCTGCAAAGAATGAACGTGGCACGCTATATCACCTGTGTAATGGTTAATCATGCCGGACGCTTCCCGATACAGATAGATGTAGGTTGGGACCATTTTCTTCCGGCTATTGACATCCATGTGGAGGAACTCACCATGGACCTGTTTGACTTGCCTATCATCCCATTTCTGTTCCATGGCCCTGAAAATGTTGCGCCTGAAGACACTTTCATTCAATTTCCATCCATCTACCCTCGAAGGTTTTGACTGGACCGATACTTTCAATACTATCGTAACTGAAACTGGTCTCTCTGTATTCAAATTCTATGCGGAACTTACGGACACTCAAGATGTGTTCTGGAACCAGTTCCGTGTGCTATGCATTATTGCAGTGCCAAGACATCCCATGGCATCAGCTGTTATCCGTCCACATCGGATTTCCGGAGATCGATATCGATATGCTACGAGAGTGCCTATCGCGTTGTGATTCCCTAGAAAATCTCAGTCTCTGCTTTGACGACACTAAAGCCTCTGACCTCCCAGAGATTACAATTTTACCAAAACGCGAATCTGTAAAATACGCAAGCATAGCTGCGAGAAGCCTTCATGAGTTAGGAATAGCGTGGACACTGGTTGAAACATGTCCTGCTCAAGAACTTGAACTCCGTCGACGCTAAAATCCAATTCATCGATCTGCTTAGCGTACTACAGAACTTCAAAAATGTGGAAACATTTGGAACTCGAGTTCATAGACCGCGAGGATTCAGTTGGCGAACTGGAAATCCAAAGGTGTTATTTGCCGCACCTCAAATCTCTTCACTTAAAGAGCTTGTATCCCGAGATTCTCTCTATCTTCAAGGTTCCTGTCCTCACAGAACTGACTCTCGCCGTGACGGGAGGACACACATCACTCATAACTCCACCTTCACAGATGATAAAGGCTTCTCTCTGCTTAATTACCGTATTTCATTGCTATGACTTGAAGGCGGATCCGTTGATTCCATTCAATCGACCGATATGCCGGCCCGACTATTTGAGCTATCGTCAAGAACACTTGGCGAGAGTAGCGAAATTTCTTGCCAAGTATATGCCTCGCGTGGAACTCGTCCTAGGATTCACTATGGCGCCCGACATCAAGCTTTTGCTGAAAATGGCAGCTGGCCTTGCGCTTCCGCGTCTCCGGGAAATAAGATGTTCTTTACCGTCCTCACATATTGACCTTCTATTGGATGTCATTGAAGCTCGCGCTGAAGGAAGGGGACGCAAAGGGAGGCTCTGGAAGGTTTCTGTGGCTATAGACGGTACGATATCAGAGCGTACAAAAGCTCGAATGGACGCAGTAGTAAAGGACTCTGGCATAAAATTTGAAAAGAAGGAATATAACATACCAACAGTCGAGGTGGTGTTCATATGATCATTAATCCATACGCATCATGAATAATCTATGGATGGTCAATCGGCCTACAAAGAGGCACATTCGATAAACTAGCGCTCATTCATTACGATTTTTGACGTCACCAACAGCAGACATCGACGAGTATAGATGATAGCATGCTACCTCTTTTGTAGCGAAGAACAAATTCTGACCCACCCGCTTTGATACGTTTCGAGCATGCGTTGATTTATGACATTTCCTGCATGACAGTGCTGTGTTCTTGCAGTGATATGACGGTCAGGCGAAGTAGCCGTGTGGTGGTAGGCAAAGATGATGCCTTCGTTTCCACAAGCTTCATGAGACATTCCAAACATTCGAGATGGCTTGATAGAGTTTAGTGCCTGTATAAGTATCAGCATGTAGTTAGAAAAAGCAGAGTGGTAATAAAAACACATCTAATGCATGATCATGGCCTCTTAAAGCCTGATCAAGATGTTCTCACTCAAAAAAGCTCTCAACTATATGCTTTTTAACATTGATCCTTGAGATCACAAGCAATCAAAAAATACTTTACAAATTTGAGGTCGACTCCACGTAGCTCAGAATACTTTGGAGGTGCGTAGGAGGTATTGAGGTATTGAGGTCCGGTCATGCAGTATCGCAGATCTAAGTGGTTCTATATTCGTAAATAGACGCATGACCTCTGGTGCGGTTCCTCTGTTAGGTACTATTACTCTTGACATAAGAAACCTCCCTAAACTCCCATCGAACAGCAAATACCGACCTGTCTTAGGTGACGTCAGCATTGACAGGTATGTGGTGCGAATGAGTGATAACTTACGACAAGGGACTGGGTCAGAATAGACGGAATAGACAGAACGTTACAGACTGAATGGGAGCCGAAGAAGCGAGAAGTAAGGTCCATGTGTCCGACACTGAAGGACCGAAACGTTGGATTTCTCATACGATCTATACAGCGGCAAGCTCGGCAACGCGAGAGTTGTAAGAGATGAATGGTTATGTCAATGCACCCTCCTCTCACACGTCAAAATAAGTCTTCCGTTCTCCAGTTTCTCCTCTTCCGGTTTGCTTATCCTTGTCACCTGGCCGTGAACGTAGCACGTTTCCTTGTAATCCATTACTCCCTTCTCAGTAATCTGTCCTCTATGCCCTTCTACACTGGACTCCCTGGAAGTTCTCTAATGCCTTTTGGAATTATCGCTCTTGAAATTCCATGGGTGCGGCCTCAATCAGAGAGCTAACTGCAACTCAAATCACGTCGTTGAAGAGCAAAAGTGCAATAAATCTTACCGAAACCCTGTTCTTAATTGCTTACTTCTTCTGGGAAACATTCCTCTATGCCGCGCGCCTTAGTTGAATGTCTAACGACTTCTTCACCTTTGATTGGCCGAGATCAACCGGGGTGGTCCAGACACAAACCCTGCTTTCAGCTGTATTTGTTCACACTCAAATTCTACCGGCGTGCCGGAAACGATGGAGCATCAAATTTCGATCAAAGAATTGCTCAAGATCTTAAGACAAAGAAAAATGACAGGCTCCTTGGACATCCTTATGGAGGAAAATACTACCTGCGCACTATCGTCGATTCATCCACCACTTTTCACTACTTTTTGTTATGTGTTTATGGTCGTCAGAATATATTCACAAATTTGATTCACTGTTTCACAAAATGACCAAGTCATATATACGCCACGCTATCTTCCATCCGGGCTAGCCTGGGGGGAAATGTCAACTTTCGATATCTTGATCCTTCCTTTCTGTGGAACATTTATATCAATTGTGCAACTAGGTGTGCTTTATACATGACGACCAGCCACCTATGCGTGTTACAAGTATACATGTGTGGTTAAATTGACTTTAAAACGAAGAACCGAAAATCTTGTTGTATGAGCAGGACTAAATGCCATGGAAAACTAACGTGCTCTCCAATCCACTCCAATTTGACGTATTTCCTCACGTATCATTGCCATCTGATTAGTAGCTCAATATTGTAAACAGGGAGAAAATGAAGAAGAGATATCACCTCGATTTGTGTGTCCAACGATTGAATGTCCCTCATGATCGCTCGAGCGTGAAAGATATGACCGGCAAGAAAAAGGCGGAATTCCTGCCACGCAGTTGATGCTTCGAGAGTTTTCTGGCGAAATTCAAGTATGCGAAGTCTCACACTTGATGAATATGTCAGTCGCAATCTTGTGGTCAAGGAAAGCGCCCAAGACTCACTTGTTAAGTGACAATCTGAACTTATGAACATCAGTCGCATTACAGGTGTGTTCAATTTCATAGAATCGGCAAGAAACTTCACGAAGACTATTTGCGACGCGTAGAACTACTGCTTTTGGTCTAGCGTAGTCAATGAGGGTCCTCATGATGTACGATGCCATGATCATACTGATTGCTAAGCCAACACTATGCGGGGGTAATATTGCACTGAGGGTCGGCCATACGACAGGCGATGCAAAGAGACGAGAGTACATTAGAGATGTATCGAATGCAGTCTCTCTAGACCTGCACTCGCATCACTATTTATACTCACTCCCTGAGGTTTTATGTACTGGATTCAGGCAGGGTCGGTATGGGAAATCCTTGGGGGTTTCTTGAGAAAAACCTGTTAGAAACACGTTATGTAATTTCTAAATTGTTCTTCTCAAGTATTACATAAAATCTATTTTGAAAAACAGAAAAAAAAAAGTTAAAGTTTCTCAATGATTTCCCTTGAGACAAAGGAAAAATTTTTCTTTCGATTATTCCTGAGATAGAGATAATTAAAATTAATCGTGTTTCTAGTGTTTTTCTCAAGAAGAAAGTGATGTTTACATTATTGTGTTTCTTTGTGAACACTTGTTGTATTTCTTTCAAGTGTTTTCAAGGGAAAATTCTTTGTTTCTGTTTACATTATTGTGTTTCTTTGTGAACACTTGTTGTATTTCTTTCAAGTGTTTTCAAGGGAAAATTCTTTGTTTCTCTCACAAAAAACGTATTAGAAATTTAACTTTTTTTTTTCTGTTTTTCGAAATAGATTTTATGTAATACTTGAGAAAAACAATTTAGAAATTATATAACGTGTTTCTAACAGGTTTTTCTCAAGAAACCCCCAAGGATTTCCCGAAGTGAATTCTATTGTTATTGCCAATCATCAGCGACCGCCATGCCGATCTTGATTCACTTCGCTGTGGGCAACAAATTGTCGCAGCATAATAGCGTAACGATGATGTATTCGTATATAATAGACAATATAATAACTGGAGTCAAGTATCGAGAGATATAAGTACAAGTTTTGGATAACGTAAGTAAGTAACGCACCTGGAGTCAAGTATCGAGAGATACCTTGACCCCAGATCGAGACAACGTATTTATAGCTATACATAAATAGAGTGAAGTCATACGTGTATCATAATATCGTAATGTAGATGTAATTTATCAAATAAAAGAAAACATACGAGGATGATGATAAGGTGACATCATAATGATATAGCCGGAGTTACGCGTCATTTCCGTTGACACTCCCACTTGACGGTAACGCAGGCAATATGATTCCCATCTTTGTGCGATATTTTTCAAAAGTTTCTCGTGGCAAGGCCTTGGTTAACATATCCGCGACCATATTAAGGGTAGAGACATGAGATAACTGCACGTTCCCGCGGGATATGTGTTCCCGAATGAAGTGATAACGTATGTCGATGTGTTTGGCTCTAGAATGTCCGACTGGATTTTTCGAGAGGGCAATACTGCCGGTGCTATCGGTATGGATAATAGTGGCGTCGATCTGCTCGAAATCTAGGTCTTTAAGCAAGTTACGAAGCCAGATAGCTTCTCTCGTTGCGTTGGATGAGGCGATGTACTCGGCCTCAACGGTAGAGGTGGCCGTTACGGACTGCTTTTTCGATGACCATGAGATCAGGCTACCTTCGAGATCGTAGCACCATCCACTAATCGAGCGTCGGTCGTACGCGTCTTGCGCCCAATTCGCATCACTCCATCCCACCAAACGTAACTCGTTGTTTAAAGCGTTTCCCAACCTAAGACAGTATGACCTTGTGCCTTTAAGGTAACGTAAAACTCGTTTGCAGGCCGCTAGATGTGGAATGCCAGGATCGTTTGAGAATTGCGCCAACAGGTTAACCGCAAACTGTATGTCGGGACGAGTTTGGGTGGCGTATAGTAACGATCCTATCAATGATATGTAATGAATTTGGCCTGCATATAGTTTATAAGTTTCGCGCTCGTCCTCGTTTGATGGGCACTGCAATAAGGATAAATTGTGATTGGTGACCATAGGAGTCGAGACTGAATGGCACGAAGTCATCCCAAATCGATTCAGGATAGAGTCGATGTAAGCGGACTGGTTCAAATAGATGGTGTGGTTAATGCGATCGCGCTTGACCTGTATTCCTAGCACGTAGTGTATCTCCCCCAAATCGGTGATGTCGAAATGCTCGTCCATGTCCGTTTTAAATGAGATTATTCGTTTGAGATTTCGTCCAGCCACGATCATATCGTCCACGTAGATGATGACAATAAGAATGATTTTCCCATTTTCTCGTAGAATATAGAGACAATCGTCAGCAAATGAAGGCACGAATCCAAGACTTATCATGGTCTCGTGAAGTTTCTCCTTCCACTTCCTCCCTGCCTGCTTAAGACCGTATATGGCCTTAACGAGTCTCCAGTATCGACATTTTCCTATTCCCGAAGGAGCTCGCATGTAGATATCTTCATCGAGTTCTCCTTCGAGGTAAGCTCCTATTACGTCGATTTGATGGATTTCCAAATCGAGAATAGCGGCCAAAGTCAAAAATACGCGAAGAGTGGTAAACTTGGCCACTGAGGAAAACGTTTCGCCGTAGTCGACACCGGGGACTTGGGAGAAACCTTGGGCGACGATTCGAGCCTTGTATTTTGCCACATTTCCGTTTTCATCAAGCTTCTCTTTCAATACGACTTTACTTCCCACGGCACGTTTTCCCGGAGGTAAATCATCGACTTCTTCAAATACGCCCTTGCTGACGAGTTGATTGTATTCGCTCGCGATAGCCTGCTGCCATTTACTCGCGTTTGCTGATTTCATAGCGTCTTCGATAGTAGGTCCCGACACAGCAACGTAAGCGATGTGACCTCCAGATTCGTCGTCGCTGTCTTGTCGAAATCTAATTGGAATCCTTTTTAGACGCGTCGAAGGTTCGCGGTGAGGCAAATCACTCCATTTTGCTCTTTTCTTTGGTGCGGGAGGCGGATTGGAGGGCAGAGGTTCTGGATTAGAAGTCGATTCTGGCATAGGGGTTGGATATTGCAATTCCTCAGTGGGTGTCGTAGTATCTGATTCTCTGTCGGAAGACTGAATTTCTCTCAATTGAGTTTCTACTTCCGATTCAGAGGACACGTCGGGGATAAGAAACTGTCTGGGAGTTTCGGACTCAGGGTACGTCGCAGTGTTAATGAAGTCATTAATTTCTTGAGTGGTAGACTGTGTCAGTTCAGAGTCCAGTCGGGCTAGTTCGCTCGGTGTATCATCTTCAAGAAATTCGACGTCTCGTGAGGTAATTAATTTCCCGTTTTCGAGATCCTCCAGTCGGTAACCTTTGGTTTCATCCGCCCACCAGCCAAGCATGCGTACACGTACAGCACGGGATTCCAACTTGCCTTGACGCACTTCTTTTGGCACATGAGCCCATCCTAATGATCCGAAAATTCGTAGGTGGGCGATGTCTGGTTTTCTTCCGTACCATTCGGTGTAAGGAATTTTTCCCTTTAATGCAGAGGTTGGAGTGATGGAGCGAATATAAACGGCGTACATGAAAGCCTCTCCCCAGTACCGCAAATCCATCTTAGCGCCATGGAGCATACTTCGGACCATTTCCATAACCACGGCTATAGCTCGCTCTGCGATTCCATTCTGCTGAGGACGGTATGGGTTTGTGGTTTGATGTCTGATACCGTTTACGGCGCAGAACTTTTGCAGAACCGAATTCACAAATTCGCTACCATTATCGGTCCGGATTATTTGTACAAATTTTCCGCCACTGCGTTCGTACAATGCTGTGGTGTCTCGCACGGCGTCGTTAACTTCACTTTTTGACTTTAAAAGACGACCCGTAGGAAAACGTTTACTCGCCTCCACAGTAAGCATCGCATAGCGGTTACCATCCCAGGTGGGTACGCTTAATGGGCCAGTTAAATCCATCACCAGTAATTCATTCAGCTCGTATTCGGTGGGACTCGAGTCAGGAAGAGGAGGTCGTGCTGACTTTCCTTCCGCGCAACCGCTGCAAAGTCGGTCATATTCCCGAGGTAATTTAATATTAATTCCGGTTACGAGCTGCTGATCAACCATCGCTTTTATGGTTCGAGGACTGATATGTCCCAGTCGACGATGCCAAAGACGCATTGTTGATTCATTGGCTATGAATGCGATATTGTTATTGGTGATGCCCATGGTCATGGTTTCGATTCGATACATCGTCCCATGCGAGCCAATAAGGTTGGCATGCAAGAATTCTTGTCCTTTCCATGAGAGGCTGATTCCGTACGCTAGTCCATGTATGGTGGCACCGCTACGCTGAAGTAATCCCAGACTGATAAGGTTTGCGCCAAGGGTAGGAATGTGCAAAACATCTTGTAACTGTACGTCATTGACTCCATTTGAGAGGCATGTTCGAAACTCGATTGTTCCTTTCCCCATAACTGGCAAGACGTTCATTCCTCCCACAGAGATGTGCTGATCCTTTATTCCTTGATAGCTTATGAAGTACGCCACATCTGCCACCATATGGCATGAAGCGGCACTATCGAGGAGTAATCCGGTAGGCATGCCGTCGTAAGTAGCCATGAAGACTTTTCCGACTTCTCGAGTATCGGACGTGGCAGGAGATATGGTTATATTGGCTTTCTCGAGGTTTTTGAATTTCCTCGGTTTAGGACATCTCGGACTCCAGTGGCCCTTTTCTCCACAATTGTGGCAGATATCGTCCGGTTTAGGCAACCGTTTAGGTTTTCTTTTTGTAATCAACGCTCGTGGCCTGCTCCCACTCGAATTATCACGTCCGGCAGACACGAAGGCCAGGGTTTTGACTGTGGAGTTATTTTCGAGAATTAACCTGTCATATACAGATAACAATTCCGTGGTCACGGTTTCGAGAGTCAAAGAGGTACTGCGGGATAGCAAACTTTGTTTGACGACCTCCCATGTAGGGGAGCGAGGAAGCGAAAGAAGCATAGCATTGAGAATAGTATAATCGTCGATTTTGTGACCAGCTTCGATGAAACGGCGACGGATGCTCATATAAAACCCGAGATGATCAGTCAAGGGTGAGTTACCATCCCATTTCTTCGCGTATAACTGCTGATAATAATAGTGGACATTAATGCCACTCTGCTGATCGACGTAGTTCTTCCGCATATGTTCCCAGATTTTCTTGGAACTGTCAAGATCGACTATAGTTTCACGCTGGGTGTATTCGATAGAATTGCGAATTAATCCCATAGCGGAGTCGTCCTTGTTAAGCCAGTGCTCATGTTTATCACGAGCCGACTGCCAAGTTGTAAAGTCCTTGGATTGTAACGCCTTCATCAAGTCGGATCCCTCCTTGTAAACGACTTGAGAGGGCTGATCATCGGTAGGGCACGTGGTAGTCATGAGGTCAGTATACTCGGTGGGTGGTTTCGGAGGACGAGGTTCCCTTCCGGACACTACTCCCCACAAGGCTTTAGCCTGCAGAGCTGACTTCATATTGTCGGACCAGGTATGGTAGTTTGTACCATTAAATTTCGGAAACTGCAAAGTTTCGGAAGTGCTGGTCTCATTCACGACGGCGGGGCCCATAACCTGTCGCAGCATAATAGCGTAACGATGATGTATTCGTATATAATAGACAATATAATAACTGGAGTCAAGTATCGAGAGATATAAGTACAAGTTTTGGATAACGTAAGTAAGTAACGCACCTGGAGTCAAGTATCGAGAGATACCTTGACCCCAGATCGAGACAACGTATTTATAGCTATACATAAATAGAGTGAAGTCATACGTGTATCATAATATCGTAATGTAGATGTAATTTATCAAATAAAAGAAAACATACGAGGATGATGATAAGGTGACATCATAATGATATAGCCGGAGTTACGCGTCATTTCCGTTGACACAAATGCCAGATGCTCACAACAACGAAAATGATAATGCCACTTCCGCTTACCGGACACCTGACGAAGACGAAAACCTTACGTCTTGTACGGCAGTGCTCAGAGATATTCGCGTAGTTCCTTGAGGGAAGAACTAACAATTCTCTTTCTACGTTCGAAGACAACCGTGGGTCTAGATGTAGCGGTTGGGTTCCCGCAATGGAAATGACTGGCAGCACCAGAGCCTCCTCCACTCTGCGTAACGGGTCACAGGATAGTAACGATGTTTGTTCTATCGGGAATAAAAGACCAGGAAGTTGCCAGGTTGATGAAGGATTTTAATTCCACGTTGAGTAGTCGGGTCACGGAGGCGAAATGATCTCCGCACAATCAACCAGACCGCAAGAGCCCATTGTAGTAGGACAAGTTTTCCAGTGTTTGTGGTTTGGCTGAGACCAGCTCGGAGTATAGATATACCTGAATAAAATAATTCAGTGGGAACCGATTAATGACCCGCGGTGATAAAGAGGGCCTGTGAGAATTTGCAGAATCATTACATGATTGCCTCGAATCACGGGGATCTCAAGGATACTGAAGGGAGGAAATGACAATCGTAAATAGTAGCTGATTGCTGCTTCCTGTTGGAGAAGGGAAAAATAAATAAATTAATTGTCACTGAAAAGCTTTTTTCACTTGTTTATCGATCAGGTTGGCTTGTATGTCTGATTGAAAACGTGTCGTCATCCGCTTTCATTACATAGACCGAAGAACAGGCCGTTATACCCCTCAAATAAACGCACACGAGTGAGCTCGAAAGTTTTCAAGGAAAGGTTTCGAACGCATCCGGGTGATACCACGTGACCAGGCGGACCCCACTCCTGATCAGACCGCGTAATCCAATCACCGACAACTTCTTCTGCGGTTTCTCATTTTATTCTCCTGTGAGCTTCGAGGACATAACCTCTTCGTACGGTCTACTACGTGGCTTAACTCATAAGCTTGGAATCCACTCATTACACGGAATGTCAGACAAACCTGCTCCCGAGCTTCAGATAAACATCAAGGGCATGAGTTGATTTCTCCCCAGCATTCGCTCAAAATTAATTTGAGTTCTTGACCCCTGTAGGACCGAGCGAGTTGAAGCTACAAATTACTACAACGGCAGATAAGAGTGTGCGCGAGCTCAAGGAAGCGATCGCTGCAAAGTCGGATGTGGAGGCCCCGAGACAACGCTTGATATACTCTGGACGGGTGTTAAAGGTACATTCTTGTCGTCTAGAAAAGGAATCCACTCATACAACTGTAAACTGTCAGGATGATGACCCTCTCTCAACATACAAGATTCAGTCAGGTCACACCATTCACATGGTCAAGGGTGCAGCGTCGTCATCATCATCCTTGTCCTCCGCAACGACCTCAACACCAGCTGGAGGTGCTACTTCACGACAACAATTACCTACCATGCAGACTGGTCAGCTTCCGAGCGATCCATTGACCCAGTTGAATTCGCATCGCGGCTGGGCTGCTATGGCGGGTGCCAACCCATTTTCTGACCTAGGACTGAACATCAACGATCCGAACATGGTGCATTTTTGATCCTGCTGGATGCTTCATTCATGAAAGCTGATGGATGTATCTACTTGCAGTTACAAGGAATGGTAGACAATCCGACCTTCATGCAGCAAATGTCCAGCATGATGTCCAATCCAGAAGTTATCGAGCAGATAATAGCGAGCAATCCCCAGTTGGCAGCCGACCCTCAACAAGCGCGCGCTATGTTCAACAGCCCGATCATGAGAGGCATTCTGTAAGTCATCCTTATCGTGCCAAGATATCTTTCTGTAAACCCTATATATGGCGCTTTGACTTTCTATGGCTAAGGCTAACCTTCTCACTACAGTTCCGACCCTCATCAGCTCCGCCAACTTATTCAAATGTCCGCCACCATGCATTCCGGTGGAGCCCCCTGGGGCGGTGTGGGAGGCGGCGGCGGCGGCGGCGGCTTTCCCGCCCCCGGTGTACCCGGATCTGGCGGTGCGAACCCGACCACCACTAGCAACACGACCGGGGCTGGGGTCAACACCGCTCCGCAGCCACCCGCATTCAACCCGCTCATGTGGGGACTTCCTGCGACGGGTGGGGCTGGCGTTGGGGGCGCTGACGGAGTGCCAGGAGCGAATGTAAACCCGTGGGGGATGAATCCAGCCATGATGCAACAGTTGATGAGTGGGTACGGTGGGGCAGGAGCAGCCCCTGCGCAGCCGGCGGATAGCAGGCCGCCTGAGGAGAGGTTTCAGGTTCAGCTTGGGGTGGGTCTTGATATTTTCTCTGGTTGTTTTCTAGGAAGAGGATACTGATGAGTTGATACGATTACAGCAATTGAATGATATGGGATTCACGAATGCATCACAGAATATTCGGGCGCTGCTTGCGACGGGTGGGAATGTACATGCGGCGGTGGATTACATGCTTGGTGGGGGTGGTTTGTAGATTGGATCCAAGTTTAAGATCACAAGAGACGCGAGAGACGGATTCGTGGTATGATCATTTTGTTTCGTGTCTTTTTCTAAAGAAAAAATTAACTTATCTCGATGAGTTTTGGGAGTGTTTTTCTCAGCTTGCGTTGGACTAGCCATGCCGCGATGTCACTGTATCGATGCCCTGTCCCATGACCGAATTGTTTTCTAGCTAGTTACTGCCTACTGTAGACTAAGTCTGCGCCCGAAGCGCGTGTCGGCCTCTTTATGCCCTTGCCGTTGGAAAACAATGCATTGACCGTCTGGACGCTATGCCTCCACAAGCACACTGGTCCACATCCTACAGTCAACATTCATGTTTGGATGATTGGGTTATACTATCGTTCGTGACCCCACCCATCGAATCATGATGGTTAATGCACGAGATCATCAGCGCATACTTTGCCTCGAGGCGTCACTGGAAATCTCGTCATCCTAAGAATAAGTGCGCCGATGGTATCGTGGATGAAGTATCGTGATCGAATGCTTGGGTTCCACTCGACCCATGGGCCCATACATCGTTGGAAAGGCGGCGTCGAGACTCTTGAGCCGATGCCATCGTATCAATCACAGACAATAAATTCTCTGCGCGGTTCACTGTGCGTGTACCGAAGTAGATGTTGGATTCTTAAGTTCCTTTGTGCATGCCAATATTTCCTTTTCAGCATCTGAGAATCCATCTGAATATTCCCCCACGTGGGCGAGGGGGAACGATTCTTCTTTGTCGTTTTCGCTCATACAGTTTCCCACCAACTTTATCTCACCTGCTACATGAGAAGCACTTAAGCCACGTGTTTCCTGAGCTCTTCCAACTTAGGCATCTTGAGATGAGATTGGTTTGGATGAGATCAATTTCCAAACTTGACAGGCTTGTCACACAACCCATCACTGCAAAGGATGGAGATGGATCGTCAGCAAGTTGTTGAAGTACTATTCACAGACATTCAAAGAAAGTGCCTGATGTTGGTAAAGACAATGCAAAACCAAGGGGGAAGTCGGACCTAAGTCTTTGATAGAGTCTCCTCAGTCTCGAATGCGTAGACAGATTACTGATCACCACAGTAAAAATAGGACTTCATGCGGATTGTATGCGAATTATCATCCACCAACATTTCCAGGTTTCATCAAGAGCTTTCGCCGGCAATTGGCGAGTAACGAGAAGTTGACGCTCCCGAGTTCCGTAGTCTTGCTAAAGTATACCCTGAGCGTGTACTTACTGTCCACACTTGTAGGACCACTTGCTCCGCCGAATTTGGCCGTTAGTTTCTTCCGTTGAATGGGAAATAGACATATTACCAATGCAACGGAATCGATTTCGGTCGCCTGAATGTGCGCGTCAATGTGAGCGCCATTGGTGTTTTGGTCCGAACAAGAGTATCGACAGCATGTCCATTTCTATAACGGACCTGTTCGGCAATGTCAAAAGTGGATAGGTGATATTGATCTCGTATGACGAGAAGTAGGAATGTGTTGCAACCGAACAAACATTACAGCAGCTCTGAATAAAATGGGAGTACGAACAAAACAAAACAATACATGGGATGATAATATACTTTCCCAGGCATACCTCAATTGAACATGGGAATCAGGTTATGTACACTTACCGAGCTCGAAGAATAAGGCATCCTGTCAGGCAACGGATTCATCAGTGATATACATGAGCGCCATCCCATCAAAGACACAGGACAGACCTAAGACTTTTGCTGCGCGAGTATGACGCAGATATAATTCAAGCGTCGTCCAAATTCAAAGTTACTTAGACAGAGGGTCGCAGGAGCAAACAGAGCGTATTTGGCACATGAGGAGGCAAACATGTCTATATATCAGCGTTTAAGACTAGAGCTTAAGTGATCGGACGCACGAGCTCCAAAATCGAGGTAGCAGATAGTCCACCGTAGTGAGTCCTGACGTTGGCGGAGCGAGTCACCTCAGGACGATTGATTAAGATCCATCATCGAGACCAGAGGTTCAAGTACTTGGAATCCAAATGTTGGAAAAGTCCGGGAAGCATGAACCTTGGGCAGAGCACGAGAAAAGGGTCAAACATTATGATCCAGGGGTCTATAGTTCGATACATGGCCAGCAGGAATACCTTTATTTAGTTATTCGACCTGGGCCAGTGTATTTGACTGAGTGTTCTCTAGAAGTTATGTCTCTCTGACCGCAGACCACATACGTAGTTTCACTTGGAGCCATCGTTCCGGTGACCCATACAAGATATAAATTGTCACAAGATCTAAATGGTCACAAGGTGACAGAGTGTCACTCATCAATCTCCTGTTATCTTATCCGGTGCCTGCGGCTGCCCGACTTTCAAACTTTTCGCGTGAGTACTCCTGACAGGTATGTGTGCCACGACGCCAACGTGTAGTTCTGCGCCATCTTTGGCCTTACCTGTCTCCGTTGCTAGGTTGTTGTCAGGGATTGTGATCAAACAAGTTCGTTAGTATCTTCAGTTCATCATTGCCTTTTTAACGTATTCATCCTCTGCATCAGAGCGAAACGGACTGTGCCTGTAGTCCTGTTCTTCATTGACTGTCATAGCATACTCGCGGTATGCAGCGTGTATGGTCGACGTATCTCGACAATAAATTTCTTCGGCCGGTGCGTGCCGCCATGGGAGCATTTTTCACGAACTGATCCAGAGCTCGCCGTCTTCCCCATCTTCAGACTGACATGCCGTGAGTCACTCTTAACCTCTAGTCTCAGCGCTCAATGTCTACAATCATCTAGGTCACGACCGGCATCTGTTTCTTCCAACAACCACTCGGTAGACTCGCTCGCAACTTCGACACGTCACATCTTGGGCGGTCCGGACTTTCGAAGTGCCCCCTTTGCTGGAAATCTAACATCCAGTCACACTGATCTCACGGATGCCAGCAGTGTTTCGTTGACAGTCAACTATGTACCGTCAAAGTTCTCGGCTACATTACTCACCCCCGGCGGCAGTGCGACTCGAAAGCGGAAAAGTGAGAAAGGTATCGATCCGATTGTACCCAAACGTGGCAGAGGAGTAGAGGCGTTCAGGAGTGGTGAGGCTCGTATGAGCGCGCCGGGCGACGATGACTACGATAACGTATTTATGGAAAAGACGGACGGCAAAAAGTCACGCTTGCGGTGGAATCGATTCAAATGGGTCCTGTTCTTTGCGAACATCCTGGTGAGTCCATCCTTTCCCTCTTATCAACTGAAATTATAATGGTTCCTTAGTTGACGTGCTATTCCCTCGTCGCTCTGGTCTTCTGCCTTCTCATCTGGTTCAACGTCTGGCACCATGCCGACATCATCCGCGTAGGAAACCGTCCGGAGCTCATCCTTTCTACCATTGCTGCCTCAGCCGGTGTCTTCACCGCCATCATAGGCTGGGCCGGCATCCTCCTGAACAACCGCTCCTTCCTTGCCATATATACCTTCCTCCTCTGGATCGTCTTCGCCTTCCTCGTCACACCAGGATACGTGTGCTACAGGCGACAAGCATTCAACCTTCAGGGCAAGATTAACGCGGAGTGGTCCCGCACGCTCGGCGTCGAAGGCCGCGCACGCATACAGAACCAGCTCGAGTGCTGTGGCTACTTCTCACCCTTCGTCGAGGCGACCGTCACACAGACGTGTTATGCCCGGAGCGTCCTCCCCGGATGCAAAAAACCGTACTTGGAATTCCAGCGCGTCACACTCAAACGTTGGTTCGCAATCTCGTTCATCCTTGTCCCCTTTCAGCTCTTCGTCATGATCGTCGCGCTTCTTTGTTCGAACCACGTGACGTATAGATTCGGGAAGGGCATGATGCCGAAGCGGTACCGCCTGTCGCTTAGTAGTATGGCCGTCATCATGGATAAATATGCGAGTCAACTGGCGGAGCGGTATGGTGCGGATGTGGCGGATGATATCTTGAAAAGGTCGCGGTCGCATACTCAGCTGAAGATGCAGGATATGCCTCAGTATCAGAGTCCTTCCGGCCCGCGCAAGTCCCATGTGAAGTATGAATCGTTGGGTGCGTCCTAGGTCGCCGACTTGCCTGCGCACACTACCCTCGCTTCTATTTTTCGACGGTTGTTTTTTGCTTCAACAGGAAACCCACGGAGTATATCCCTGATCCGCTCACTTCTTTACTATCAGCACATTCGCTTCTGAAGATACCTAACGTTAACCTTATTTATCCATCACTTAGAACGTCTGGAATCTATTGATGTATCATTTGCATAAGCCCATACCCATCCCCGCTTGTGCTTCAGAGTGATTTTTCACTGCTCCATTGAATCCAGCACTTGTCTCCCATTCAGCTTCAACAGTAGATGAGTTTTTGAGCCAGCCTTGGTAACTGCCGTATCTAGTTAGTGGACGTCATGACACAGCGTCGTCCACGGAAACCTTGACGCAACACAAGGAGTCTAGATGAGTAGCTTAGCCCTACCAGACAAAAGCTGTATCCTTCCGCCTTACGTAAATAGTGAAACCTGGAGGAGCCGTCGATTGCCACAGGTAAGGTCCTGTATCTCACGAGACTAGACAAAATGTCAAGCCAAACAAGTGCTTGGTTGAATTGCGTCTGCCACTCCTTATCGGTCAGCTAGTTCTGTTCGCTTTCTTCGAGCAGGTAGCATAAGTATGGCCTCGTAACTCTCCAATCCTGCTTTGTCAGAAGAGTTCCTCCCTGTCAGGAGATTAAACATGTTTCTTCCTGACGAAACGTAAGCTTTCTCACTTTGTATGCCAGAGTCTGGATACCTCGCCCAGGACATCCATTCGAGGGGGTATTAAAAGCTCGACGCCTATGGTGTTCAGCAGCATTTAAGAGTTGCGTTTCATGCCTCGGTACAGGGCTCCGATCTTCACTTTGTAAGCTCTTTAGTTAATCAACCTCATGACTCCAAGGTTGAGTATCTATTGGAGACCGGAACCTGTCACTCCCTCAGTGTGACCAAGGGCAGGAAATAATGCACGTTAATTGATTGATCTAAGACACCGCTGCGGAATTGCATAGTCAAGAAAACACCGCTATTCCCTCACCATTCAAATTCCACGTCGCATCGCCCAAGTAATTCGTGATCTCACGAGACCTTATGACGATGTCAATTTACGAATGTCCAAGCAGTGCTTGCGCAACGTATGGCTCTTCTAGATACTTCATTTCCTCCTCGGTGAGTTTCATATCGGCCACGGCTAAGAAAGCGACATCAGCCAGTTTCCAATGGTAGACATTGAGCGCGAAGACGGAGACATGGCTTGTGAGTATATCGCAAGAGGTGAATGACATCTCAAGAACCACGAGACTCGGGCAAGAAAAATTGAGCATGAAGAGAAGCTAACTCACCGATCAACTCCTCCAAATTCTTCATACTCGTCGTACCCACAATCGGGGCTGTCACGCCCTCCTTCGAAAGGGACCACATCATCGCGACCTGGGCCATCGATAAACCTTTCTTGATAGCGAGGTCTTCAACGCTATTGAGGTGTTTGTGCAATGAATCGCTGGAACAAAGAGATGAGATTAGAGGGACGTACCGTTTGATGATCTCAGGCGTTCCCAACGCTTTGTTATACTGGCGAATAAACCTGTTACACAATCCAGGCTGAGCAAGGGATATGTGGCTGTGCTTATAGGGAGGAAACATACCAATCAGTCTCACCGCGCTTTGTCTGCTCCCTCGAAGGACGCGTGAGGAGCCCGCGGGCAAGTGGGGACCATGGGATTGATCCGACGCCGAATAGCTGGCCAAATCAATGAATATGGGTACGACAATACATCGCCATATGTATGAGGATGACAGCGTTAACGCAGGACAAGAACAGGGCGAAAGGCGAAAGATCAAAGATAGGAAGAGGGAAAGCGTACCTTGAGAGTGGGAAACATCTCACGCTCTTCCTCACGGTAAAGAACGCTGTGGTGGTTCTGCATCGAAATGAATGGAGTCAGGTTGTGTGTAATTGCATAATCTGAAAAGGTAGTTGGGAATTTGGCTAGGTCAAATGGAAGGATGAGGCATACTCTGCATTTGATGGACTTGGTTTATTTGAGATAAACAATTAGTCGAGAGGAAGGAAAAGGAGAGGCATACATTGATAAGCGTGACATGAGCTCATGCCAATATAGCGTACATATCCAGCTTTCACAATGTCGTGGAGGGCGTGCATCTGTTTTTTCCATTACTCGTCAGGACAGAAGACACGAGAGACGATAACAACTCACAGTCTCCTCGATAGGCGTCTCGTAATCGAATCGATGGCCTAGATCACTAAAGTTCAAAACGCGCAAATAATAATCTATTCAAGCAGGAAATACACTGTAAAACGTCGATGTAGTCCACACCAAGGCGCGCGAGACTGGCTTTGACAGAATCGAAGATGTGCTAAATAAGGTACTTTGAGACCAGCAGGTAACAAGAACGAAACGAAAGACCGGACCTTGCGACTTAGGCCATGCTGATTGACATAACCGACGTCATCGGGTTCCTCGCCGGTAGCGAGGAGGTTCTTGCCATATTCACGCGTGACAGTGAAGTATACCTGTCCTCAATCATCAGTCAAACGTCAACTTCAACGACATGGTTGAGACTTTAGTAAGGATCACGATCTCTTCGCGCGGGAGCTGTAACTGTTTGATGGCCTTTCCAAGGATGATCTCTGAGAGGCCATTAGAGTATGCCTGCCATCGAGAACGAGTGAGATCGATTCATGAGTTTCAACTGAAGTACCTACGTTGGCGGTGTCGAATGTCTGGATGCCTGCGTCATATCTAGTTCATGATGAAATAGGTGAGTTCACTTGCTGGCTTGAAGGTTGAATAAGAGCGAATACGCACGCATACTTGATATGCTTTATTGCCTCTTCCTCACCGAGTACCCATTCCTGCCATTCCGAAGTGCCATACTGCATCGTTCCAAGAATGATCCTAGACACTTTGAGACCGGAGTTGCCTGAACGAACTACACCCCATATTTATTATCGACAGGGATCAGGATAAACGACGCTCACCATAAGAGACCTTGTGTTTTGGTTTCTCAGCCATGGATGCGATATAGATAAAGTTGAACTTGAGGTGCGGAAATGGGCACTTGATGGAGTGTTGAAGAGGTTTATACGGATAGCCATGAGCCGTGTCTTATAAATATCAGAACATTTCGTAAACGTGTGAAGGGACCGTGCTGATTGGAGAAAAAGGTGATAAGATCATTGATAAGATTGGTCCCATCCTTACTGACCGATCTGTTCAGGCACAGTAACAAGTCAATTATCAGCCGAATTATATTTACTTGCCGGTTTCTTCAGTTAATACAAACAGTCTAGAAGTAAGAGATCTAACATTGGTTACATCTGATCCGTATATTTGAAAATAGCAACACGTAACCAAAATGATACTGCTGCTGATACTGAGGATCAAAAGTTTACTCTGACTGTTACCGTGCACGCAGCAGAAGGCAAAAGTTTGGCAGATGTTTCTGGTTCGGGGATAAGAACTTTACTCCACATTCGGTCAAACACGGGATCATATATACTAATTCCCAACGCTCTTCTGTTTATGATACGTGCTTGATCAGTCCTTTGTTTCATGTCTTCTTCTTACCTCTTCCCTCCCTCCCGCGGCAATGGCAACGTCGGTTCCCGAACGAATGGATTTGTTGCCTTCCGATGTGGATTAATATATGCGTTCGGAGTCGGAGAAGGCATAGGCTGGGGTTGGAACCGTGTGTGTTTATAAATACACGGATGCGGACGTGGGAAGGCCGGAGGAACTTGTATAGCTTCATGAAGGGCAAAGGGATAACCCGGAACACAAGACATTGGTTGGTGTGCAGCGAGGGGAGGACTTTGCATTTGTGAAAACCCAAATGGGTCCCGCATTCTTATGTTTGGACCTGAGGTTGGACTTTGTAGGTTCGTGGGAGCAAAGGATCCAGAGAAATTCTGGCTTTGTAGTCGAGTCTCGGTTGGCATGATCGGATCATTAGCACTCGATTTTCTAGTCATTTCCTTTTTCCTATGCTTTGTTCTCATGAATCTATCGAGTTCCTCGTCGCTGTCTGCCTCGCTGGAATCGCTTTCTGATTGGGCGAGGCTCGAGTCGGAGGGAGGGGGTGGTGACGATGGAGTAACAGGACCTCGGCGTATACCTCCATTTAGGTCACTCATATCTTTCTGCTGTGACTGCTGTGGAGGATCGTTCCTCAAGTTTTCAAAACTTAGCTTCCTTGAAATCCGCCTCAGTGCCGCATTTGCCAAACGTCGTCTTCGTTCTTGAATTTCTTGTGTGCCTTCTCCAGAAAACTTTTTACCGGTGCCTGTTGAAGTTAAGGATGCTAATTATCAATATCGAAATCCAATTTTCCTAGTGAGATATTGCCGTACCTAATTCTCTGCCTTCGCCCAGGAACGCACACGAAACAGATGTAGTACCATCTTTCGCGCCTGCCTCACTTCTCGTATCTGCGCTCCAACATTACCCCACCCTTTCGATCATAATAAACCCCACTTACATTCTTCCCTAACACTGGTCGACGAATCGTTATATGAATCCCTCGTATTTGCAACCTTCGAGTTGAATGACCGCTCATTATGCGTGCTGCCAACATAGTTGTGCACATTGCCTCTAATGACGGAGAAGGTCCCTCCATGTATGACGAAATTCGTGGACTTGTAAAAGAGGCCTTTAATTTGGATGCCCGAGTCTGTCGAGGGTGAGACGTCGGTTTGCTGCTGAGCTCGAGATAGACTAGCAGACTCCTTTCTGTATGTGTAGTCGACGTCGGAGGACATGGTGGAACACTGAGAGTGACAGAGAGAGCTGTGCATAGAAATAGACACTGAGCGGTAGATGCTGTGGATGCCGCTTCTCACATGCTGTGTAAACCCCGCTGGTCACTTATGAGCGAGGCTGTACATATCATTATACTGACCTATGGCAATTGGAAAGTCCCCGGTGGGAAGAATTGGAGTACGCTGTTCCTTGATGCGAACCCCGTACGTATTTATGAAATAGGGAGGGTCGGTGGTGTTTGGGTGGTGTGTACCCTAACCGTAACTGGTCTGCTGTTCATCAGACTTCTGTTACGCATGCTTTGCGAGGCCGTGTAAATAAGTTGGAAAGATAACCAGATCCCTAACTCCATGTAGAGTTTCCGAGGTCAAATGTTTAAGGCCAAGTTTAGTGATCTCCCTCTTTTTGAGACGCGACGCGACATTGTGCGATGTCTTTTGTTGGAAAAGCTGAAACCTAAATATGATCTACTTGATGGGCTCATAGAACCAATGTGCTACAGAGATGATGATACAGTTCTATGTGGTTGGCAAGCCAAAACGTAAGCGCACCGTCCACCCCAATACCATCTCTCCTACACTTTTTCTCCTCCTTTCTGTCTCATCGTACCGTATTCTTTATTCACCTTATCGGCTCTGATGCCATCGTCACGAATACGTATATATATGGACGCACTGACACCTGCACCCTCAGTCAATTAACTCTTGAACTGAGGGTGACTTCGTACTCTAAATACAATCAGACACGCATTAACGTTCTCTACCTGATAGATATAGACTTACCGATCTGTCAGATATTGAGTTACACATTGTTTCTACCCTCTGAGTAATGATAGCAGGCCATAATCGTAGCAAAGTGTAGCCGACCCTGAAACATTATTTGACCAAAAAAGCATTCTATATCAGGGTCGAATCAGGACAGACTTTCTTTTTGCCACAGATTTGGACGTAAACTACAATTCATACCCTTTTTCGAATATGTAGTTCTTCTGGCTTTTAGCTTCCTCTCAAATGGAGCTTTCCAGCTTCCCCGAGTAACTTGAGATGCCATATGTACTTGGTTGACAAGTAACAGTTATAGTTCATGTTTGCGGAAAACATTTCTGGGAAGCTACCGTCGACTTCGTATCTACAGCTAAAAATGCTCCTGCCCGCTATTTACGACTGACGAATGTTCAAGGACACCATGACAACTCCTTTCACGGTTCCTGTATGCCTTTAGGTCCGATCCTGTTTTTTCATTGGCCTTTACGAAATGGGAGACCTTTCCATTATTTTGCATTCACTATTTTTTGTCGGCTTTCGCATAAAGAACAGTAAGATAGACATAAAAACTCTGTGTTTGAATCCTGAGCACCTGAGTGATTTGGTTGCAGTGCGGACGGCTGCTGCGTCCCTATCCACCAAAAAATGGAACGCTGATAGTGCCCTATCTTTACTCAACTCCGCTTCAACGTTTCAAAACTCATCAGGCTGCCTGATATCGCTGTTTCACATCTAACTTGGAATAACAATCGCGTTGTGATTCCTGGCACCGAAGTGCAATTTTCTCTTTCACTATTTTTCACAGACTGGCCTAGGTAATAAGGTATTCGGCATACAAGGTTCACGTTGTTCTCCCCCTTATCGCTGATCATTTGACTCCAGTTGTTTGCTCTCATCTAGACGTTCTTGCAGCGAGGGAGCCTGAAACGGCTTGGTCACCTCTCACCTGTCAGGAGTTGAGGGTGCACTCTTGCAGCGTTGGCATGGGAATATTTTGGTTGTGGTTTACGTACAAGAGTGGAGGTGCAGTATGAATCTCTACCATGTGTTATAATACTATACTTGTTCTTTCATTACTCCGGTATGGTGTAACGGCTAACATTGCCGCCTTTCAATATCACAAGGCATTCGCGGCAGCTCGGGGTTCGATTCCCCGTACCGGAATTGGTCTACATGGCTTTCTTTTTTGTTATCTCAGATACTACTCATAAGCGTTCTTGAAAGTATTTTCAGGAAACATCGGGTATGGCATGATGGGCCGTCTATTATATGGCGTGTTTAACAACGGCAGGCAACTGGTTCACTTCAAGTTCACATCTAAGTATGCATACAGTGCCCGGGGTTCTATCAGTGTCCAGAGATAGCGCAATCCTAGGACATAAATAACGTTCACTTCGGTTGAATGTAATGTTAATGTTGAGGTGACGACACGCAAGTGGCCAAACTCATATCACAGTTGCTTTGTCTCATTTGACATATCACATCCATTGTCACCAAGAGGACAATGGATGATAGGTACTTATATATTCTTCTATGCTTTGTCTCATTTGACATATCACATCCATTGTCACCAAGAGGACAATGGATGATAGGTACTTATATATTCTTCTACATACGTACGAACACCCTCAGTCGTTTCTAACACGGACTGAGGGTGAGCTAATTTACACATACACCTATATAACATTAAACTGACTATACATTAGATAATTACTTACGGACATCTGTGTTATATAGGTACAAAATGGAGTCGTTTCTAACACGGACTGAGGATAATTACTTACGGACATCTGTGTTATATAGGTTCGGATTCCAACATGTAATAAATAGCTCAGGCAATCTTTTAAATTGATGCTGCGCGGCTATTGAGTCGTGTTAATGATGACCTAAACAAGTCTTGGGAAAGAAAAAAAAATTGCACGAGAATCGGAACAAGCCGCATTTATATCACGAGCCTCGATGGCGCGTCACCTCGCTCCTTCCTCCAGAATCCTCTTGTTCGATGTTGCTTGGCTATGAATATGCTTACACTTGCCTGCTTTATGGTGTATTGCCTCTCAATTCTGTTACGTGAATCCTCCTTCTTGCGCCAGAGTGCCTACTTACGAAACTGCCACCATTTCTGCTGGATTTCTATAATGGCCTATCTTTTGCTGATGTTCTGTTGTTTCTGGGAATTACTTTCAGGTGAGCCGAAAAATCCCGCTGTGTAATTGCTGTTTCTCGATGCTGCTGTTTCTCGAAGCTGCTGGGACTCGTAGTATGGAATTTCATCTTCAACCACTTTTGTTTCGGTTTACCTACCCCAAGAGAACACTCCCCTTGTTTTTCGTACTCGTTCAACTCTTGTCCGTGTACATAAAGTGTTTTGGCACAGTTGATATGGACATCTAGCTTGGGAGACTCAGGCAAGTCCATGAAACCACACCGTCTATGTTCCTTTTCAGAAGCGTGCACTGGCCAGTACCCTTAACATCACTGACCTTTCAGTCTTCTGGGTAGCTAAATGAATGTCTCTGCTTTTGTGTAATTGGTCCGGATTGAGGTGACATTTATATTTCAGCTGTAATAGCTGATGTTATATCGAAGGAGAATTTGTCGTTGATTATCTAGCACCAGAAAGGATAGTGAGTCGAGAGTCCGTGAAAGTATTCAGCGGTGCCAAGTGGTCTTTGGGAGAACTAGCTCTGGATCTTGTTCGCCCTGGTCGTCACTGATTATTCCTTTGTACTCGTTTGGTGCTTCGGAATTTTTCTGATTAGCCGACGAAATGCTCTGCGGAATGCCATTACTCACTAGTATTGCGCTATGACTGTTGGGATGGATACTGCCACAACGTTGAACACAGGTGGATAAATTTGTCATATAGGGGCCTATTGGAATTCTTTGAAGACGATGGAAACAAACAACGATGCTACTGATACAGTTTTCTATGCGTGCTTCTCTGATTATGCTACACCCTCGCTTTACACGTCTTATACAATCTGTGAACTTGATTTACTGTGGACTAGTTCAAGACTTGTCGGCAATAGGGAAATCCTTTCCCGTGGTGCTCTTATACTTTGCGCGGATGGCATCTGAGATCTGCTCATCCTTCGCCTGCTCAAAAGCAGATTCGTTGGATTGCTGACCCCCTCCCATGCGTTGCTGGACGAAATCGACGCCTAGGGAAGATATAACATTAGCATATATTACTGAGCTGCCGTGAGGGTCGTGCCTTTGTCGAGGAGATCTGCCGACTATCAGTCGGTAAAAATACGTCAAAAAAGTTCTGCGCTACGTACCTTCGTTCTTCTCACTTGACTGCCCACCGCCCATAGAGCTGTTGATCTTGTCCATCATGCCGCCGCTTCCACCGCCGCTGAGATTCTGCTCGTTGGTATCGGAGGATTTGTTGAAAGCTTTCTTCAAGGAGTCCATGATGGTTTGTATGCGAAATAAGCTGGGGATGAAACATATATAGCCTGGTGTGGTGTATTATGTCAAGGTGAGACGGAAGTGAGACAACATATATTCGTTGAATTACTACGTCACAGATGGGCAGATTACTCCTATTTCTCATCCTGTACCGATTTCTACACAAGGTCACGACAAAGCTTTCATAAACATGGTGAGATGGCCGAGCGGTCTAAGGCGCCAGACTAAGGTATGACTGCTTCCCCTGTAATCTGGTCTCTTCTGGGGCGGGAGTTCGAATCTCCCTCTCATCATCCAGCGGTCAGCTTTTTATTTAACATAATCGGGTTCCAAACTCCGCATTCCCACACAATTGTTCACCTACAGTACAACGTCTCTAAACGCATTCGTCCAACTCTGAGTCATCTGAATGGCGACGTGCTGCTCCTTCCTGGAGATGAGACCAATTGAGACTTCTCAAGGAGTTTGAGGAGGTTATTGAATGACTTTATGAGCTGCCGCATAAGTTTAGGATGTGAGTTGATCGCTATATCCGCGAGTTGTATCTCTCAATGTCCAATTACAGTTATGGCAGGGAATTCGAGATGTGTAGCGTTGGTTACATTGCACTGCTGAGAAAGAGACGGGTAGTTCGTTCTGGCTGGTATCAGGAGCGCCAATCTACTACACTGGACCACGCACACGATGACGCGGGCATATCAAAGACTCTTTGTATACGTTCCAAATCAACCCAGGATGCAGATCTTGAAACGTGTTTCAATCGTGAAGAAGGCTATTCCATATCCAACCTCAGTCCACAAGCTAATCCATTTGCAGCCTCTATCGTACCCAATCACTCGATTTTGATCTCTCCGCTGATGACCGCAATCTACTTACCTCGGCTTTGTGTGTATCGCCCATATTTACGAGTCACGAAGCGTTCACGTCCACGCGTGGAGACCTGAAGGCAGAGAGAGTTGCCGGAAACTTAGTTTATTGACCACCAGGACGACGAGGACCGCCACGAGTAAACCGTCGATATGGACGACTTTGGTGGACTTTTAGATAAAGACGCTACCGAAAAAGAGCTAGTCAATTACGAGGATATTCGTGTGCACAGCCATGATTGATGAGACAGTTGGTTTATGTGCAACGGTATCTGGAAACGCGAAGAATTCCCCCACAGGAACGGGACTTGGCGTGCAGGATAGCGTCGTGTTTCGCGGGCATGGCTTCCCACTCTGTCCTCTTCAATGCGAGGATTAAGAGCATCCCGTTTGGGTCTCTGGTACGGCGTTCAGAAATAGTGTAGTATTTCGAGTTAAATATAATGGATTATTACAGTACAATGTTGATCATTTGATTTTCTGCCGTAGCCATATACAATAGCTCCCGTGTATGACGTCAGCTTCCTAGGGTTCAGAAGCATGTGACTTTTTTCGACTATTCTTTCATCTTCGGACCATTGCTCTGACTGTAGGTCCAAAGAGTATAATTCATTCACAGCTCTTCCGTCAACTGCCCCAAGGTCTGTCAGAAAGTCCGAGCCCGTCCTTGAAGTACTGCGGTCTGACGAATGCTATACAATCGTGCAAAGAAAGAACACTCATATGACACATCTGTCTACTTGACTCATGGCAGAGAAGCTCATGAAGCGCCCGACTAGCCGCTTACAGTTATCCGACGTCCACGCGTAATGCAATCATCTCATCAACAGGCATTTAACTGATGATCATTCAAAGCAGTTCTTGAGAATTACTCCATTTTCACTGCCCTTACGTTCATATAGCATGGCCTTTCAATGGCTTCCAGCCTCAGATAACACATAGCCTCCTACTTCGCCATCTCAATTCCTTCAGACTTAAGTAACGTTTGGTACCGTTGAGTGAGACTCGGTGTTAACGCAGACCGGGCACGATCAACCATGGCTGGGCCCTTCGTTTATAGGCCTCCACGTACTTCAGTGTATTATCCTCAGGGATTCTCATATCCTCGCTACCATTTCACCTCTTGGTCGAACTATCCTTTCAATCACGACTTACGACTTCCTAATGTCCCGCCTTCATACTCGGGTGTAGGCCATCCCTTTGCGATACCGCTTCCCCCTGCTGCAATGGCACCTCCACAGTTCCAAACGGATGATAGAGGTAACCACAGGGCGTGGCCTACACCACGGCTACGCAGTCGGTCAGTTCCACCAGAGTACCACAAACAACCGGTGCAAGATCCACCACGGCCCCGTTCCCGAGCGAGAGACCGTAATGCCGCTCCAGTTGAGCGAAGTCAAAGTCGTTTGGACAACCCCTGGAATGCGAGGGAGCGTAACTGGCTAGGCGAGCAATGGTTTCAATATCCACCACGCTTTCCCATGCAGCGACCGACCGATCCTTCTGCTTTCTTCTACACACGTCCCTGCAGATGGATCAACGCACAGAGTCCTCGTGCTGACTTTATCTTTGACCTAGCGTCGCCGGAGTATGCGCCGCGCGTAGACATGAACGGGCGGCGGGTCAGACTTGCGGAAGCGGAACTGATGCAGCCCGCGACGGATCCCCCATGCACTCGTATGCGCGTCGTCATCAAAGCGATTCCGCAGTGGCCGTGCGATATAGTGCCCCGTTCGACGCGTGTTCCTCGATTTGGAGGCATGATGCCTTCCGTAACGCTGCACGACGTTCTCTGGAGCTTGTATGATCATCTTCATCAGCCTATCTCCCACTATGATTGGGAAATGCTAGAGGAAGGTATGCAGCGGAAGGTGGAGAGGGCTTTTGCCAAGCGGTGTAGGAGGCACGTTGACTGGCGTGTGGAGCGGAACAAAGGCGTTAAACGCGTGGATTTCTTGTTGAAAGAGACAAAGATGGTTGGTATGTGGTGGGATGGCCGGAGGGATGGTTGTGAGATCATGAAGCTGATTCTACGTGCCTAATTGACCCAAGACTCGGACATTTGATCTGGGGGTTCCTGGACTATTGTATCTTGTACCGACCCTCATTGTATCCAAAGAACTGTTGTGTAGGAAAGAGTTCCAGAGAAGGAGATTGAGCAGCGCGTCGTGAGTTTGTCTGGCCTATTCCTGGTCTGTTACGGTGTGCTCCCATGCTTTTCTCGCTCTTCTTCTCACCATCAGTAGATTCTTCGGAAAGTACACGGCCGTTTGTCACAGGGTGTCTGCTCCCTGAGAAAGTTGTCGAGTTAAAGGAAGAGAAAGCGAGGGACTCCCTATCCATCTTACGGCAGATGCTGCTATTCCTTGCAAACGCCCTCCTTGGCTGTGTTGTCTAGAAATGAGTGACACATCTTTTCACGCCCGCTGTCTGGTCCCTATGTTCTGACATTAAGTTGATTGTTGTCAATGTCATTCACATTGACGTCCAATGAGAGCTGATTACAGCTGAGGCTGAAATAGCACGGAAAGAAGGATACATGCCACTTGATGTAATTGACTGAATTGTGACTACCTGATACAACAGTAAGTTTCTAAGGCAGTCAAGTCAGTGTGTAAGTTTAGTCGTATGTGTAAAATCTACTCACCCTCAGTTCAACGTTATAATTGACTGAGGGTGCCTATCGTATTTCCTGTATTTATATGTATATGTGGATATAACAATGGGGTGATTAGTGAGGACGGGCACAAAGGAAGAGTGATAGGGTCGATGATAATGAACGGACAATGCAGAGTAGAAAAAGTGTGATGGCGTAGCGGCGTAGCTGACGGTGCGTTGTGGCCACTCTGTGGGCGTGTTAACTCAGGGATGCTAACAGTCTCAACGGCATTGACTTACTCACCTTTCATGTTCAACGTCCCGCCGCGTCCTTCTATTGCTTGTCCTTGTCCTTCCCTGCCTTGCTTGTCACCGCCCTGGCCTTGCCGTTCCCGACCAAGACCGGCTATTCCGTGACTGCCTCGGCCTATCCATGCCCATGTTCTCCCCCTCATGCTGCATACTGCAATAGCCAAGCAACCTGTATGATCCGCGTGTGGTTGTAAATCTTTCGTTGCCGTGAAACATTCCAATCCTGCGGGGACCACGCACGTGGTACCTTCCATCACTGATACTGAAATCCCTATTGCCATAGAACATACAGCGATCTGGATGTTCGTCTTGCATGTTCAACGTCCTGCCGCGCCCTTCCCTTGCTTGTCCTTGTCCTTCCCTTCGCTGCCCTTGCATTACCCTCCCGCGCCTGTCACCGCCCTGGCGTCTATTCACTGACTGTCCTGGCATATCCGTGCTCATGATTCCCCTCTCATGCTGCCTATTGCAATAGTCGGGACTAGGTATTTCCGCATTTTGGCGTATGTAGGCCAAATCATGATTGAGCTGAAACCCATACTGGTTGTAATTTCCCGGCGTATCCGTGGTCCCTAACCCATGCTGCCTATTGCAATTGTGTGGACGCCACGGGTCGTGGACGTCGCCTGTATTTTGGAGAATTTCGTTGTTTCGGTAGTTATCCATCCTGCTCAAGCTGCAGAAACTCTCCGCCTTGTATACTCCTTGCCAAATACGGACACCAGAGTTTCGAGAGAACATACAAATGTCTGAGCGTTGGGACATGTTAGAGGACTTTCGAGGATAGTCTTACAAATGCGCGTCCACTTATAAGAGAAGTATTTTATTTGCATGTGTCCCGAAATGTGACATCTATCAGATGTTGTAAAAATAGGAGAATATGGGAAGATGACCCTATTTACATTTAAACCTATTTCTCAAACATCAAATAAAATTTGTCAGCCTCGCTGTACTCTCAATTCTTGAAGAAAAAAAAAATCCACCTACTCCATGTTTCCTGATTTTTCGGCTTCAAGATCCTTTATATACTTTATCTTACTCGTGGCTTGGCGATGTAAAGTCCCATATCTGCCATTGGATCAGGCATAACATCACAGAAGAGCTATTGCGCAGTTATAAGTGGCTGTATCTATGACAATTTGCAACTTCGACATCATCTTTCTCATCAAGGAAGTGTTCCGCGTAGGCCTAATATCACTTACGTGGTCTCGCTATCTGTTCCGGAGCCAAATGTTAACTCTATATATAGTCCATTGGTGCTCACGTTCCCTCTTTAATTGTCATGTTTTTCACAACATATTTTCATCCATCTACAATATATCTTGAAAATTTGTCACAGGGATACGACGTATTTCCACTGTTTTTTATCATAAAGGTACAATTGTCCAAAAACGTGACAAATTTCATGCAAGAAACATTCGAGAAGCAAGCTAACAAGTCCGTCAGACGAAGACCAAGATGAGTGTCGATAACATGCGTACGTCCCAAAGGCAACGTGGTTATATGAGATATAAAGAGACATGGTAACAAAGTAGACAAAAAGATACAGTAAAGAAAAGGAAGATGAATCACACGATAGTATCACAGAAAAAAGAACAAACTCAGGTTATTGACGACGTCGAGGACCTCATGAATAGACCGTCCATATGGACGACTTTGGACGACTTTTAGAAGCAATGAAAACGCTACCGAAAAAGAGCCAGTCAAAGACGAGGATATTCGTGTGACACAGCCATGATTGATAAAAAAGTTGGTTTATGTGCAACGGTATCTGAAAACGAATCTCGCTGCAGGAACGGCACTTGGGGTGCCGGATAGCGTGTTTCGCGGGAATGGCTTCCCAACCCTGTCCTCTAAAATGCGAGGGATTAAGAGCATCCAGTTTAGGTCTCTGGTACGACGTTCAGAAATGGTGGAGTATTTCATACCATATAGGGTCAAGCCATTGGCCATGGGGCCTCGGTCCACCAATGGGGATAATGAGTTCCCAACGTTGATCATCTAATTATCTCTGCCGCAGCATATGTTATCCATTGGCGTCAGCTTCTCGGAAGCAATTGTAACTTCTTTTCTACGTAAAGTTACTTGTTGAGAATGCCGTGGTCAAGTTGGCGCGAGGTATGAGTATCGTGTCTTTACGGACGTTCAACCTAACCGTCAAAACTTAATTATTTGTAGCTATCGAACGAAATGAAGGCCGTACGTCATGGAGAATGTGTTAAGAGTAGACTGGTTTCCGTTCCTAGGTCAGTATTCATTATTGGTGATGAGATTCAAACTCATATGTTTTGCTAAGACCATGTAGATGGAAAATCAAATATCTGCAGTCACCAATCAGTCGAATGAGGCTTGAAAGATCAGCATAACTAGCGTGATACTGCAGAAAAGCGATTTGTTATAAGCCCGTTTTCTGCGAAAAGAGGAAAATTCAGAGTCACATCTTCAAGTACAGCTCCAAGTAAGCAGGGTGAATTCATACCTTAAAGACCGCAGAGCAGTACACTGTCACAACTGGAGTAATTGTCTTTGAAATCCTTTGTACGGTCAACTAAATATCATCTGGAACTTTCCGATCGAGACCAGGGTAGAGGACCAGAAAAAAGAAGGGCCGATGACAACGATGATAGCATAACCTAACGGTCTCACACGCTACGAGGAACTTGTATTGTGAGAACAGCGACTATTCGACAACCACTCTGACAATTCCCGCCGGCCCAAACCTCTAAAACATTCTCGTTCTTGACCCGAACAATGACGATCACTCCATCTGCCTTGAGGGCAGAGAGGTCATTATTTTGGTCAGAGTTAGTATAAACTTGATTTACCTTGATTTCATCAGGTTCACTTTTGCTTCGAAGTAAGATCACTCGCAGTCTCTAGTTCGAGCTCGTCAGTCTCTAGTTTGAGACCGGCAGTCTCTAGTTTGAAACCGGCAGTCTCGATTTTGAGACCGGCAGTCTCTAGGTTGAGGCCGTAAGTCTTTAGTTTGAGACTTGCATCCCTTTAAATTTGGTGTCAATCCTTGTCCAACAGAGCACGCTGTCTTTTCCCTACCTTTCCGTTACCCTTGTTCTACCCTTAGCCTTTCCTTTTTTCTCACCCTAAGGTTTTTTGGCCCTCGCTTTCCGGCTCTGTAATACCATATTACGGACCGCCCTTCTGTCCTCTCTGTTGGAGCGTCGCGGGTGTGACATGTGAAGAGTACCGCGAAACGACGGCCAGGGCCAACTGGGCCACCGAACGCTTTGTCCGAATGCTTTGTTCAATGTACTATATATATCACGCGCCCTACATTGGTATCCCCCAGTCTCGTTTATACGTCTCTGGGGGTAAGTCGTGCACATTACTGATACTCATACATATACTAATCACACGCGTACCTAGATTGTCGTACTGATATAAACAACCTAGGTACATACAAATACAGTCTCGTTTATACGTCTCTGGGGATTGTCGTACTGATATAAACAACCTAGGTGTTCGTCGCACCACTCTAAGTATAGCCTCCAGTACGGTTTCTAACACTCTCCCTTATCTTGCTTCTTGTGCCTATTCCCTGACGGCCCTGGCCTATCCCTGCTCATGATCTCTCTCTCATGCTGCTTATTGCCATCTCCAGAATCATGGAGTGTGTAGAATCCGCCGTCAATCCCAAAGTCCTCGTTCTCTGAAAACATAGTACCAGTGGGGGACTTTACGTGGTACTGTCCATTCCTGATATCGAAGTTGGTATTTCTGGAGAACATACAACCGTCACGATGTTGGGGCATGTGAATGTAGCTTTCGAGGACAGTCTTACCCACGCACACCCATTTATAAGAGAAAATTTTATTTGCATCTGTGTCGAAAAAGATACATCATGCCATCCTCTATCAACTGTTGCAGCAGAGCATGGGAAATTGGGCTAATTGAGATTTAATCCTTTTTGAGAACAAAAATTAAAAAATTCAGCTTCGCTGTACTCTCAATTTCTGGAGAAAAAATCGGCTTCAAGATACTTTATCTTACCTCGTCGTGGCTAGGCATTGCAAAGTCCCATATCTGCAATTGGACTAGGCATAACTTCACAGAAGACATGAGCTACAGACCACAGCCATTGCACAGTTACAATGGCTGTCCTATCCCAATTTCCATAAATGTATGCTGTGGCTTTGAGTTTTGTGTGAGTTTACTTCATTCGGACTATTAACGTGGCAACGCTTCCGGCCCGTTCGAAGCCATCTTGGATAGATCGGCATCACACTTCGGTGTCAACCACATCCTAGATCCTTACGGCTAATCGGCAGTCTGGTTCCCTTGGATCAGGTCTTGTGCAGTTGTGTTTTATTCCGTACTCCTCGCCCCAGTCGTTAGCCTTCCGTCGTACCTCGACATTCTGTCCTTAGAATCCTGACTTCCCTTCTAAGTCGAACACTGAACCCTCCGACTTCAAGACGGAACCTCTTCTTCGCTCCGTGACTTCCGTAGCCCACAGAGAACGACTTCTCGGAGTAAGCCCCCGAACTTTGTGAAATTAAGTTGAAATATACAAAAGTTCTTTCACGCAGACTACTTTAGAATAAAGTAAACTTTACATTTCACATCATCATATCTGATGCCCCGTCCCTAGCTTGATATGCACAAACCTTGAGTATCTTCGGCCTCCTGTCGTCCAGGTCATCATCGTTGTAGCTCTGCCTGTCCTCCCGCTTGTGTCCTGCACCTTGCATGTTGTCCGCATAGCCCCCATATGCACTTTCATCTGCCTCCTCTACAGGCGCACTTGCATAATGTGCTGCGTACGGTGACTACTCCTTTGGTGACGGGGGTGACACCGGGAAACCGACCAGAGTCGAGCTAGCATAAGTTGTATTACACTTCACCTGTGATGGATTCCGCTCGAGGCCCGACTGCTGGACGTACTGCCCAGAGTGCAAGCCCTGCGAGTACTGCTGCTCCTGATCATTAATCGTATGATCGGCGCTCGTATGATAGCTCAACGACATTCCCCTTGCATGTCAGCACCGACCCCGACCCCAACCCATGTCCGCAACGAGTCATACCTACGCTCCGCTATGGAATACCACTGGGCCCGCAAACACAAGGTATGGCGTGGCACCATCCTGAAAGCTGCTCGCGAACGCCCCGGGATCCCTCATGCTTCGTGCCCGCGCGACACCGACGCTGGCAGCGCCAGTCGCACCACCAGAAGCGTACGGATTATTATTATAAAGTTCTCCCAGTGCAGTACCGAGGTCGCGCATGCCATACACCTCTTGTGAACCTGGGAGTATGTTCTGTGCGAGGAGATGTCGGAGTACTGTGGGTTGTATGCAGTCGGTTGCTGGTGCAGCAGCGGCTTCTGCAGCGGCAGCTTCAATTTCACGGTCGAATTGCTTGGCGCGGCGGCGACGGATGATGGTTACGACAAGGATGATGAGCAAAGCTGCAAAGGCGAGGCCGACAACGGTACATACACCTGCAACGGCGCCTTTGTTTTCAAAGAACCTAAAAGGTACGTTGTGAGTGATACCCCAAGTGTAAACGATGGAAAAGAGAAGCCGAGGGAGAACGAACGTACTCATTGGATGAAGACGGAGCAGCAGTCCTACTCGGGGTCTGCGAGGAAGAAGAAATGGTGGTAACATCAACAGAAATCGTGGTGACGACGGCTGGACCTCCAATTGTGACCGGAGTGCTCGTCGACAGGGAGGTGGTCGTGGGAGTTATTAAAGTCGGAGGTTGTGGAAGTTGTGCTGATGGTGGGTGTGCTCAACGTGGTGTCAGTAATGATTGAGCTTGAAGTAGTGGCGTCAGTCAAGTCTGTCGTCGTCGCAGTCGTCACAATCGTTGCCGTCGACGACAGGTCAGAGCTGGTGATCGCTGTTGGTATCGCTAGAGTAGTCGTCGTCGTTGTGCTCAGGTGGGTATCGCCGCTGCCGAGGTGGACGATGAGCTTGACAGTGAGGTTGAAGAACTAGTAGACAGGTAGGTTGAGCTTGGCAGCCATTGAATGTAAAAGAACGTACGATATCAGAGATGCTTTAAAACAAGAAAAGATCATAACTCAGGTTATTGACGACGAGGACGACGAGGACCCCATGAATAGACCGTCCATATGGACGACTTTGGTGGACCTTTAGAAACAATGAAAACGCTACCGAAAAAGAGCCAGTCAAAGACGAGAATATTCGTGTGACACAGCCATGATTGATAAAAAAGTTGGTTTACGTGCAACGGTATCTGAAAACGAATCCCCCTGCAGGAACGGGACTTGGGGTGCCGGATAGCGTGTTTCGCGGGAATGGCTTCCCACCCCTGTCCTCTAAAATGCGAGGGATTAAGAGCATCCAGTTTAGGTCTCTGGTACGACGTTCAGAAATGGTGGAGTATTTCATACCATATAGGGTCAAGCCATTGGCCATGGGGCCTCGGTCCACCAATGGGGATAATGAGTTCCCAACGTTGATTATCTCTGCCGCAGCATATGTTATCCATTGGCGTCAGCTTCTCGGAAGCAATTGTAACTTCTTTTCTACGTAAAGTTACTTGTTGAGAATGCCGTGGTCAAGTTGGCGCGAGGTATGAGTATCGTGTCTTTACGGACGTTCAGCCTAACCGTCAAAACTTAATTATTTGTAGCTATCGAACGAATTGAAGGCCGTACGTCATGGAGAATGTGTTAAGAGTAGACTGGTTTCCGTTCCTAGGTCAGTATTCATTATTTATGGTGATGAGATTTAAACTCATATGTTTTGCCAAGACCATGTAGATGGAAAATCAAATATCTGCAGTCACCAATCAGTCGAATGAGGCTTGAAAGATCAGCATAACTAGCGTGATACTACACAAAAGCGATTTGTTAATAAGCCCGTTTTCTGCGAAAAGAGGAAAATTCAGAGTCACATCTTCAAGTTCAACTCAGAGTAGGCAAATAGTACACTGTCACAAATGGAGAAATGGTCTGTGCAATCCTTTTTATGGTCAACTAAATATCACCTGGAACTTTCCGATCGAGACCAGGGTAGAGGACCAGAAAAAAGAAGGTCTGATGACAACGATCATAGAATAGCCTAACGGTCTCACACACTACGAGGATGGGAACTGCGACTATTTGACAACCACTCTCACAATTCCCGTCAGCCCGAACCTCGAAAACATTCTCGTTCTTGACCCAAACAATGACTATGGCTACATCGTCACTCCATCTGCCTTGAGGGCAGACAAGTCATTACTTTGGTCAGAGTTTATATAACTTGATTTACCTTTATTTTACCAGGTTCACTTTTGCTTCGAAGTAGGATCACTGGTAATCTCCAGTTTGAGACTTGCATCCCTGCAAATTCGGTGTCAATCCTTGTCCGACAGAGCACGCTGTCTTTTCCCTACCTTTCTGTTACCCTTGTTCTACCCTTCGCCTTTCCTTTTTTCTCACCCTGAGGCTTTTTGGCCTTCGCTTTCCGGCTCTGTGATACCCTATTACGAACTGCCCTGCGGTCCTCTCCCTTATCTTGCTTCTTGCGCCTATTCCCTGACTGCCCTGGCTTATCCCTGCTCATTATCTCTCTCTCATGCTGCTTATTGCCATTGCCAGAACCATGGAGGTTGTAAGATCCGCCGTGAATCCCAAAGTCCTCGTTGTCGAAAAACATAGTAGCAGTGCGGGAATTTACGTGGTACTGTCCATCCCTGATACGGAAGTTGGTGTTTCCGGAGAACATACAAACGTCCGGATGTTGTGGCATGTGAATATAGCTTCCGAGGACAGTCTTACCAGTGCGCGTCCCTTTATAAGAGAAAGTTTTATTTGCATCTGTGTCGAAAAAGATACATCATGTCACGGTTTGAAACCATTCTGTGCTTCTTCTATCAAATGTTGCAAAGATCACAGCAGAGCATGGGAAATTGGGCTAGATGATCCGATTGAGATTTAAACTTTTTTAAAACCCCAAATTGAAAAATTCAGCTTCGCTGTACTCTCAATTTCTGGAGAAAAAAAATCGGCTTCAAGATACTTTATCTTACCTCGTCGTGGCTAGGCATTGTAAAGTCCCATATCTGCAATTGGATTAGGCATAACTTCACAGAAGACATGAGCTACAGACCACAGCTATTGCACAGTTACAATGGCTGTCCTATCCCAATTTTCATAAAAACGGTAGAAAGGTGTATGTTGTGTGGCTTTTCCGATACTCGATTCGGCTGCGTGGCATCGCTTCGGACCGTTGGACGCCATCTCGGATCAATCGGCATCACACTTCGGTGTCACATAATTCTCGGCATACTAGATCCTGACGGCTAATCGGCAGTCTGCTTCCCTTGGAATCAGGCCTTGTGCAGTTGTGTTCTATCCGTAATCCTCGCGCCAGTCGTTATCCTTCCGTCGTACCTCGACATTCTGTCCTTCGAATCCTGAATTCCCTCTTAAGTCGAACAATGAACCCTGCAACTTCAGGACGGAACCTCTTCTCCGCTCCGTGACTTCCGTAGCCCACGGAGAACGGCTTCCCTCTCGTACCCCAGCTCCAGGGAATGACCGACTACTGAGGTCAATCCCTCCGAGAGACCAACTCCTACTACACCGGCAAGGAGAAGCACATGCATGTTATCAGTCAACCAGGCTTCCGACTTTGCAGCGTGAGTCAGGCAACCTGAACACGATGATGTTGTTCTGCTGGAGGTCTGGATGACAGACACAGGAACGACTAAGATAGGTACAAGTAAACATCTGATGTCGAGGTACCGCGCCAAGTTCTCGATGTGGTACGACGCACCTGTTGCTGATGCTTATAAATGGGCCTCCTCACGCCTCAACGGCATAGGTCTGTTGTCCGAACTGCTTCAGGTAAGCAAGTCCCTTGTGCACTGGTGCTATGAGAGCTGTTTCGGTGCTTTGATCTATAGTTATCGGTTATTTCGAGGAACGTAATAATGAAAAGGCACAAAACGGCGTGCATATCCTCGCTAAGCTTTGCCCTCCCGTACCACAGCAGCGGCGTTGTTGTATCAGGATAACAAGGTGAGTACTCGTAATTCTCAGGAGCAGGCAACCCAGAGGAACAAAGGTACTCGATGTTGGCGATGGTACGGATGAATCCACCTTCGACTCTGCCTTTGTCGCAAAGAGTGTAAGTAGAAGGGAACTCTAACATATTTCGTCGTATCTCCTTTTCTAATTTTATTACTAATAGAGGTATGAATTATATTGAACCCCATTCATACTTACACAGTCCTTACTCTACAGGATTTTGACTCATGTCTAATTACAACAAAAAGTGTCGTTATAGGACAAGTCCTAGTATTGAGTATTACGAGATCTAGAATGCTCTTTAACCAGGTACTCTCATTCCTCTCGCTCCATTCGAAATCGATCTCCAAAAACGTCCTGTCTTTCTTCCTCCACAGCTCCAGATGTTCCCCCGCCTTGGTGCATATCATCAGCGCGCAGACAGTACCACCCACGGCTGCGTGCAGTGCAGGCGTTCGTATGACGCATAGTCCGAGATTTGCCACAGGTGCCACAACATCGTTTCAAAGGGAGACAACTGCAGGATGTTCGTTTTAACCATCTTCAAAAACGCTCCAATCAACGTAAGCCTCGTCACAATATGTGTGCTTTGTCCCGTCCATGCGTCGGTGTGACTGTGATTGTGGGCCAGTAAAGTGTGAGGAACTCTGCGAATGAGACCAGGTAGCTCCATGATCTGGCATACCTGCTTTGTCTGTCGGCAGTTTCGACTGAAGACCAGGCACAGCAGAGCACACCACGAGGCGTTATGGAACTTAGTTATCCCAAGCGTTACTTTATAAATGTTGAGGTAACTCGTAGCTACGTACGGAATGGAGGTCGTACCCATCCCTTTTGATCAACGAGCGTGAAGTCAGACGTCATCGAAAGCTAGGGGGATGAAGAGTGACAGCCAGCATTAACAACATCATCTAATCCACTTCAAAAACAGTCATTGATAAGATTAACATGCCCCTTTTGGTGCTTCCCGGCTAGATCTTTTTACTCGAGGTCACACCGCGGTCTGCATTCGTAAGGAATTTAGATCTTCCTTCTCGGTTTTCCTTCTCGAGTTTGTGATTCCTCAATCATGGTCCCACCAGTTACACTGGTCCTTCTAGGTTCGACAAGTGAGTAAAACGTTTGTAGTCCGTGATAAAAAGGATCGGGAAGATAGAGACAAGGGGACGAAAACTTTGTGTTGGACTATATGGCCACCGTCACCTTGCACCCATATCGCCTATGGCCACCGTCACCTCGCACCTCGTCACACATATCACATCATCTCCTTTGTACGCCTCACTTTTCTTTGACCTTTCTTCATTCCTTTGTTCCATACTTACATATAAATATCACTACATGCATAGACGCACCCTCAGTCACTTATTCTGGACTGAGGGTACGTCAACATACATGCTTACAGTTTATTGAACTTTCTAACGTCGTACCATTAGATTCACATGCTTGCGAATAAATTAGGTACGACATAATGCGCAGTTACTTATTCTGGACTGAGGAGATTCACATACTTACGAACATATTAGACTTATATTGGGTAACGAGTTCTAACATTACTTACTTTAAATAGGTAAATATATCGGTGGCTGACTTCGTCGTAACACTGAGTACTTACTTTGAATAGCTCAACCTTTCACAGTAGTGCAGCAAGAAGCAAAAACGTTTATCATCAACCCTGTCGAATTAATTATCCGAACCAAATTTGGATATCAACACACCAGCTGCAGATGCTTGTCAAGAAACCTGATGTTTGACTCCGGATCGAGCTACTCTTGTATTGACCAGTACGTCTCATCTTATTTCTATCTCTAAATAACGTCATATGTCTCTACTGTATTTGTATCTGGGCAGAGACGACAGGAAGTTCGGATTATCCTTCGATTTCGAAATTCAGGATTGACTGCGAATATGTTACGACAATGCTCCTGTGGCTGACTTGGACATAGGCGCTGGGAAGACCTGAAGAACAGTTGGCTGGTGTTCTGAACGATCAAGGTTCAGCCTTGCCATCCTCGCGCCCCCCATTTGTAGTTCGTATTCTTGAAACACCTATGTACATCATTTCAATCGAAATGAGCCATCGTGAGAAGAAACACAGCGAAAACCGCGGATCCAGGGTCTGCTTTCATTCAGCCTGGTCGGAACCATGAAACCGTCCGTTGTTAGGGGAGATGCTCCAGGTTCTATTTCTATCTAAATTGCACATCGGCGTTAGCAGACAAAAAGAGTTTGAGCTTTTGCAGAATGTAGAGGTTAAGAAGGTTGAGGATTAGGTTAGCAGGTGAGTGGTACAACTTGGAGAACTTTTGTATTGAGATCTTGACAAAAAGCACAAGCGAGATTATAGCGAGTTGTACCGGAAGCGGTGGTTGGATCAAGTTGATGATCATCAATAATGTCAAAAGTATCGACCTCCTGAAGTGTGATCACTGATATTCACAACAAAGTCAAAGACTGGGATTATATTAAATTACTCGTATGTTCTGGACTCTGGCTGAGTATTTGTCCTTCTACCATCTTTCTGCAAAACTTCCTTGTACACAATGGATGAACTCCTCAGACCCAGAACTGTAGACGTCTCCAGAACGCTTGGTATTGTCGAGATTGGAGTCTTCATCTCTATTTTCCTATTCGGAGTAGTAACTGTCCAAACCTTCATATACTATAGGTGAGCCTTTGACCGTTCGTTGTTAACAGAGGAATTGATGGTTGAGCCATACGACAGAAAGTTTTACAACGACAGATCATTCTTGAAAGCCTTTGTAAGTTTCCCCGTGCCTCCACATAGGATTGAAATCTCAGGGACACAATGGACAGGTCGGCGCAATATGGTCAGCTCGATAGGCCAATTTAAGCTTGGACACTTATGTTTCTTTGGACAGGATCATGGAACTCGTTTATGCAATCGTGATCACCAATGTTATTTACAACGTGAGCTGAAGCACTAATAAGCAGTTTCCTTCTGACTTTGGTACAACAGGACTCAGTCATAAATTATGGAAATTCTGATCCACTCATTGCGCTTCCAACGTCGGGGGATATATCCGTCTTCCTGACTGGGATTATTTGTACCGCGGTCCAAGTGACAATTGTCCTCGATCCTAAATCTCAAATCTTGACTTATATCCCCTCAGGCATACTTTGTTTATCGCATCCGCGTATTATCTTCCAAGTGGCTCTTCCCATGTGTCTTATGGTTTTTATGCCTCCTCCGCTTCATCGCTACCCTGGGTCTTGGATCTGTTTTCCATGGTACACCAAATATTCTTGTCATCAAGGACAAATGGCGGTGGATGTTCGTCGCATCATTCACATTCACCGAAGTCACCGACGTTCTGATCACCGCATCGTTGTGTTATTACTTGTGGCCTCACCGTGACATAAGTGAGAGGTGCGTGTATTACCTTGTATCGGCATTCCTGCAGTGCAGCACCGAGAAACATATTCAGGGCAAGGGTAATGGTTGATAAACTCATCGCATGGACGATTCGTGAGTGAAAAACGTGCGTTCAAGATATAAGAGGACCTGACTCGTCATTTTAACCTCTTGAAGAAGCAGGATTGATAACAAGGTAAGCCTGAGAGTGTTCTTAAGTGGCATAACATCCTGGCTGATATCGATTCAGTATTGCGGAGACAATCCAGCTGATCTTGGTGAGGAATTGTGTCACAACTTTCCACTTGTATTGGAAATCATTATTCTTCTATAGTACATGGCGGAAAAAAATCTTGCTTGGGCAGCAGTCCTCTTGATACTTCCTCTACGTAGGTTGTCTCTATCTCAGTAAGCTTCTTTAGAGGCCTGACGACCTGAGAAGTATCTTCCAACTCTCTCATGGCATCGTATGTACCTTCGGTAAATTATTGGTTATCATCAACCTTATCGCTGAAATATTAGACTCAACGCTCGAGCAAATCTGCGCAGTACAAACGAGACAAATGAACTGAAGTTCAATTCGAACCTGAACATGGAACAGTCAACGGTGCGCGGGGTAGATTTGTCCGGAGGCATTGTCTTATCTTTGCTCTTTAATAGCATCCAACTGAGATAAATCTCGCGATGACAACTATTGCAGAGCAGCACAACATCCACGCAGAAGTAGGCAAGCCTCATGGGCCGAATTTTGTGTGAAAATGGTGTTAAGGTATATGAAGTCTCTGCACGTAGCGCCCTTCAAGACTAGTTGTATAACCAAAGCTCACAGACAGCGTGATGAGCCAGTCGAACCTGTCTGTAGAGCGAAAGTGTTTAATTTTTGATATTGGATGCTATGATAACTCTTCACTGTTAATGTAAAACTGCCGCCAAAACGAATGAGCGATAGAACCAAAGAAACATATGTACAACTGATGCGAGAGCCTGTATGCGAATACGAAGAAAGTCTGTCACTCCTCAGTGCTTGCTCAAAACCCCCAAAAACATCAGTATTGCCTGAACCACTTTGAAAACTACACTCATAGCAAGAGTGTAAGACTTGGGTTGAGCGTTATCCTATTTGACTCATGTCACTGTCGTGTAGTTGTACAAAGGTGGTCGTATGTGCAATCCCCAGAACTTTGATAGTTGTCGGCTCACGATGTTAGAATCCGTACTTATAAGAACCTGTAATATACAGACTATATCAGAGTCTGATCCTCAGTCTGCGTATAAGTGACTGTATTCTGTACCTGTAATATACAGACTATATCAGAGTCTGATCTACGGCACAGTAAGTATCATGTTTCGTATCGTGATGTGTAGCAAAAGTTGACTCACCCTCAGTCTGCGTATAAGTGACTGAGGGTGTCGTCGTGTAGGTAGAGTATATGTATCCATGAGTCCCTTTGTCCATTGGCGACAAAGGTACGTGATATGTGTGAAGTAACAAAGTAGTCCAAAAAGGGTCGGCACACTTACGGTGTCCTAGGCCCCAGATTGCAACACACGATAGCAGTTATACTCTTAGACCAACTCACCTTAAAAAATGCCTACAGACGAGTATTTCTGTTATGAATCGATTGCGCATCACGTAAGACGATATTCACCAAGGCTTTCAGTAAAATGTGGTCGTAATATGTTCTCCAGTGAAGTCTACACCTGATGTATCAAGAGACCAAACGGTATCAGAGAATTGGCAAATTTTGAAAGGTTATCAAAACATCTTTATCTCCACCAGATGACAGGAGCATAAGTCAAATGTGCTTCAGACAGTACTACTGATGATGCTTGAAATTGAAGACATGAAACAAACGATGGCTGACGCGGACTGTCTTGAATTTATTTCTGTTTCCTCAGGCTTTACGAGAGGGGTTTTTGCCTCCGCGTACATAAATAGAGAGAAGTTGTGCCGTATCATCACGAACAAGCCATCTACTGTTGCCGAACGTCAGATTGCGCCACGAGAGCCAAGAGGTGAGACAATAATGATAACTGCAAGTAGATGATCTGACTGTGAGAAGTTGCGAGTCTATCCTTAGCGTAAGTGTAATCTCCTGATCAACATCGCGGGAGATAGGGTTCAAAGGAGTCACGTCAGTAGTTTATTGTTTCCTGAAGCTTATGCCGCATGCTTATGACGATTATTTACCTTTGAGTTTTGCGGATCTATGTAGTTCCTTCTCGGCCGAATGGATCATCTGCCTGATCCGTCGAATATGTCACTAGAAGAACTGCAATCTGGACCGAGATGACGCTTGTTGAATAGTCGCAGTTCTCACAATACAAGTTCCTATGCTGCATCCTCGTAGAGTGTGAGACCGTTGGTTTATTCTATGATCGTTGTCATTCGGCCCTTGTTTTTTCTGGTCCTCTACCCTGGTCTTGATCAGAAGGTTCCAGGTGATATTTAGTTGACGGTACAAAGTAAGGATTACAGAGACCATTTCTCCAGTTGGGACAGTGTACTATTCTGCAGTCTTTAAGGTATGAATTCAACCCTGCCTACTTTGGGCCGAATTTGAATCTTCACCACATGATCAGCACGTGTGCCAAGCCTCTCCCATCTGCGAGCTCGGGCGTCCATGACTATCACCACGGTGAAAGTATGCTACCAATGTTACACGTTCTGCATCCTTTAGATGTCCTCAGAAGACGTTGGCTGCGATAATTGGATCACTTATGGTGTCAATTTCAAGCGACCTAGCCGTCCATTTTGGGTTACTCCCGTCCTCGAAGCACAATCAAAGTTTTCAGTTTGATTGTCCGCTGCTTCTTTTTCCGTAATACCAATGTGTCACCAGTATTTTGCTGATGCTATAAAGGCAAGCTTCTGGTCTCCGTTCCACGATATTTATTTTCAGTCCAACCTGATGGCCCTTCCATACATTCTCGAGGATCGCACTGGGACTCTCACGACAACTGATTTCGATGACCTCTATGACCGGATATTCTTCCATATTGCACGAGATTCCGATGGTACGACCACGAAGATATACAACATGAGTGTCCGTGGTTCGCCTCATCGGGATTCCTTGCCCTTCAATTCTAAGCCCGTCGTGGCTCTCGAATTTGCGGCTAACGAAAGCCTCGGAGAGATTTTCTTCATGAGAAACCCACAAATCGTGTCAATACCCATGCAAAATTATCTCAGAAGAGTTGGTCTGTTCGGAAGGTCCGATGATGTCATAAACTCCTTCCCACAGACTACTTAATACAGCTCTTATAGTTCGTTGCACCGTAAATTCACCGCATTTGACGGAAATGAATACTTCTGGGATTACCGTGTAATCGACGGCCAAGAATGGTCTGTGAGTAGATCCATTTTCCTGTGTGATGCAGAAATTTGATGGCATCCGTCATTTTAACCAGTGTAGGACCGCGGGTGATCAGCTTGTTGCCCATTACGACGTCACACCGCAGTACGATCCTAGTGTTTCGGGTAATTATCTCACAATATATGAGGATTTTTTCCCTCTGACGCTAGGTGCCTATCTTAACATTGATACAACTGAAGTGTAAATTGATATTTCGTCGCATGTAGAGCTCCTTGCATCTCTGATGATAATGAGGCACATTTCCCAGCACAATCTTTAGAATGGACTGTCGTCTACTACTGTGTACAACGTCCCATACCAACTATATATAGATTTTTTCCTCCACGGCCGGTCATCATGACACAGCATCAGCGTGATGTCAAGGCAGAACTGGGAATCTTTAATCTCTAGCAGAACTTTCCAATCTGCCGGGTTCTCAACCGAGGAAGTGTTTCGCTGCAGTCACGGACAATTGGAAGAGGTGTTTGTAGAATCTCTATTCCCAAGGCGATGTGTGCTTTAAGCTCTGACAAGGTGGCACAAACACGTTACAGGTTGTTTTCAACGTTTGCAGTCTGAAGATCCAAGCTCCATCTATGGTACATGGAGTCGTGGAAGTTGAGGTGTTTTTGCCACTGCCTCCTTGGATTTTCTCTCACCTTCTAGCAACCCTTACAGTCAAATTACGTGTTTTACCCAAGCTTTGGTTACCCTTGATCCTTAGCCACTTTGGCATCTTTTACAACGGCAATATATACTAACTGCTGTAGAAATTGTCTCATTCGACATGCTTTTAAGCATCATATAGCTTCAAAGGGTTGTTTCAGATGTCTATTCTAGTTTATCGCCCCCGTCACTTCCATAACTTCTATATTTACAAGCCTCATGTTTATATTCAAGGCTGCTTTTCTGTCGGAGAAAACAAGATCTGATGGTGTTCAAATGTGGTTATCCAAGATCATATTGGTCAAGCTTCGATCCGGCATTTCGGTTGACAGAATTCTTGAGCTTATGCAGAAGCCACGAGTGCAACCGAGGTCTGCGGACAAGTCTACACTTGAAGAATTATCCTACGTCGACCTTCGTGACATTTTTCACAGACATCTATACATGTGATACCTTTGTAGCACCATGAGACGCCAGTATTTGCTTTACAGTGAGTCCCATATCGAGGCCGAGGTCTTGATTTTTGACTTCAGCCAGTGCTACGCAATGTAATCGCAAGGTCACCCTGACAAAAATTCTGTCTCCAATAACACGATTGCGTTCTCAGCGTCTATCATCGATTCAATCATTTACCGATTTCAAATGCTGCGCAATGGTAATTCGCCATGCAGCTGAAAATAGATCTGCTCCACAATGTCACGCAAACATTTAGTCACTCTACCGGAAGCACAATTAGTTCTGCGTACAGGGACAGGAGTGATGATTCGCTTAATGGGAAACGCTTATAATTCTTTCGAAGTGCAATTGATTTTGCTGGCTATTTCATTGTAGTAATACTGGTCCGCGCGATGCCAACAAACACTGCTCCAGCTCCTATCCAAGAGACACCTGAGGCCTCTACACAGGCTCGGTCTATTCCCAGTGGGCCGGTGCGTTCGATCGAACTTGTTCAGCTGCGTGTGCAGCACTTTCATCCTCATCAGTTGCACGATGAAGTGAGTGTCTACGTCTCATAAAAATCCCGCCTGACATGTCTTGCCAGCCCGTCGATGTACAACATACAAACATCAATGATTTCCGAAACCTAAATGTAATAATTCATGACATCCTTGGCGCAGGAATTGAGACGGATAATCGACACGCTGACCATGGAGAGGGACAAGACATTGCAGCATCTAACGAAGCTTCCGTTGTTGCAGTCCAGCCCCTCGCGGAACCAGCTATGGAAATGGCGGGTGGCCAAGATGAAGCTAACGGTGCCGACGAGGCAGTTTCTGAACGTTGGTTTGATTGCATTTTTTCCACCATGTGGGTTTTCTTCAATCCATTCTTCAGCAATTGACCTAGCCAAGCGTTGCTGTATATACATATCTTGTTACGAAATTCGATCATCGATAACAACCTCATCTCACACAAGATCGGATACTACCAACACGTTTTGATGTTCCAAACCATCTAGTCCAAGCCACGATATATGTATAGTTACTTACTATAATCTGTACATAACACTACTCACATATTACAAAGACAAATACATCTTGTTATGCATTTAATTTACAAACGTAAATAACTTCATCAATAAAACAGGAACTTTGTCTCACAGTGAACCATAGCATCTGAAGCATTTCACATTCGACATCACGTTCGTCCGCCACGACAAAATATGAACAATTTTCCTCCGAAACAGGGACCTGGAACACGGTAGGTTGATGATGTTTGAGTGCGACGTTTGTTAGTCAGCACTCACCTTGTCAACAGAACAGGCAAAGAGTGCCCATGTATGGACCATTAGACATTGATAGTCAGGACGCCATTATTCAAGTTGCGGTGGGCTGCGAGCAAAAGTTGCCTGCATGACGGTGAGAAGAGACATCGATGTATATAGTGTCCGAGACCGAGGATGTTATGATTGATTTGGATATCGGGCGTTAACGATTGAGGATAATAAGTAGTATACATGCCAAAAAAATCATTAGCTAGCATTAAAGACACGAATCGAAAGATAAGCGACATCACCAAATGAAGGATCAAATTCCCGAGAAGAATGAAAGGCCGGGTGATGGGCACGGTCCCGGGTTGAGGACACACATAAGCTCCCACGACTGTAGTGCGTCATCCGTACGATTTCGAACGTCCCACAAAAAGACCTTTTTGGAATACCAAAGTAAAAGCATGAACCGAGGAGAGCGCTTGTGGCGAAGTCTATAAGACTGAAGGTATCCTCCAATGAAAACTGATCAAAGGCCAGTGTAGTGCACGTTGGACAAACGTAAACCGGTGTGGTAGAGGAGGAAGAGTTGTTGATGGAATCAGGCTGAGAGAGACGTTCGGCAAGTAGATTGGGTTTGACCACTGGATCGACAAGCACAGGTAAAACGGAGAAGAAGCGTTCGAGCGAGACGAAAGTAACAAATGGTGAAGCCGGATTAGGGAATGGATTGTACGAATAGGGCAAGAGGAAAAATAGAGTTTGGGATTACGAGACCAACCAGCGGTCAGAAACAGAATCGGGGAGGAATCGACGATTTAAAGTGGTCTGGGAGGTAGATCGTCGATACCGAGAACAGGTAGAATAAGTATAAAAGGCGAGAAAAACATACGAATAGATAGGTTTTCGTACCCCACATTTTCAGGTCTTGAGCTCCGCTTGTTTCGCGCGTCTCGTATCTCTGTCTCGTCGACGTCTGGTCTGCTCTCGGTGTCTCTTTCTGACTGGTATACTTCTGGCTTCGTCGACGTCTGATCCGACGTCAGGCATCGCGTGTTCGCCGTCTTCGGCAGCGAGCTCGGTTCTTCTCGGCTTCTCGGTATTCTGTGCTTCTCTGTCTCGGCTCTGTCTTTCTCTCAGCTCTGTTCTCGGCTGTCCGGCTTCCTGGAGTCAGAGCGTCTTGATTATCTTCGGCTTTGCTTGTGTCTGCCTCGGCTTGACTCTCCATTTGTTCGCTTGACTCGGCTTCTCTGCTTTAGTCTCAGCTCGATTCTCGACTTACTGGCTCTTTGATTTCTTGACGTCTCGTATCTTCTGCTAGTCGACCTCCTTGATTGTCTTGACTCTGCTTCTGCTCTTCTCCTCGGGACTTCAGTCTTCTGCTGTACTCTCTCTCTCTGACTACTGGGACACTCTCGGACTCTCTGGTGCTCACCGTCTTTTGCTCCACGGTTTTTCCTCTCAACGCAACGAACGTTACCCTACGTTTACGACGCGTATACACATTTTACTGTCTATCTCGACCTCTACCCTTACTCTCCACTTCCGACTCCTTCGACTTCGAATTCGATCCTTCAGGTAGTCCATCCCACGTCCACACCGGAAGGCAAGTCGCTTGAAAATATAGATTTTTAACGAAAATTCGAAGATGACGCGTTAACGGCCCACCAAAAATCCACAAATAATCATGGAGTACAAATCATCTTCAAGATCGATACAGGGAGCGAGAATCTGTGCTTGAAATGCCGAGACTTGTGGCCAATGAACTTGGATGTTGGTGGTGCGAGTGTCTAACTAAGACGGCGATAATTGGAAAACATAAGATTTGTGTTGCGATCGACTTACCGATAGAGAAAGCTGTTATAGAACGTTTGGAACAAAACATCGGTCTGGGAAGAAAGACAAGAAATGAGGGAAGTCGAGAAGTGTCCGAGATCATCGAATTGAAATGTGCAGTGTTTTGGAGGCAAAGCGTCTTCGAAAGGTTTTCTCACGCGCCTTGGTCTTGAAGCTTGGCGTAGTGTCGGCCTTTGGATTTTCGGGTATTATTGTGAAAATCAGGAACGTGAGAGATGCAGGACCGAGGGGTGTTGTTCAGAGATAAGGCCACAATGTCAAAGGCAAGGTTCGAAATTGCGTTATCGTGTCATTATATACATCGCAAGGCAGCGAAAAACTGGTTGCAGCTCTGAGTCAGCGACATGATGATACCGTGACTCGATAGCGTGACCTCTGGCCATATTATCCCATCGACATGTCTTAATTCGTTTATTGTACGATTCTGTCGAGATCTTTCAGTCACACTCTATCTTACTGGTGGGACTCCAAACTTCAATAATCTTGAATTCTTTAGACATGGTTGACAGCGTAAGTTATAAACATATCAATTAACATTTCAGCTGATGGGAACAAGCCTAGATATCCTGAGTACACCGTAGACGGAGGATTTTTTAACCTCCCCGTTCTCTTCGTTGTCCATGTCAGAGTTTGACGCAGCTGTCTTTCTAGCTATGCGAGACGGTTTTCAACCACACAGAGAAAGGACAGGAATAAGGGAAACTTACCTTCTATGATCTCTCGTTGCTCCTTGATGCACGCCTTGAGGTATGAGTCGAGGACCGTGTAGATATATTCATCAAACTTTTCAGAGAATTCATCTATCTCTATGTTGAGGTTGAAAAGGTCCAGCCAGAGACCGTTTGTTAAGCAGAAGAAATCGCCCTTGTCCCTGACAAGTGGGAGTACTTGCTCTCGTTTCTCTGAGATCCTATCTGAGAATCTACACCATTTGCCGAGTCAGTCATCCAAGATACATCGTGTTGTTTCGTTCTACTTACGAGATAATCTTGTTGCCAAAGCTTTTTGTACGATCGAAGTCTAGACTGTCCTTCGCACTGTGCTTCTGGTATTTCGATAGAATAGTCCTCATACTCTCCTCAAGTCTCCGCAGTTGTGTGGTTGTGCGGTATTCTTTCCTGTGCACTACGAGGAAGACGGGAAGGAACATGATTCGGAGAGCGATTATCATTCGTGAGACCATCGTTGGTATATTGCGGGTGATTCGATAGTAATTCAGTGTGAGGTTAAACGTGTCTGAATGCTCTCTTTTAAACCTGATTCCTTATGCTAATTGTTCTTGATTTTTGTCGTCTTAAGAACAAAAGGTCCACTGAGCGTAAAAATAGAAATGTGCACGGACCCACAAAAGGGTATCATTGATCCCTTGTCTTGTCCTTGCAACATGTTGACATTGTTTAAGCATTTTGTTTGACAGGCGACGTGTAGACCAGTGTACGGATTATGCATCCCAGAAGGAAATCAATGCGTAGCGTTTCCGTCTGTGATCCCTTTCTTTTCTCAATCGTTTTAACAGACAATCAGTACGGCAGACAAGAGGTTTTCGACGGCTGATATTGTTTGATATACATACAGATCACTAATATCGTTTCATGATTTAGCGCACGTGCATTAATACATGTCGTGTAATAATTTCTCTTTGCAATCCAGGAACTTGGGCATGGTGAGCTGGCTCGAGTTAGGTACCTTGTAGCACTTGAAAAGAGCTTCATCCACCGAGCCGAGGCTAGGACCAAGGTTATTTGAGCGACAAAGGATCTAAAATTAGTCTGGAGACTTCATCCACCTCAATTTGTCGTCGAATGTCCGGGTTGAGGAAGAGAATGCTTGTAACTATGGAGCCAATCCTGTGAGTGACCATGGTTGGTATGAATACCTGATGTGATTTGTTGAGGCAATTTTACAATCTGCGTCTTTAAGGTGTCTGTTCAGCAAACAATTACTTGCTCCTTGTTCGAATATATATTACCTCACCATAAGGGGCAACCAGAGTCGTAGTCTTGCGCGTTATCACCGGTTGGCAGTTTGTGTGTCCATGAACGAGAATCTAGATAGTATTGTTATTATCAAGAGCATTTTGCAACGATTGTCTTTGAGACCTCAATACCTGGGCGGAGCGGTTGAAAGCGTGTTGTGATAGGTACGAAAGAGAAGGCACGAGTCCGAAATCGGCAAGGTTGGACGCCTGCTTCAATTTGACTGAAAACATCACATGCCTCAACTGATTCGGCAGCAACATTGTATGCGTGTTCTAGACAGGTTACAATGAACGCCCAGCTTCTCCATCTACTCCTTATTTGACCAGAATAGGCATGTTGAAACGCCTCGACGCAGCTGATAAGAGTCGATTTTATGTGCCTCGTACGTATCCAGGCGCGAGGCAGGAGATGCGAGACAATACTACAATGACTTCGCATTAGATTAGCTCCACGTTTTTACAATAAAACTCGCGTGCAGATAGAAAGAAGCCTGATGGTAGACCACACGGGGAAGAAATACTCGATATGCTGGCTTTGCGAGGAGCCTAAGATCCCAGCGTGGGTGACTTTGAAAGCATGGAATAGCACGAGCGAGAATCCTCGCCGCGGGAGTACAACGAGTTCAAAAGGGGAGGGAACGGCAAGGCACGGCGGCTGATTGAGGGGGCTGACATAAGCATCTGTGATGAATTTTCAGAAGGCCGCTGGTTGTTGACCACGACAATCTCCAACTTCCATCTCAGCCTCCGCCACTCTTTGCGCGGTTCCACGCTCCTTACCTGTCTTGCGCCACACTTGTCCAACAAATGGAGTCATCTACTTCCACATGTGAGTCGTATCACCTCCGTCCAACTTGCAAGTTTTGATCTTTTCTGTTTTCAAAGCATCTCTGATATCGTACGTTTATTTCCATTAAACGGCGGCCGAGCTCAACCCACCTGTCTTCTAGTCCTTCAACCTCGCTGTCGAGCTCATCGTCGACCTCGGCAGCGGCGATACCCACTTTGAGCACCACGACGACGACGACTCCAGCGATACCAACAGCGATCACCACCTCTGACCTGTCGTCGACGGCAACGATTGTGACGACTGCGACGACGACAGACTTGACTGACACCACTACCTCAAGCTCAATCATTACTGACACGACGTTGAACACACCCACCATCAGCACAACTTCCGTAACCTCGCCGACTTTGATAACTCCCACGACCACTTCCCTATCGACGAGCACTCCGGTCACGATTGGAGGTCCAGCCGTCGTCACCGCGACTTCTGTTCATGTTACCACCATTTCTACATCGCAGACCCCGAATAGGACTGCTGCTCCATCTTCATCCAATGAGTACGTTCGTTCTACCTTGGCTTCTTACACTTGGGGTATCACTCACAACGTACATTTTAGGTTCTTTGAAAACAAAGGCGCCGTTGCAGGTGTATTTACCGTTGTCGGCCTCGTCATTGCCGCTTTGTTGATCATCCTTGTCGTAACCATCATCCGTCGCCGTCGCGCCAAGAAATTCGACCGTGAAATTGAAGCTGCCGCGGCAGAAGCCGCTGCTGCACCAGCACCCCATTTCCTCGACGACGATGACGACGACGATCCATACCGACGCCCCGCAGACCAACCCACCGCGTATAACCCACAGTACTCCGACATCTCCTCGCACGGAACATACTCCCAGCCACCTCTTGGTTCACAAGAGATGTATGGCATGCGCGACCTCGGTACTTCACCGGGAGAACTTTATAATAATAATCCGTATGCTTCTGGTGGTGCGGCTGGCGCTGCGGGCGTCGGTGTCGCTCGGGCACGGAGCACGAGGGATCCCGGGGCGTTCGCGAGCGGCTTTCAGGATGGTGCCACACCATACCCTGCGTTTGCGGGCCCAGCGGCATTCCATAGCGGAGCGTATGGCAACGAAGGGGGGCATGACTCGTTGGGGACAGGGGTTGGGGCCGGGGTTGGTGCTGGCATGCAGAGGGGAATGTCGTTGAGCCATCATACGAGTGCCGATCATACGATTAACGATCAGGAGCAGCAGTACTCGCAGAGCTTGCACCCCGGGCAGTACGTCCAGCAGTCGGGCCTCGCGCGGAATCCGTCACAGGTGACGTATAATACAACTCATGCCAGTTCGACTCTGGTCGGTTCCCCGGTGTCACCACCAAAGGAGCAGTCACCGTACGCAGCACATTATGCAAGTGCGCCTGTAGAGGAGGCAGATGAAAGTGCGTATGGGGGCTATGCGGACGACACGCAAGGTGCAGGATACAAGCGGGAGGACAGGCAGAGCTATAACGATGATGACGAGGACGACAGGAGGCCGAAGATACTCAAGGTTTGTACATATCAAGCTAGGACCGGGGTATCAGATATGACTGACTTCAATCTTGATAGGTGGCCAATGAGTAAAAATCCTGCCGTGGGCTTCAATAGCCGCTGCTTCCGATTTCATGTATTTGCCTAAGTCGTTGTGCTGACATTTTGTCATATACCTTACTACGAGTTTTTTTTCTTGTGATACTATCGCGTGCTTCATCTTCCTTTTCTTTACTGTATCTTTTTGTCTACTTTGTTACCATGTCTCTTTATATCTTTGTTTATTTGTCGCTCTTCGTATAACCACGTTGCCTTTGGGACGTACGCACGTTATCGACACTCATCCTGGTCTTCGTCTCGCGGACTCGTTAGCGTGCTTCTCGATTTTTTCCCCTGAAATTTGTTACCGTATTGGATGGTTGTACCTTTGTGATAGAAATACAGTGCAAGTACGTCGTATCCCTGTGACAAGTTTTCAGGGTAAAATGTTAATGGATTAAAACGCGCTGCGAAAATGGATGTTCGACAATTGCAGGGCAAAGAGGCGATTTATTTTTTTCTACATGAGAGAACGTGAACTATTCAATCTTAGGTGGCATCATATTCTGACAGGATGATATTATGAGAAATGTGCTATGATAGCGAGATAGGAACAAACACCCCCCTCTTTCCCTAGACTTTTGTTGTCTTTTTGGGCACAATCAGTCTACGGACATGGAGAATCACAAAGTCCTTATATACTGTACAAGTCCTGATTTACTGTGCAATACGTAACTAAAAAACGACCGAGAAAAACTAACGGAGAATATTCTCAGCATATTCTTTCACAATATCGTGAAAAGATAGGTAATGTTGAATAACACTCTTCCTATACGCAAGATTTTTCATCGTCCCAGGCGGCAGAGCACACTCCTTCACAATAGTCTCTTGCTCCAGATACTTTCCCTGCTCCACCGCTTGAACAAGCTCCAGGCTCACGGGAATCTTGTAAAACGCCGGGCGCGTTTGACTCAATGCGATCGCGGGGATAACCATATCCTTAACGGGTAACTGTCTATATTTTCGCAAAGTATTATTGAGTTGAGCGGCAGCGATAGCCCGAGCAATAAGCTGGGGTTCGGGAAAAACTCCTGGTGCATCGGACATGCCTTTGTCCCCGTGAACAACGAGGAGGACTATGGAGTCAGGGAGCGCCAGGAGGCAGACATCAGTCTTCACGGTGGTTTTGGTGCCACAGATGAAGAACGGCATCATGTAATGCAAAAATGTTAAACGATCGGGAGAAGCAAAGCCGAGATCATCGAGGAGAGCCCCTACAATATGACCGTAGATGGACTCGCTAAGTCTACAGAAAGGATTAGATAGGGATTAGATAACATTAACAAGGGAAGAAACGTACCGTCAACCATGATTAAATATTTAAGAAAGTTCCGTACTGTAGGATCACGTAATGCAAAAATGTTGAACGATCGGGAGAAGTAAAGCCGAGAGCAACGAGGAGAGCCCCTGCAATATGATCGTAAATGGACTCGCCTAAGTCTATATAAAGAATTAGATAGGGACTAGATAACACTGACAAGGGAACAAACGTACCGTCAACCATGATTAAATATTTAAGAAAGTTCTGTACTGTGGGATTACGCACAGGCTCGAGGTTGGCGCGGTCATTGACATCCATAAACAAATCGGCATCAACATCTGAGAGGTTTGGAAGATTTCGGCCAAAGAACTATTCGGACTCCTGTATGACAACGCGAATGTTGCATGCGCGCAGGTCGCTGCGACTCCAATGGTGGGCTTGTCATTGTCACTGTCAGCCATGACGACTACCCGTGAGAATTTGTCATTTGACTAAGGTTATTACTAGCAAGGCACATCGTTTTGCCGTGCGTGCGATCACCGCGTTTGTCCAGATTGGGAGCAGCAGTACCGGTGCAGCGTTCCCGAGCGCTGTGCTTGATAGTGGGGTGCCGCTGATTTTGACGAGCAATTGGTATAGGTCCTGCAAACGATTGGGTACTGTACGTCGTCTTTGTGATTTTACAGACTTTTGCTGATTTTGAAGTAGAGCTCGTAACTTGACGATAACCCTTGATGATCGCACCCTCGCTAGCTTTTGTACCGGCGTAATTAATCCTTCAGTTCTGTGGCGCGCCTGCCGACATTATCCCGTTCCTCCAGAACACTTACATAGTCAGGGCCTACGAGCCACCAACGAATCAGGACATCAAACCCCGTCTCGGGCTCGTGGGCATCACAGACCCAACAAAGGCACTATAAGAATTTTACAAGCTCGTCTCCCTGCGCTTCTGCTTCATCACAATCCCTCTTGTCCCTGTAGCTACCCTCCTCGCCGGGGATCCCACCACAGACGCAGGCACAGGCACAGGCACAACCTCGCTCATGCTCCTGCCCGTGCTTGCGACCCCGATGCCCAGCCAAATGGCCCTACCCTCCATCAGGGTACCCTGCCAGCGAGCAGGAAGGAACGTCCAGAACCCTGTGCAGCCCCTGCGCATCCCTCTCAGAACACGCGGTTAACGCACAAGGAGAATATGAGCTCGCCGCGGGGTTTGTCGCAGGTGGGATGGCGGGGATGGGGATGCCACCGGCACGGGAACGGGCGAGGGGTCGCATGGGAAGAAGAACGCGAGAGGTTCAAAGTGGAATTTGGAGCGCAGCGGGGGTTTGCAGACATTAAAGTACATGTTGAATGAGCCGAGGACACTGTTGACATGTGTGACGTATCTGTGGCGCAGTTGCAGCACGATATGAGGGGCAGGACGGGGTACTCACTTGTTGGCGTATGATATCTTTTCTTCGTACTTGCCGACGCTGACGAAGAGCAGGCCTGTCGAAGAATATGGGTGGACCATGAGCGTGGCAGTGTGCTTGTGCAGGAGCAGGCGCCTCATTGCGAATCTGTACAGAACAGCGAGGATGGATATCTGTGGCGGGAGAAGCACCTCGACGAGAAGGAAGATGATGAGGACGAGCAGCTGCACGACAGGTAGACTGGCCCTGGAAGGTTACTGTACTGCATCCTTTTGTCTTACGACTTCTTGCTTGTAACTCGAAACTAAATTACAATTCCATCAAAACAAGAGTCAAGTTGATCATTTCGAGTACATACAAAAAATTAGGAAGAAGTGGAGATGACCTGGATCTATTCGAATTAGATCTCCGAAACCTTTCCATTCCTTGTCAAACGTACTTCTCTTCGACTGCTTCAAGTTTATCCGGATTCTGACAGATCAATACCAACGATGGCCTGACTTTCAGGGGTGCTACCACCAATTTTTTTCGAGCCTACTTACCTACCAGCCCACTGTGTATGAGTTTAAATCTAGTACCTCCTTGTGCTTGGTCTTCTCACCACACATACTGTATTAATGCTCATATCTACTTATGCGTACGCTGAAGCTCACCTTATTGATAGCTGAGGTTATTGTGACCTAGCTGGATAACACTCCAGCGTGAGATCTAGATAATGTCTAGCGACCGAATGCCGATGCCAGCCTGAGCGAAGGGCTACACAATCGAACAAGTCTTACATCGTTATGGCAGAGTGGACAGTTGAGCGTTCGAAGCCGGCTAACCCGATCTGGCCTTGGAGACGCCACGCCATATTGCAGACACCACGCCATATTTAGACATGTCTTACATTGTGACCACTGGAAGCAGTAGTGCACGGTTGGGACATTTACTTTTCTCACCGTGCAATCAATTAGAATATTAATCATTGCAAATAACTCTCCTTCTGTCCTTTGTATAATCCTCCCTCGTATACTATAAATTGTTTAATATATCTCATATTCTGTTCCTTCGACACTCGACAGCTGTCCTGGATGTCCTGCCCGGGGAGGGACGATCTGTCTAACTCGATGTCATCAAGGCCTGGCCTCAAAAAGCAGGGCTCACGTGGAAAAGAAACAAACCTCAGAGGTTTGGTCAAGTTCTGGTTCAATAGGTATACAGCGAAGTGGTCTATTGTGCATTCATTTGATGGTATCGAGTTAGGCAGATCCTCCATGGACTCCAACTCGCCAGAACCTGTCGCTGTGTACGGAGATCTGAGCACTCAATCCCCATCAACGCACGACCTTGTAAGGACACGTCTCGGCTCCGTGTTCCAACTCTATTCGTACGTTCGGTCTTCTACCACCAAAACAGGCTGTATTAATGCTCATCCGCTGTTCGTATTCACCGTGGGTGCACGCTATATAGAGAGCCCTATGTGATTGTCAGAATCTGATGCTCTGTGCTTCCACCATTTTTCCTGTACAAGGGACGCTATCTGATGAGCCATATGTCTATCAGAATCTGATGCTTTGTGCCTCAATCATTTTTCTTGTACAAGGTACGTACGTACATTGATAACTGATAGTGTGTGTATATGTCTTAATGTGACACCAATGTCGAATATATAAATACAATCTCTTCAGACGGGACAAGCCAATGTCTCCAGTAATCAAAATCCCTTTTATCTTTGCCACTACGTATGCTCTAGCAACTTCGTTCACAAACCCCAACCCAGATGTTTCGGATGATGAACGCCAACCTGATCAGAGCAGGACCTTCATGTTCCTCATGGCCAAATACTCGGCCCACTTTAGGGTAAGTAGAACTCTGTATTTTAACAGACATGCCTCTGACAATGCCAATTAGAACATGTTCTGGCTAGCTGCAGTGGCAGAAACGGCCGCAATTCTCTTGGCACTCTTGGCAGAAGTAAATCTCCTGTCGCATGAGGTCACCAACTATGCCCTCCGAATCCTGATGTGCGGAAACCAGGTCACCACCCTACACCTTACTCCACTCTCCATTACTGGCTCGCTTCTCGTTGTCGCCGGCGCTGGGTTGCGCCTCAAGTGCTACCACACACTCCGAAAATATTTCACATTTGAGATGACCGTCCGCCCAGACCACCAACTCATCACACACGGTCCGTATGGCTATGTTCGTCATCCTTCGTACACTGGAATGGTCATGGTCTTCATCGGCACATGCTGCTGGTTTTCCTCCCGCGGCTCATGGATACGTGAATCAGGCATTCTAGGAACGATGCCGGGCAAGGTTATCATTACGGCATTCATGACCATATACTTTAGATTGGTCATTGGATTGCTACAGCGTATGCCAAAGGAAGACGAGCTGATGCAGGCGTCATTCGGGAAAGAGTGGGAAGATTGGGCTCTTCAGGTACACTATTGGCTTGTTCCAGGAATCTTGTAAGAAAGTTTTATATATGTAGTCAGGGTTAAGTTCGGACGTATAGACTAGGACGTGCTCGCTATCCCTATATCCCTATTACATCCCTATTGCAGAGTCCCTATTTCGATTTTACTCATCCCTATTTCTATTTTATCTTTTACGGACGCTCGTGTTTTCACAAAGTCTATCATTCATTTCCTATTCATAGCAAATACGGACTATTTTGACCGCTTTAGTATATAAGCAGACCCGTATTCGATAGATAACTTAACTTCGATATTGTTGGTTTTCTGATTTGATTTATTCAAGTCGAATCCTGACAGAAAGTCTCTTTTTTGAAGTGAAGCGCAAAAACTTAGGCAACGACATGCACCTTCGGAACCTTCTAACCAGGGTAATCAAATAATGTAAGCACGTCGCTCAATTCTACTTACGTTCTTGGTCGTAATTCCAAGATTGCTGTGAGGAACTCACCTCGAGCGGGGATTATTGCGGATGGAAGTTTTCTCTGGCGTATGTCATGAATGATGTCATCGTGTTCCCCACATGCGGGTCTCGGGCCGTCCGCGGTCTCGCGTCCTCTGTTGACAGCTTCCACGCAGAGTTGTATTCACCAATTTTTATTTCTTTCATCTTTGCCACTACGTATGTCGCAACATGCCAATTAGAACATGTTCTAGCTAGCTGCAGCGGTAGAAACTGTCGCAACCCTCTTGACAGAAGTAAACCTCCTGTCCCAGGAAGTCACGAACTGCGCCCTCGAAATCCTGATGCGCGAGAACGAGGTCAGCTCCCTGTGACTCATATCCCTCTCCATCACAGGCTCGCTTCTCATCGTAACCCGGCAGCTGGTTGCACCTCAAGTGTTTACACACACTGCAGAAATTCTTCACCTTTGAAATGACCCTCCGCGCAAACCATCAGCTCATCACACACGCTCCGTATTGCTACGTCCGGCACCCTTTGTACACGGGCATCGTGATGGTCTTCAGCGGCATGTGCTGCTGGTTCGCTTCCCACGGCTCATGGATGGGTGAGTCAGGGATTCTGGAAACGATGCTGGGCAAGGTTCTCATCACGGGATTTGTGGCTGTGTATGTGAGATTAGTCGCGGAAGACTGGGCTCGTCGGGTCCCCCTATTGGCTTTTATCCTTACCCTCACTACGAACCAAGTCGAACTCTCCGCCCTCCAACCCCCGCAAGCGTGCTTTTTCTGGTCCAGACGGCCCCGTACACTCGTACGACGAGCTCGGCGCCTACAGCACTCTCCAGCAGCCCCCAAACCACCCTGCACAGCTTGAGTACAACTATGGCTCCGAGTTCAGGCCCCAGTCTCGTCGTCTCAGCGTCATCAGCGAAGCCACCGAGTTTGTCGACGACGGCGAGCGTTTGAGCAACCACACCCCACTCGCACTCGGCGCCATGTCCATTAGCGGCCCACAGAGGCGCACTACTCTCTTGAGTTCCAATGGAAGGAGTGACGAAGGCCATGCAAGGGGTCTTGGGAATATCAACGAGAATTAACCAAGGTCATGGTAGTGATGATGCCAGATTGAACCAAGGCAACGACGTTCGTGGCGGCAACGGCGTTCATGCCAGAATCGCCGACGCTAATGGCAGGATCACCGACGATCACAGCACGATCAACGACGCTCATGGAAGGATCAGTCCCCCATCACGGCACCTCACACCCCACGGCATCGTCAACGGTGACTCGTACCCCCCGCCCCCTTGTCCACACTCTACCACCTTTTCCGTCTTGTCCACGACTTCCAACTCTCCGCCTGTACCAGCCGGCTACTCTGCCTCGCAGCCCCAGAACCACTTTGCCTATCCCTAGCCCCAACACCCCCACCCTCATCCCCACCCGCACTCGCACCCACATCCACACACCCCGTACGCCCTTGTCGGCGCCATGCCGTCCCTCCACGACCACCAGTACACGCCCTCGCCCGCCCTGACCTCTGCAACCTCGTACTACTCGTCTCGCTCCTCTTCGTTCTCCCCAAGGGGCCCCGGTCACGTCGGCGCTCACGGCCATGGCCATGGCCATCTCGCACATCAGCAGGCACAGGCATACCACGCTCTGCAGGCCCAGCAGGGTGCTGCTGCTTCTGCTTACTCGCATCATCACCAGCCACACCATACTGGATATCCATCGACCTACGAGTAAGGGCTATAACACGTAGATCCCCGCGTCCTCTTGTGTTTTTTTTTTGTCTTTTTCTTTCGGGTTTCGTGGATATAGGCATACCGGACTTCTGCGAGTCGTCATTCTTGGCCTACTAATAATTCGGCGCGCCCCCGTGCGTCACTACCTACCTACCTACTGACTATGCGAAAACATAAATCTCATATTTGTTTTCTCTATTTCTTTCGTATATTGTAAAGTTGTTGCTTTGCCCCTGCCCTCCCTTCACCCAAACCTTTTTTCTTGTTGTTCTTACATACGTGTACTTGGCTCCGATTTTAATCAAAACTTGCGTTCATTAGTTTTGCGAGATTGCCATCATCGACGTTCAGGGACACCAACCACATGTATATGATGACCCCCCCGGAAATGCGGGGTCCGAGGCGTCAGGAACCTACCCGGGTTAGGCGGGCAATGGCGTCAGAGAGGTTCCTATCCTGTGAATCGAGGGCCAAAGTATAAAGGCAGAAGATGGTCTGTCTCCATGGAAAATTTCCTCAACTTGAGAACAAAATCTCCATCTCCGACTGATTAGGAAAAGTCGAATCGATTCTATTGATATACATACATACATAAACTAGAACTGGGGTGGGCCAGGGGCCCGATCGTGATGCAGAACAGAAGCCGTTAATTTGGGACCTGATTCAGATGCATAATGCGTAAGTATGCGTCCAATCGAGATAGAGTTTTGAGTCTTATATAGACTTTTGCAGTCGGACAAACGCATGCCGAGGTGGGATTCGTACAATACACCGGATTCGTTGTCGTTGTTGGCGTCGGTTCAATTCAGGTAAGTAGCTGACTTTGCGTGGCTCCAGCAGCCTATTAGTACTGAACGTGTTTGAGTCATTCACGGCTCACCTCTTCTCTTCCGTAGATCGTTGTATGCATGTATGCTTCCACTTGCCTCGCAATCTCTGTCGCTCGAGCCTCGTCGCGATCGGGTTGAATTAAATCGGTAGCAATGCCTCGTGCAGCCTGGAAACACTGTCCCAGTTCCGAATCGCGGCGCTCATACGACATGGCCGCAACAGAATTTTCGCTTCAATGTACAATGCCTTCAATTGCACTGGACCGGAAGTCAACATCAGAGCTTCGTCCGGCGTCCCGCTAGCTGAACTTGCCTTGAGTGCCTGTGTATAGAGAGACAGACCTTTGTACAACGAAGATTCTACTTAACCATGCTATGTGATCAGGTCCATTCATGCGTGGGATGGAATTGTGTACTGCGGAATTTGAACCATGTTACGGTGCAAAAGGAAACCACGATCGACTTCAATCATAGCGCCGATGTTATCGCAAGGCTGACTTACACTCAGTCGTATGCCAGAATGATACGTATCTGTTGGAGAATCATACTATACGATGATTAATATGGATAACTTGGTATTGGCATAAATACATACATACTTCGACGACAATTCCGATCATAACTCCAAAGGTCGTGGATAGTTTTTTCAGGCCTCGACCAACACGTCCCACTCCCCTTATCATTAAGGTCACGCATTCACGCGTCGCGCGATCCACTCCAAAACTGATTTCAGAGAGGTCGTTTCAACCAGTATGGGGATGATTAAGATATAGCAAAGACGGTCGGAGTATCTATTATAAGGTCTAGGCATGACCCATTCTTGAACATTTTCTTGACAGATCATCAAGGAGCAGACTTCCTTTGAGTACCAAGTCGGTGTGCGGAAGATTTCTTTACCTCTTTTCGCTGGAGGGATAAGAGTCATCAGAGTTATCATCGCCGCTTCGCAATTCGGTATAGCTTTTCGTGACGTTCCACAAACATTGGTCGATCTTCGCTCATCTTCCATTTGAGATACTGAATAGGGTATATTGAGGTAGCGTCAACGCGACGTAGATGCGGGTCTGGAAATGTTTCATCTCTAAGCACAACTTACCGATCTACTGGTTCTCAGTTTGGCGCAAGTCATGGGCAATTGGAGGAGCCATCCTTGCTAGCTCCTTGTCTCGTTGAATCTTCGTTTCAGGGCGGCATTTGACTTTGGGCTACGACAAAGGTGAAACACAAACGTCCCAAATCGTGTCGAAGGTTCGAGACTACAACTCGAAGATCTACGCTCCATCTATGGAATGTGGAGTCGTGGAAGTTGAGGTATTTTTGCCACTGCCTCCTTTGATTTTCTCTCAACTTCTCGCAACCCTCAGCGTCAGAGTACATGGCTCCGTTTACCCTGATCGTCAGTCACTCCATCTCCAAACGGCGTTGTACACTAGCCATGGGTTCATTGGACATACTTTTAAACATCATACAAATCGATGTTTATCGCACGCATCAACTTCCACTCTTGCAAGGCTCACGGTTATCTTCGAAGCTGCTTTTCGGTCGGAAGAAAACAAAATTTGACAAGGGCCGTACGTGAGCATCCAAGGGATCATGATTGACCTGTCCTTATCGAGTATCTGGATGACGTTTTCGTGCCATTTCGGTTGAGGGTTCATACGGAGGCTGTGGACAAGTCTAGATCATTAGAATTCTTTTACGTCCATCTTTGTCACAGTTTTCACGGAAGAGAACAGCTTTTGTATGCCTGATACCTTGGTTACAATGAGCCGCCAACTAAATTGTTTGGCCTTCGAGCTCAACCAATGCTGCTTGATGCATTCGCGAGGGCCGCTTGACAAAATTCGATTTAAGATTGCCCTCTAAGCGTTCACTATCATTCAATCCTTGACCGATTTCAAATACTGTGGTTACAACGTAATTCTCCGTGCGGCTGAAACGAATCTTCTCCACGTACAACATGATGTCACGCAAACATTCGGCCACCCTAACAGAAGCACCATAAAGAGCTCCAAGTTCAGGGTCAAAATTGATGGTTCGCTTCACGGTACGCCTTATAATCGTTCTGAGTGCAACTTATTTATGCGGACCATTTCAATTCACAAAACTGAACTGCGCAATGCCAACGAACACTCCTATTCAAGAGATACCTGCACAGGCTCGGCCTATTTCTAGCGGGCCAGTGCGCTCAATCGAGTTTGTTCATCTGCGCGTGCAGCGCTTCCGTCCTTATCAGGTACGCGATGAGGTGAGTTTCTTTGCTTCGTGGATGTCACGTCTTGCCTAACATGTCTTGTCAGCCTATCGATCCACACAATGTGTATGTGGATGGCTTTCGAAACTTAAGGGAAGTAATCCATGACATCCTGAACCCAGGAGACAGGACGAATAACACACGAGCTGGTTATGGAGAGGGACACGACACCGTGACATCCAACGAAGCTTCTGTTGTTGCAGTTCAGCCCCTCGCCGAACCAACTATGGAATTGACAGGTGGCCAAGATGAAGCTATTGTTGCCAATGAGGCGGCCGTTGGTGAACGTTGGTTTGATTGCATGCTATCCATCGTATGGTTTTCCGTCAATCCATTTTTAATTAATTGATCTGACTCACTGGGTCCTTCATTCGCTATATATATATATGTACCCTTGTTGCAACATTCGATCATCCATGGACAACTTCATCCGGTACGAGATCGGATACTTTCTACCTTGATCATCTAGTCCAAGCCGCGATAAATTACTATAATGTACATCATACACTTGTACTTACATAATCGGAAGACAATACATCTTGTTGATCATTAAGCCGTCGTCACAAGCCATGCGACGAGACCCATAGCAAACCCCATGACAGCACCAGTTATACACCCTGTTTTGCTCGCCTTGTGCCAGGTTGTACACAGTGCAATGGGGACAACAGAGGAACCCAGTACGACACCCATGAATGTCTACGTGCATGTGAGGTTTGTCGGAGGAGACAGGGAGCAGAAAGGAGTATACGGACATAGAGCCGCCCCATAGATACGCCAATATAGAAGAATATGAGGCCATCAGGACTCCTGATCAGAGCGTAGGTTGCAACCTTGGCATTTATTAATTGTGGGCGAAGAAAACAAAGATACGCACCATGTAATGTGAGACGCGTAAGATCTGTTTCTCACTCGCGAGTGGGTTGATCTATCTCTGCACAGAATATACTACATGCAACGCATACAAGACGTGAACAACACACCTTATATACATCATACGTCAAAATTGATGAAACCGCGATGAGCTCAGCAGACGTTGCAGACGTCACTGCCGAAAACAGCAAGACAAGCATTGCGGCTGCGCCTGGTTGACCAAAGTGCTACAGCTGCGGAGGGAGCTGGGAGACCCGCTGAGACGTCGGCGGGTTTGAGATTGCGCATGGCAGGATCATTCAGAGTGCAGAGGGCAACGGACGTCTCAGCGGGTGTGAGATTGCGCATGGCAGGATCATTCAGAGTGCGGAAGGCAACGGCTGCAAGGCCGAGTGTCGTAGCAAACGTAAAAGGGATGGAAAACGATGCTAGTCCACCGAGAAGATACGCCTTCACACAGGTCGCGGGCCGACTTGCGATTGCACGCTGCCAGTTGCAAGGTTACCCACGAGGTTTATGACGCCAAAAATGAGTCCGTTCTTAGAACGCATGGTAAGGTAGGAGCCGTCTTTGTTATCTGGAACGGGGGAGACACGTGACGCGTTGGTGAGGAGGGCATGCATTGCGGAGATGCTCCCGATTTTAGGCGAGGTAGCATAGACTGCGAGTGTGAATATAAGGATAATCGTGAGGAGGATTGTGCTGTCGAATAGTGAGAATGACATCATGTGAAGAGATCAAGGCATACTAATTGCAGAGAAGAGTGGCGCGTATGCCGCCAACAATGACATAGATTGTAACACCAAGAGGGATAAGGAAGATTACCTGCAATGGTGTCCATCCCTGTGAGATCAGTGACAGTAGCGGAGCCGCCAACAATTAGCATAGATGAGACAATGATATTTGTCGCGAGGCTGGCAAACATTCCCCATCTTTTGCCGACAATTTCAAGTCATGTGTGGGCATTCGGAGCATTGAGTTTAAGTTTTGCCGCAAGCTTAGGAAGATAAATCTTACAGCTGATAACCGGCCTTTGTACACATACCTGAGCAAAGAGCAAAATCTGAAACATTGCACCAGCACCATACCACCATGGGCCTGAGATCCCATACTTATACGCCACTGCACTGGACTGCAGCTACACGTACACAGTTCCAGCGAATAATGTAGAAAATGAAACTAGACGCTCACCAACGTTGCAGCCCACGTCCACGCCGACACAATACCGCTAGCAAGAAGACCAGGTCTGATGCTCCTCGAAACGCTGTTGAACTCCTCCGAGTTGAAGGGATTGTATGCAGTGTAACGTTTTTGAAGGGCGGTCAGCCCAAGCATAAGCCCGCTAAAGAAAAGGCCAATGCATGCATACCACCCAATCAATTTTAGTTGGTAGCTTCGTGAGTTGAAATGATATCATCAACCAATAACTAATGAAGAGGGAAGTGAATAACATATGAAGGAGTTGTGGGGAGAGAACGTACCAACGCCATACCCCGCGCCCTGAGGGAGGACGGGTGAAGTAGTTGAAGACATCGAGGAAGACAGAAAGAAGCTACGGAAAGGGACAAGGCAGAAACATATCTGAATATGGTAAGACTTTGCTTATCGTAACCTGGTGTCAACTAGTAGATAAGACACAGAAGTTCTTTAAACGCGTGTGATAAAGACTGTGTGGATAAGTGCAGCAGCTGTAGATCAATTGAGTCGTGCAAGCGCCCAATTTCTACTAGTTTCATACATCGCCGGAACACCCACCGTGGCAACGACGGGCACGACGACAGGGGCCCATTGTCGTGCCCGAGGCCCAAAAGCGGCCGCTCTCGCTCGAGGTCGCAGGTCTCGTCCAGCAAATTAGAAAATTCAATCGGATTTTCTAAGCCTTCCACCAGGCCCAGCGATGGCCAGCGACAGCCGACGACAGGCCTTCAAGGTCGAGGCCAAGGCTCAAAAGCAGCTACTTTGGCTTGAGAGATCACCAGTCTCACCAGTCTCAACCAGCGAATTAGAAAATCCAATCAGATTTTCCAAGTCTTCAGCGACAGGCTAGCGACAGGCCAACGACAGGCAGCCTGAGGCTCAAAAGCTGGCTGCTTTGGCTTGACATCACTGGTCTCGACCAGCAAATTCGAAAATCCGATCGGATTTCCTAAGTCTTCCACCAGGCCTAGCGATGGCCAGCGACAGCCAACAACAGGCCAACGACAGGCCTTCAAGTCGAGGCCAAAAGCTCAAAAGCAGCCAGCCACTTTGGCATGAGATCACCAGTCTTGATCTGCAACTTAAAAAAACATCATTAGTTTTTTTTATCGTCGCGTATGAAAATTTAAATCAGCAATTGTCAAGCAACCAGTAAGCGATATGATGTAAAAAACATGTAGCATCTATTAGAATGACTAAATGCAGCCATTGATCAACTCAAAATCAGCCATCAGTCATGTGACATATCAAGCCTGCCCTAGAGTAACCCGCTTCTGTTTGGGTTTGTTGTTATTTGATAAGCTTTCAGTTCTTGAACCTCAACCACCACCATCCTTCAAGCCAATCTTTGCTTACATAATCAACATCACAATGTCTTCCAAAGTGAGCACCAAATCACATTTATAAAGGGACAGCAGACCTTTCTAAGCAATCTTTTTTATGTTCAACAGTCTGCCAAGGTAATTACTTCACTTAAAAAAGTCGACCGCCTTTTTTAAGTGCCTTTTTAGGCCCAAAGCTCAGCGACAACCAAGGTATTTGCTACACTTAGAAAAGGCGGTCGACTTTTCTAAGTGCCTTTTTATGCTTAGAAATCCACCTCAACCAAGGTAATCAGAACACTTAGAAAAGACGATGGACTTTTCTAAGCATTATCCTAGACAACCATTGGCAGTCTTGCCAATATTAACAAGGCTGTCAAGGAGGTATGTCAGCAATGTCGACCCATCTATTGGACTAGCTCACATGTTCTAGGCTCCTAAGCGAGTTATCAAAGCACAACAGAAGCTTGATGAAGCAGAACAAGCTACTGCTGCTACCCTGGAAGCTGCTATGGCCGGTCAAGAGTTTCACAATATTATCAATAGCTGTCTCATAGGGTATTCATACTGGCCCGCTCTGACCAACACTGGAGTCAATCTTACACCAGAAATGATTCGAGGACATATCAATCACCGTCTTCAGCGACATCAAGATGTTCTATCTTTCTGGCAAAGCACCAATGAAGGAAAAGATCTGCATACCAGCAATATAAAGTATGCTATCATTGTCTTGGTATCACCATCCACAGTTCATCTCGACTCCATCACTTTCAACACTCGCAATATCCAATGCATTCAATTCAAGCAAGAGTGGTGCGGTCTTCTAGCTCAGGACTGTACTGATGAGCAGCGAGCCAAGCTGCCTATCCTTGGCAATGGTGGACATCGTCTTGACCTGCTCCGCAAATTCCAATATGACGCTCAGCTCAAGGCCTATCACGAGCTTGTAGAGCAGATCAACAAAGGAGATGATACTTCCAAGGGCAGCCGCTCTCGGCGGTTTTTGATGGTGGAACTAGAGAACCTGGAGAAACAGTTGCAGAGTGTTACATGGGTAGCAAAGATCCTTGATCTGGGTAAATATATATACTCTTATTTTTTCCAACTGGATTTTTTAAGAGACCTTTTCAGACCGAATCAACGCTCATCCCGATGCCACACACATCAAGATAGAACTTGCCAGCAACAAGATCCTCTTCCAGGTCCAGGAAACCAATCAGAACTCTCTTAGTCTTATTTTTGATGCTCTCAATGAGCAACCCAAAATCAACGCAGAAAACATTGATACTATTCTTCGCTCAGTCCTCAATCGCAATCAGAAAAGAGAACGACATGTTGCCACTGCTCTTAGCTCTGTTGAACTCACCTATGCCTACTCCAGACTTTGTTACAATCCTTATTTCCATCGAGACATGCCATTCTCCACGACAGCACTTAATCGATGGAGACGTGTTGCAAGTGCTTTTGCCATTATGTATATCAACTGGATGTCATTGATATTCGAGCTCTTTTTTTCGTTACATCAACACACTGTCTTTCCCGATATCACTGCCAATCATTCGACATACTTTGACACACCAGAATCTGCTCAACATCGCCACTCTGTAAAGCACAAACTATGCCTATTTGAGATACTTCAATTTGGAGACAAGAAAGTTCGCTTTGATATCCTTGATGATGGCTTCTACTCTTGCCTGGCCCTCGCTCACAACATTTTCAAAACAAAGCTCAATCTCTTTGGCTTTAGATACAGCCAGATGAACGATCAGATGAAGGCAGAATCATCTGAAATATTCCAGGCATATAAAGGGTTAGGGAGCGCGACACTACCGAGCGAAGCGAGGTAGTGGAGTTACTATACACCGAGTTGGCGAAGTACGTTGCAGGGCAACAGTGGGGGAAATCCCACCTCCCTGTTTCGGCTTATATGCCTCATCAGGCCCGTTTGCAACTATTTGCGATGTTCCAGAACCTTCCGGAATACTACTGTATTTGGGAGGGCACCTGACCGTCATCTGAGTAAGCCTGAGTGCTCAGTTAATGCCATTGGTCCATGTGGACGAATGGCAAAATTCCCTCAGAAGAATTTCTGATGGAACACTGAGCCCTCTGCCCTGCAACTTCTCTTCTTTTCCCACACCGAGTCCACGGTGCCACGACATCATGGCAGGGGAATCCCTGGGGAATCCCGTTTCCCCGGGCGGACTCAGCCGTTCGTACGATGACTGTCTGATAGAACCCTCGGGAGCCGGAGGACCAGACCCGGTTAGGTCTCCCCGCACAAGGTGGGTCAAACGTAGGTTTAGTCAGCACATCACCGGACTACTAAGTCCGAGCGGGCCATTGGGTACTAAGGAACTCGACCGAGGGCCGGCCTGCACATGGCAGAGGCTACGGCTTTCTCAAGCGGAGTTAGAAAAGAAGCGCACACTATCAAATTCCCACATTGAGACCGAATCCCTACGGGGAGTGTCAGAATGATAGTGTGTCGTACAAGCCAAACCGGTGTAGAGGAACCCTACTGCCGCGTCACTCGGAAGTGTTGGACTCCCTAACGTCAGTAGGTTACCAAACCATAAAGTTAGGTAAAGGTTACCAGGTTAGGCTGTACGCGCAGAGTCAGATGACTAAGAGCCTATATTGCTATAGGATAGACGTACGTTAGAGTTGGGGTTCAGATTAGCTTGGCTCCTGAACCATGTGTGGTTAGTTTAATTCACACAATTAACGTGCACGTCTACTTACCGTCAGGTAGAGAACAAGAACTTGTGCAATCTTTAGGAGATACGGTGACCAATGCGAGCCGGGTGACCAGGCTGGTGTGACGTCTACCCAAGTATTTATGGGTCCCGCGTAAAGTCGGGCGGCATCAGAGGCGGTCATTGTGCCCACCATTGCCATAGAGCTGCTCAGAGCCATCCCCCAAACCCCTCGACTTAGCCTACCGCGGCATGACCGGGCAGGTACGGACCAGCCACATTGGACTGGCGCGCTGCGAGTAAGGGGGCGGATGAGTAGATATGGTTTACTGATCAAAACCTTCCGTAATTCCCAAGATGGCCGCCTCGCCAAGCATTCCCTATTTCCGATGAAGAGCTATCAGAACTGTTATCTGGGGGAAAATTTGACTAGGGTGCTACTAGGGTTGAAAAGTTTTTAGCATAGGGTGGATAGAGTGTAGATAGGATAGGATAGAAAGGATAGGATGGGATGGGAAGGATTGAGTAGGGCAGGATAGGATAGGATAGGAAGGATCAAGTAGGATAGGACAGAATAGGATAGGAAGGATTGAGTAGGACAGGATAGGATAGGATAGGAATGATTGAGTAGGACAGGACAGAATAGGATAGGAAGGATTGAGTAGGACAGGATAGGATGGAAAGGATTGAGTAGGAAAGGAAAAATTGAGTAGGACAGGACAGGATAGGATGAGAAGACTTGAAGCTGTGACTCAAAGACTACACACTTGACTCTTGAATTATTTGTCCTGGACAAATAGTGTTGGCTCTCACAGTATACTCTTGGTCTCTTGAATCATTCTCTCACAGTACACACTTGGACTCTTGAATCATTTGTCCTGGGCAAATGGTGCTGGCTCTCACAGTACAAACTTGGACTCTTGAATCATTTGTCCTGGACAAATGGTGCTGACTCTCACAGTACACTCTTGGACTCTTGAATCATTTGTCCTGGACAAATGGTGCTGACTCTCACAGTACATACTAGGACACCAGAATCATTTGTCCTGGACAAATGGTGCTGACTCTCACAGTACACACTAGGACATCAGAATCATTTGTCCTGGACAAATGGTGCTGGCTCTCACAGTACACACTTGGACTCTTGAATCATTTGTCCTGGACAAATGGTGCTGACTCCTATAGCACACAGTTGGACACCAGAATCATTTGTTCTAGACAAATGGCTCTGACTCTCATACCACACACTTGGATTCTTGGATCATTTGTCCTGGACAAATGGTGCTGACTCTCATAGCACACTATTGAACACCAGAATCATTTGTCCTGGACAAATGGTGCTGACTCTCACAGTACACACTTGGACACTAGAATCATTTGTCCTGAACAAATGGTGCTCACTCTCCCAGTACACACTTAATGGCACTGGCTCTCACAGTACACACTTGGACTCTTGAATCATTTGTCCTGGACAAATAGTGCTGACTCTCACAGCACACACCTGGACACCTAGATCATTTGTCCTGGACAAATGGTGCTGACTCCTATAGCACACAGTTGGACACCAGAATCATTTGTCCTGGACAAATGGCTCTGACTCTCACACCACACACTTGGATTCTTGGATCATTTGTTCTGGACAAATGGTGCTGACTCTCATAGCACACCATTGAACACCAGAATCATTTGTCCAGGACAAATGGTGCTGATTCTCATAGCACACACTTGGACACCAGAATCATTTGTCTAGGACAAATAGCTCTGACTCTCACAGCACACACTTGGATTCTTGGATCATTTGTCCAGGACAAATGGCTCTGACTCTCACAGCACACACTTAGATTCTTGGATTATTTGCTCAGAACAAATAGCTCTGACAGCACACACTTGGACACCACAATCATTTGTCCTAGACAAATGGCTCTGACTCTTATAGTACACAGTCAGACACCTAGATCATTTGTCTTAGACAAATGATTCTGGCTTGTGCAGTACACACTTGGACTCTTGGACCATTTGTCCTGGACAAATGGCTCTGACTCTCATAGTACACACTCCTCATCATGCTCCATCTTCTTCAGAATGTTTGACTCCTTGGTTTTACTCCTTTGAAGGATATGACTGTAGCTCTTGACAAGCTTTTAGTCTGCATGCTAAGCTACCAATTTCTCAATGAGTGCATTTCACACCTGGCTGTGCCATTTATCAAGCAGCAGGACTTCCAATGTTGTTTTTTCCACCAGCCTTTTGTTCTTCTGTGGCTGCCACTTCTTATGCATGCACTTTGGAAGGCATCAAAGGACTTTAAAATGCTTTAGATGCTTGCACATGCTCTCCATGCACAGAAAGTACGTTTTGTCCTTACTATAGTAACAATTTCTTAACTAACTCTACAAGTTTTTTTGACTTTATTGTTGCCTGGATGTCAATGGGAGTCAACAGTGAGAATGTTACTTCGAGCTGGGACGTGTGTGAACATGCAAACACGCGGGGCACTTGGTGACGCGTGTGGTGCACGTGAGCGGGTTGTTGATGATGTGCCAGCCACCAACAACAATTCTCACCTCAGAAGCTAAGTTGGCCATCAACAAGGCGTACGAGGTCCTCAGCATGCCGGTAAGCATCATCACCATTTCTTCACTGCCTTCACTCCCACACTACTACTAACACCTACCTCCTTCTCACAGAGTTCCGTGTGCGCTTTGACAACAACCAGAATGATCCAATGAGGCAACAGGGCAGGCACGCATATTCCTTTGCCATGTGTGGGCACCCCTTCGTGCATTTCTTCGGGCAGGGCGGGTTCCCTGGCGCTGGTAGCCACGGCAGGCCATTCCAGCATTGATTTCAATGTTTATCCTCATTATATCATCGTTTCCTCAAAGACTAGCAATGAATCAATGTCCGATATCACCATTCGTCGTGCTCTATCTAGCCTTTATGAGTTCCGGGAAGATTTGACTCCTTCCCAGAACATGTATCTGCCCTTGCGTGCCAAGTCTTCATGCAGAGCACTTGTCAACTCGTCAAAGTAAAGTGTTCTCATATTCCTTCGTCTTTGCTCTTTTACTAATGTGTAAAGCAGACATTGAACGTTACTCTCAATTCCGGATAAATGGCCACACGCCCTTCAAACCCCGTAGGTCTTGCTGCAAGTGATGAACACACCATACAGTAAGCCCGTCAGTGCTAAATATAAACTCCAGACCAGCGCAATGATGGTGCGTATTAGCTTGTCGATCTTGTAAGTGTTTACTGAAGCCGGCAAGTAGGGTAACGAGATTGATCATGGCATCAAAGAGGTCGTGGAATCGGGATTCGATATGGCTCAGCTCAGCATCGACGCACTCGCTGTCGTCAGGCCTCTCGTAGTGTGCATTCGATACTCGTGCCAACGACGTTGAAGCTTCTGTCGTCAGGCCTCTCGTAGTGTGCATTCGATACTCGTGCCAACGACGTTGAAGCTTGGGCGGTGCAGGCGGAGCTGCAGGCGTGCGAGGCGACGCTGGAGCTCAAGGAGCAGGCGCTGCGTGTTGGACACGTGGAGGCACTCAAGGCAGGCCTTGTGCTGGGATGTCATGCGCTCATGGACTGCGGATGGGTCTGGTCGGGAAATTCGCACTGCCGGTGTTTCATGACGACGGCAAGTGGCTGTTTTGGTTTTGTAACGAGGTTTATTGATGACTAACTTAGATTATGGACGTGGAGTACCGAATGTGCAAACAAATAATGCGGTGAAACTGCTCCGCATACATATTGAACACCTCCCTGCACACGCCATCTCAAATTCACACTCCTTCCCTGCCCAGCCCCGTGTCACAGAAGAGACACTCCGTCGGCAGTCGTCCGACGAGGGAGGCTTGAGCGTCGACGAGTTTGAGACACGGGTACGCGTGATTGATAACCCGCGGTATGTTGTGGATGAGCCCAAGACGCCAGAACGTGGCGGGAGGAATACAGGATTGTTGGGACGCCGGACGTCAACCACGAGTGGGACACGATTGTTTGACGGTATGCAGGGGCTGTTTGGTGGTGGTGGTGGCTCGCCTCAGTTGGTGGAGTCGAGTCCGGCGTTTTACAAGGCGCTTGAGACGAGCAGCGGGAGGAAGTGGACGACGAGGACAGAGAGGAATTTGAGGGATGTAGAGAGAGACAGAGGTGGCGGGTGCAGGATTGTTTCCGGGCATGGAGATTGAACGCAGGTATCTGGAAGCTCAGAGCTCTCCGCCAACACAACAGACGTCGACAAGGGAGCCTCCGCAAGAGCACACTATCAGTGTCCTCAGCAGCTCGGACTGCCGTGAGCGCACAGGCAGACGCACGAGTGTTGATGCTGGCAAGATCACAGCGTTGGTGCAGGTCCATGCACCCGCGTCGGTCTTGAGCCGGCCTGCTGTGAGCCTGTTATTGAGGGCGTCGTCTAACGTGGAAGTGAAAGTGAGGTCCGAATGGGACTAGGGAAGAGGAAACGAGTTCCTGCACGAGTCGAACGTGCGAGGACTCAGGCCGGGACCAGCTGCATGATTTTTTTTTGCGTCGAACGTGTACGCGGGGGATGAGAAAGTCGCATGGTGCACGTGAGCGCTGTGCTGTTGACTGATTTTTTATTTGTTGCTGACCGTTCATGATGGCAGTTCGAACGACCAGCCGCCTGCGTATACATATGACGAGCTCAACTCAAAGGAGGAGCTGGTTGTGGAATGTCTCGTCATCGACAAGGTCATCGAGCAGTCCCAGACCCCGCGTACTGCGTCCAAGACAAAACACCCTCACCAACGATGGAGCACAAGGACGAGTCGGTTCTACAACATCTACAACACCTACGTCTACGGCTCCAAGGGCCCCTCCTCTTCTTCGTCTTCCTTTCCTCTGCCTTCCATGTCAGCGAGCATCGCCATACGGATCGGCGCGTCAGCACTCGTCCTGCTAGCCGTGAGCCCGTACTTGGTTCCGCAGTACAGAGTCGCGGTCCCCGGCAGGCTTACGTACTACGACCGCGCCGTGTGGAGCAGTTTCAACTTGATGCAGGCTGCCGGTGAGGGATTTTCGGTCGGACGCGTATGGGGCTGGGGGAACGTCTGTGTGGTGGAGTCTTCTTGGAAGGGTAGGCGGCGGGGACGTTTACAGTGGGCCTGGACTGTCTGAAACGTAGCCCTTTCCAACGCACTCAGGCTGCGCTCTCTCTATGAGTCTCAGGCGCATCACAGAAGAGACACTTCCGTCGGCAGTTGTCCGACGAGGGCAGCTCGAGCGTCGACGAGTCCGAGACACGGATACGCACGATTGATAACCCGCGGTATGTCACGGATGAGCCCAGAACGCCAGACCGTTGCGGGAGGAAGACGGGATTGTTGGGACGCCGGGTGTCGAGCGCGAGTGGGACACGATTGTTTGGGGGTTTGAAGGTGGTGGTGGTGGCTCGCCTCGGTCGGTGGAATCGAGTCCGGCGTTTTACGAGGCGACTGAGACGAGCAGTGGGAGGAAAAAGGAGTGGACGACGAGGACAGAGAAGAATCTGAGGGATGTAGAGGGCTGTGGGGAGCGGGAGAGTGACGAGTGAGGTGGGCGATGCAAGAGGAAGCTGAAAAAGACAAGGTCGCCTGCAAGCTGCGTTGATCATGCTATGTTTCATTTATGTCTACTAACGTTGTATAAATTTTTTACAGCCGTTCCCATCGTCACGTTCTGCCGCCACTTGTCGACAAACGTCTTGGAACACCCGCAGCCCTCCTTTTATAGTCCTGCGGAAGGTTCGACCCCTTCCAGAGGACGTTTTCAGTGGGCTTATGCTGTCTGAAATATCGCCCTTTCCAACACACTCGGGCTGCGCTCTTTCAATGACCTCCACCTCCCTCAAGACCTTCACCCTCTGTCCATCGCTCAGCCGTCTACCGCTCCCTTACAATGTCTGCGTCCCTCACCCTGTTTATCATATGGGTCGTCCTAACTCTGCATGCCCACGCCCACGCTCCCACCGTGCTTGCTGCGCTTATACCGCGCGAGTTCACCCTCGACCTGTTTCATCCGCGTCGAATACTCCCCCTTGATCGATTGCGGTATGCCTTGAATCTCGACCTCGAGCGCAGACACCTATCGAGTCGTGGGCCAAACCATTCCCTTTTCTCAATCAACTTTGAACGTGGCTTACGATGTCATCTGTATCGTCTAGTTCTATTTCAACTTCACGCAGCGCGGCACGTCTTTGCTCTGTTGCTAAACACTTGGGATTAACAAGGGTGACTCATGCATGGCCACGCTACGTACCTCCGCTCCCGCTGGCTTTGAGTTTGTCCTTGATCCCGTCGAGGATGCGTCGAAAGTCGAGCTCGTATGTGTCAAAGAGAGAAACGGGAGTCTGGTCCATCGTGCTGTTGGCAACGGAGTAATTGTATCACGTCATTCAAGCGTTGGATACTATTACCTCCTGCATTAACGGGACTTTGCTGGGTCCAACCTATACAATGTCAGGGTTTAGGCTTGCCCTTGGCCAAGGTTGGCGTTTACCCAGATCGCGCTCAGGAACGTCTCCCTTCACCACACGGTATTCTTCCTCGTCTTCCTCGTCTTCTACCGCTGCCGACCCAACCTTGTCAACACGAATCAACCGACTCAGCCACCTCCCACACCTCAATCTCTTTGTACACAACAGGCACTCGCATATCCCTGAGCTCAGCGTCCTCCCCACCATGTAACAGCACGGCCGCAGTCGCCTGAACCTGGTTACTCTTCGACTCTCGCTTGTACGCTGCCCGAACTCAACAGTATGCCTGCGTCATCCAGGATCACTGCGAGCACTGCACACCCACGTGTCAACACCATCATCGTGTCGCCACTGTCCCTCGCAAAAGGCGTCTTGATGTCCTCAGGGAACCCGACTGTCGTTTGGAGCGCCTCGTCTAGCCCAGGCAATGACGTCGACCCATTGACGTAGACGATGTCGTCCATGTAGTGTGGGTCGACTTGTGCGCTTTTGAGAAGCGCTGAGACGCCCTTTGAGACTGAGGTGTAGACGTATCGGACCACCATGTCGAACCGTGATCGATCCCATGTACATAGTCCATCCGGTCTTTTAGCGACTCGACAGAGGACGTCGCTGCGCCTGAGGAGGCAGAGATGGTCCGTTTTGCTTGCTCTATGGCGAGCCGTAATCGCGCCTCGGCACGCTTGTCGGCGGATCCACTAGACGAGCATACGGCGAGCGGGAGTTTGATCTTTTTCGTCTAATCCGCAGCAAACAATTTGATCAGCTTGTAGTCAGCACGGATCTCAGTGGTATATACATCGTTATGTGTCGCGGAGACCGGAACACAACCGGTCTGATAGTACCTCAGACTTTTCCCGCTGCTTCATACCATTCGCCTCAGAATAGCTGTCAATCAGTTCTCGTTATTCTCGAATGGCAGCAGGACACGAAACTTACAGACACGTGTTGCTGAGGCGTTTGTTACATCCTTTCCTCGTCAAACGCTTGATGTTACGTGTTCTCACTTAGCTGATGTAGGATGGTACTTACGACAATACGTCTTTATAACCTTTTCAAACCGCTTTCTTTTCGTTCTGAAAACCCACCCCTGCCGGCGATGAACTTACAGTTCTTCGACCCAATTTCAGTGTCTCCGGTCGATCTGAAAGCTGACGAGGATACGAAGCTACGGAGGTAAGGCAATCTGACTGTGTTTCAATGGATTCGAGAACTCATACCTGTTCCCTCATGCTTGTTTCTCTCCGGTCGATCTGAAAGCTGACGAGGATACGAAGCTACGGAGGTAAGGCAATCTGACTGTGTTTCAATGGATTCGAGAACTCATACCTGTTCCCTCATGCTTGTTTCCTCCATATGTGCCTCCCGAAACTCATGGACCCCCTGCGCTTCAAAGTTCTTCAGTGCGGCCAGCAGGGAGGGCTTCGTGGTCCTTGGACAGCAGCTGCCTTGCATTTGCGCGTTGGCAGGATACATATGTGACTAATGGTTTCTGCAGGGGCTGCTGTGTGTCGTGCACTGTCATCAGTTCCGGCAGGGTCGGGAGGTACCTCAGGATGTTGGTGACGATTGTGTGCTGCAGGGGCTCCCAGAAACTGTCTGGCACGACAACGTCCACTGTCTCTGCGATCACTTTTTCCCATTGGCCTCTCAACGGGCTGGCAACACGAGTGAGTTAGTGCGACGGGGTGGAACGAGTAAAGAAGGAACGGAGCGGAATGCAGGGGAGGGTGGGTATAGATGATCAACGGCGTACTCAACATACTGTCTGTGTGCAGCAGGACAACTGATAAACATGAGCCGGTCAAAAATGATGGTGGCGTTCAACGCGATTAGGCCCTCCCCACCAGTCCGACTCTTCGATCGGGGCGCTCGGCCAGGCAGTATGTTTACTCCCGCTGTGTCTCTGAATTTTCCTTGGGCGACAAGCTGTCAGCATCAATTCGGTACTAAAAGGAAGAACGTGACACAGTAAGTTTAACGATTGTCCCACATTAAACAAAGTTGAGTACCCACCGACAGTAAAAAGCGTCTCGGCTAGTCGGCGCTCAAGAACTGCATTTGCTATGGATGATGTGGGCATCAGTACTTACGTGACAGTCAAAAGAAAGCATAGCACGGATAGTTTAAAATACGCTTTCTTACACATGCACCAGCCTCTCGGAGAATGACATATTAGCAGATATATGGAAAAGAAAATAATTGGTAGGTACATCAAACAGATTCTGACTAGGGATTTTTGCAGCCTTCACTCTCTGTTGGTAACAGAGTAGTCATAACGGGTGAAAATGGAGAGTATGCAGGAAAATAGCGAGTAAATTGAATTCTTTTTGATTAAAACATATTTTTCTCAGGATCCGATGAAGCACGTGGGGTGTTTTTGAGTGCAAATAGCATGTACATTGGGAGGGCTATTTGAAAATAATTATTTCAGAATTTTAAAAAATAGTTCAGATAAAAATAGAACAGTTTTCACACGCAAACCTTAAATCTGTGACAAGTTCCCCTTATAAAAAATGGGTATTGTTGCGATTGAGTCAGAACCATTTGTCCAGGACAAATGATTCAGGTGTCTAAGTGTGTCTCGAGCGATTTTTCTGGTGTGTACTGTGTAAGTCAGAGCCATTTGTCCAGGACAAATGATACGAGTGTCTGAGAGTATCTTAGTGCGATTTTTTCAGAGTGTGTACTGTGCAAGTCAGAGCTATTTGTCCAGGACAAATGGTTTGACCGCACATGTGTGTCTCAGTGCGATCTGTCCAGTGTGTATTGTGCGAGTCACAAACCATTTGTCCAGGACAAATGGTTTGACCGTGCATGTGTGTTTCAGTGTGATTCGGGTTGGTGTGTACTGTACAAGTCACAACTATTTGTCCAGGACAAATGATTTGACCATGCATGTGTGTCTCAGTGCGATTCGGGTTGGTGCATACTGTGCAAGTCAGAGCTATTTGTCCAGGACAAATGATTTGACCGCACAGATGTATCTCAGTGCGATTCGGGTTGGTGTATACTGTGCGAGTCACAACTATTTGTCCAGGACAAATGATTTGACCGCACAAGTGTGTCTCAGTGCGGTTAGGGTTGGTATGTACTGTGCAAGTCAGAGTCATTTGTCCAGGACAAATGATTCAGGTGTCTAAGTGCGTCTTGAGTGATTTGTCTAGTGCGCACCGTATAAGTCAGAGCCATTTGTCCAGGACAAATGATACGAGTGTCTGAGAGTATCTTAGTGCGATTTTTTCAGAGTGTGTACTGTGCAAGTCAGAGCTATTTGTCCAGGACAAATGGTTTGACTGTATGTGTGTGTCTCAGTGCGATTCAGGTTGGTGTGTACTGTGCAAGTCACAATCATTTGTCCAGGACAAATGATTTGACCGCGCATGTATGTTTCAGTGCGATTCGGGTTAGTGCGTACTGTACAAGTCAGAGTCATTTGTCCAGGACAAATGATTCAGACGTCCAAGTGTGTCTCAGAGCTATTTGCCGAGTGTGTACTGACCAAGTCACAGCTATTTGTCCAGGACAAATGATTTGAGCTTGGATATTTATCCCCTTATAAAAAATGGGTATTGTTGCGATTGAGTCAGAACCATTTGTCCAGGACAAATGATTCAGGTGTCTAAGTGTGTCTCGAGCGATTTTTCTGGTGTGTACTGTGTAAGTCAGAGCCATTTGTCCAGGACAAATGATACGAGTGTCTGAGAGTATCTTAGTGCGATTTTTTCAGAGTGTGTACTGTGCAAGTCAGAGCTATTTGTCCAGGACAAATGGTTTGACCGCACATGTGTGTCTCAGTGCGATCTGTCCAGTGTGTATTGTGCGAGTCACAAACCATTTGTCCAGGACAAATGGTTTGACCGTGCATGTGTGTTTCAGTGTGATTCGGGTTGGTGTGTACTGTACAAGTCACAACTATTTGTCCAGGACAAATGATTTGACCATGCATGTGTGTCTCAGTGCGATTCGGGTTGGTGCATACTGTGCAAGTCAGAGCTATTTGTCCAGGACAAATGATTTGACCGCACAGATGTATCTCAGTGCGATTCGGGTTGGTGTATACTGTGCGAGTCACAACTATTTGTCCAGGACAAATGATTTGACCGCACAAGTGTGTCTCAGTGCGGTTAGGGTTGGTATGTACTGTGCAAGTCAGAGTCATTTGTCCAGGACAAATGATTCAGGTGTCTAAGTGCGTCTTGAGTGATTTGTCTAGTGCGCACCGTATAAGTCAGAGCCATTTGTCCAGGACAAATGATACGAGTGTCTGAGAGTATCTTAGTGCGATTTTTTCAGAGTGTGTACTGTGCAAGTCAGAGCTATTTGTCCAGGACAAATGGTTTGACTGTATGTGTGTGTCTCAGTGCGATTCAGGTTGGTGTGTACTGTGCAAGTCACAATCATTTGTCCAGGACAAATGATTTGACCGCGCATGTATGTTTCAGTGCGATTCGGGTTAGTGCGTACTGTACAAGTCAGAGTCATTTGTCCAGGACAAATGATTCAGACGTCCAAGTGTGTCTCAGAGCTATTTGCCGAGTGTGTACTGACCAAGTCACAGCTATTTGTCCAGGACAAATGATTTGAGCTTGGATATTTATCCCCTTATAAAAAATGGGTATTGTTGCGATTGAGTCAGAACCATTTGTCCAGGACAAATGATTCAGGTGTCTAAGTGTGTCTCGAGCGATTTTTCTGGTGTGTACTGTGTAAGTCAGAGCCATTTGTCCAGGACAAATGATACGAGTGTCTGAGAGTATCTTAGTGCGATTTTTTCAGAGTGTGTACTGTGCAAGTCAGAGCTATTTGTCCAGGACAAATGGTTTGACCGCACATGTGTGTCTCAGTGCGATCTGTCCAGTGTGTATTGTGCGAGTCACAAACCATTTGTCCAGGACAAATGGTTTGACCGTGCATGTGTGTTTCAGTGTGATTCGGGTTGGTGTGTACTGTACAAGTCACAACTATTTGTCCAGGACAAATGATTTGACCATGCATGTGTGTCTCAGTGCGATTCGGGTTGGTGCATACTGTGCAAGTCAGAGCTATTTGTCCAGGACAAATGATTTGACCGCACAGATGTATCTCAGTGCGATTCGGGTTGGTGTATACTGTGCGAGTCACAACTATTTGTCCAGGACAAATGATTTGACCGCACAAGTGTGTCTCAGTGCGGTTAGGGTTGGTATGTACTGTGCAAGTCAGAGTCATTTGTCCAGGACAAATGATTCAGGTGTCTAAGTGCGTCTTGAGTGATTTGTCTAGTGCGCACCGTATAAGTCAGAGCCATTTGTCCAGGACAAATGATACGAGTGTCTGAGAGTATCTTAGTGCGATTTTTTCAGAGTGTGTACTGTGCAAGTCAGAGCTATTTGTCCAGGACAAATGGTTTGACTGTATGTGTGTGTCTCAGTGCGATTCAGGTTGGTGTGTACTGTGCAAGTCACAATCATTTGTCCAGGACAAATGATTTGACCGCGCATGTATGTTTCAGTGCGATTCGGGTTAGTGCGTACTGTACAAGTCAGAGTCATTTGTCCAGGACAAATGATTCAGACGTCCAAGTGTGTCTCAGAGCTATTTGCCGAGTGTGTACTGACCAAGTCACAGCTATTTGTCCAGGACAAATGATTTGAGCTTGGATATTTATCCCCTTATAAAAAATGGGTATTGTTGCGATTGAGTCAGAACCATTTGTCCAGGACAAATGATTCAGGTGTCTAAGTGTGTCTCGAGCGATTTTTCTGGTGTGTACTGTGTAAGTCAGAGCCATTTGTCCAGGACAAATGATACGAGTGTCTGAGAGTATCTTAGTGCGATTTTTTCAGAGTGTGTACTGTGCAAGTCAGAGCTATTTGTCCAGGACAAATGGTTTGACCGCACATGTGTGTCTCAGTGCGATCTGTCCAGTGTGTATTGTGCGAGTCACAAACCATTTGTCCAGGACAAATGGTTTGACCGTGCATGTGTGTTTCAGTGTGATTCGGGTTGGTGTGTACTGTACAAGTCACAACTATTTGTCCAGGACAAATGATTTGACCATGCATGTGTGTCTCAGTGCGATTCGGGTTGGTGCATACTGTGCAAGTCAGAGCTATTTGTCCAGGACAAATGATTTGACCGCACAGATGTATCTCAGTGCGATTCGGGTTGGTGTATACTGTGCGAGTCACAACTATTTGTCCAGGACAAATGATTTGACCGCACAAGTGTGTCTCAGTGCGGTTAGGGTTGGTATGTACTGTGCAAGTCAGAGTCATTTGTCCAGGACAAATGATTCAGGTGTCTAAGTGCGTCTTGAGTGATTTGTCTAGTGCGCACCGTATAAGTCAGAGCCATTTGTCCAGGACAAATGATACGAGTGTCTGAGAGTATCTTAGTGCGATTTTTTCAGAGTGTGTACTGTGCAAGTCAGAGCTATTTGTCCAGGACAAATGGTTTGACTGTATGTGTGTGTCTCAGTGCGATTCAGGTTGGTGTGTACTGTGCAAGTCACAATCATTTGTCCAGGACAAATGATTTGACCGCGCATGTATGTTTCAGTGCGATTCGGGTTAGTGCGTACTGTACAAGTCAGAGTCATTTGTCCAGGACAAATGATTCAGACGTCCAAGTGTGTCTCAGAGCTATTTGCCGAGTGTGTACTGACCAAGTCACAGCTATTTGTCCAGGACAAATGATTTGAGCTTGGATATTTATCCCCTTATAAAAAATGGGTATTGTTGCGATTGAGTCAGAACCATTTGTCCAGGACAAATGATTCAGGTGTCTAAGTGTGTCTCGAGCGATTTTTCTGGTGTGTACTGTGTAAGTCAGAGCCATTTGTCCAGGACAAATGATACGAGTGTCTGAGAGTATCTTAGTGCGATTTTTTCAGAGTGTGTACTGTGCAAGTCAGAGCTATTTGTCCAGGACAAATGGTTTGACCGCACATGTGTGTCTCAGTGCGATCTGTCCAGTGTGTATTGTGCGAGTCACAAACCATTTGTCCAGGACAAATGGTTTGACCGTGCATGTGTGTTTCAGTGTGATTCGGGTTGGTGTGTACTGTACAAGTCACAACTATTTGTCCAGGACAAATGATTTGACCATGCATGTGTGTCTCAGTGCGATTCGGGTTGGTGCATACTGTGCAAGTCAGAGCTATTTGTCCAGGACAAATGATTTGACCGCACAGATGTATCTCAGTGCGATTCGGGTTGGTGTATACTGTGCGAGTCACAACTATTTGTCCAGGACAAATGATTTGACCGCACAAGTGTGTCTCAGTGCGGTTAGGGTTGGTATGTACTGTGCAAGTCAGAGTCATTTGTCCAGGACAAATGATTCAGGTGTCTAAGTGCGTCTTGAGTGATTTGTCTAGTGCGCACCGTATAAGTCAGAGCCATTTGTCCAGGACAAATGATACGAGTGTCTGAGAGTATCTTAGTGCGATTTTTTCAGAGTGTGTA
>JAMWFC010000033.1:0-48863 GCA_027475525.1 Macrolepiota albuminosa
TACTACACTGCCCGCACCCCCCCATCAATTCCCACACTCAAACAGCCCATTTTAATACCGGGGTACTCCCACGACTTTAAAAACGTTCCTGGCCTAAACTAATTAACCTTCTAACCTCGCAGCCCATTTTAATACCGGGGTACTCCCACGACTTTAAAAACGTTCCTGGCCTAAACTAATTAACCTTCTAACCTCGCTGCTAACCACGAACGCAATGCTTCATCCACCTATCAAATCGCAACTTGCTAACCCTTGCATCCATCAAATTTTGACTCGCTGCGGGCAATAATCGCTTGTACAACACAATAATCGCTTATACAACACTTGCTAACCATTTATCAAATTTTGACTCGCTGCGGGCAATAATCGCTTGTACAACACAATAATCGCTTATACAACACTTGCTAACCATAAATATCTCCCATCAAATCCTGTCACGAACCAATCTCGACCATGTCACACGCACTCGTTTCTAACCAAAAATCGCAAAATGATGCATACCAACACTCACATATACCGTCACAACTCTAATAATCGCAATAAATACTTATACAATCCTTGTTGACGTTTCCATCCAAATCAATTCAAACCCTGTCACAAACTGACTGCGACCATGTCACACTGACTCGTCTAACCCACAAAAACACTCACAAACACTGTCACACCTTCAATAATCGCATACAACACTTGATAATCGCAATAAATACTTATACAACACTTAATAACATTTCCTTTCAAATCAACTCAAAACCCGTCACACACTGACCGCACCCATGTCACACCAACTCGCTTTTGCCAAATAATCACATATCCATGCATGCCAACACTCACAAACACCAATACAACTCAACAATCGCAATACCAACTTAATAATCGCAACGCTTACGTTTCTAACAAAACCAACACTTTCCAACCGTTACAAGCGGTCTACCGCAATACCAACTTAATAATCGCAACGCTTACGTTTCTAACAAAACCAACACTTTCCAACCGTTACAAGCGGTCTACATCACATCACTCATCACACACCCCTTTCCCATCACAAACACCTCAAACATCACAAATATCACCGTGACAACACTCGCACGTCACAATAATCAACATAAACACCCCTGCGCTCAATCTCAATTTTCCCGCTTTCCCCATCATCAAACCATCAATTTTTCTTCCACACACCCCTTCTACTACACTGCCCGCACCCCCCCATCAATTCCCACACTCAAACAGCCCATTTTAATACCGGGGTACTCCCACGACTTTAAAAACGTTCCTGGCCTAAACTAATTAACCTTCTAACCTCGTCTGCTAACCGCGAACGCAATGCTTCATCCACCTATCAAATCGTTCCTGGCCTAAACTAATTAACCTTCTAACCTCGTCTGCTAACCGCGAACGCAATGCTTCATCCACCTATCAAATCGCAACTTGCTAACCCTTGCATCCATCAAATTTTGACTCGCTGCGGGCAATAATCGCTTGTACAACACAATAATCGCTTATACAACACTTGCTAACCATTTATCAAATTTTGACTCGCTGCGGGCAATAATCGCTTGTACAACACAATAATCGCTTATACAACACTTGCTAACCATTTAAATATCTCCCATCAAATCCTGTCACGAACCAATCTCGACCATGTCACACGCACTCGTTTCTAACCAAAAATCGCAAAATGATGCATACCAACACTCACATATACCGTCACAACTCTAATAATCGCAATAAATACTTATACAATCCTTGTTGACGTTTCCATCCAAATCAATTCAAACCCTGTCACAAACTGACTGCGACCATGTCACACTGACTCGTCTAACCCACAAAAACACTCACAAACACTGTCACACCTTCAATAATCGCATACAACACTTGATAATCACAATAAATACTTATACAACGCTTAATAACATTTCCTTTCAAATCAACTCAAAACCCGTCACACACTGACCGCACCCATGTCACACCAACTCGCTTTTGCCAAATAATCACATATCCATGCATGCCAACACTCACAAACACCAATACAACTCAACAATCGCAATACCAACTTAATAATCGCAACGCTTACGTTTCTAACAAAACCAACACTTTCCAACCGTTACAAGCGGTCTACCGCAATACCAACTTAATAATCGCAACGCTTACGTTTCTAACAAAACCAACACTTTCCAACCGTTACAAGCGGTCTACAGTCACATCACTCATCACACACCCCTTTCCCATCACAAACACCTCAAACATCACAAATATCACCGTGACAACACTCGCACGTCACAATAATCAACATAAACACCCCTGCGCTCAATCTCAATTTTCCCGCTTTCCCCATCATCAAACCATCAATTTTTCTTCCACACACCCCTTCTACTACACTGCCCGCACCCCCCCATCAATTCCCACACTCAAACAGCCCATTTTAATACCGGGGTACTCCCACGACTTTAAAAACGTTCCTGGCCTAAACTAATTAACCTTCTAACCTCGTCTGCTAACCGCGAACGCAATGCTTCATCCACCTATCAAATCGTTCCTGGCCTAAACTAATTAACCTTCTAACCTCGTCTGCTAACCGCGAACGCAATGCTTCATCCACCTATCAAATCGCAACTTGCTAACCCTTGCATCCATCAAATTTTGACTCGCTGCGGGCAATAATCGCTTGTACAACACAATAATCGCTTATACAACACTTGCTAACCATTTGAAATATCTCCCATCAAATCCTGTCACGAACCAATCTCGACCATGTCACACGCACTCGTTTCTAACCAAAAATCGCAAAATGATGCATACCAACACTCACATATACCGTCACAACTCTAATAATCGCAATAAATACTTATACAATCCTTGTTGACGTTTCCATCCAAATCAATTCAAACCCTGTCACAAACTGACTGCGACCATGTCACACTGACTCGTCTAACCCACAAAAACACTCACAAACACTGTCACACCTTCAATAATCGCATACAACACTTGATAATCCACTGACTCGTCTAACCCACAAAAACACTCACAAACACTGTCACACCTTCAATAATCGCATACAACACTTGATAATCACAATAAATACTTATACAACACTTAATAACATTTCCTTTCAAATCAACTCAAAACCCGTCACACACTGACCGCACCCATGTCACACCAACTCGCTTTTGCCAAATAATCACATATCCATGCATGCCAACACTCACAAACACCAATACAACTCAACAATCGCAATACCAACTTAATAATCGCAACGCTTACGTTTCTAACAAAACCAACACTTTCCAACCGTTACAAGCGGTCTACCGCAATACCAACTTAATAATCGCAACGCTTACGTTTCTAACAAAACCAACACTTTCCAACCGTTACAAGCGGTCTACGTCACATCACTCATCACACACCCCTTTCCCATCACAAACACCTCAAACATCACAAATATCACCGTGACAACACTCGCACGTCACAATAATCAACATAAACACCCCTGCGCTCAATCTCAATTTTCCCGCTTTTCCCATCATCAAACCATCAATTTTTCTTCCACACACCCCTTCTACTACACTGCCCGCACCCCCCCATCAATTCCCACACTCAAACAGCCCATTTTAATACCGGGGTACTCCCACGACTTTAAAAACGTTCCTGGCCTAAACTAATTAACCTTCTAACCTCGTCTGCTAACCGCGAACGCAATGCTTCATCCACCTATCAAATCGTTCCTGGCCTAAACTAATTAACCTTCTAACCTCGTCTGCTAACCGCGAACGCAATGCTTCATCCACCTATCAAATCGCAACTTGCTAACCCTTGCATCCATCAAATTTTGACTCGCTGCGGGCAATAATCGCTTGTACAACACAATAATCGCTTATACAACACTTGCTAACCATTTATCAAATTTTGACTCGCTGCGGGCAATAATCGCTTGTACAACACAATAATCGCTTATACAACACTTGCTAACCATTTAAATATCTCCCATCAAATCCTGTCACGAACCAATCTCGACCATGTCACACGCACTCGTTTCTAACCAAAAATCGCAAAATGATGCATACCAACACTCACATATACCGTCACAACTCTAATAATCGCAATAAATACTTATACAATCCTTGTTGACGTTTCCATCCAAATCAATTCAAACCCTGTCACAAACTGACTGCGACCATGTCACACTGACTCGTCTAACCCACAAAAACACTCACAAACACTGTCACACCTTCAATAATCGCATACAACACTTGATAATCCACTGACTCGTCTAACCCACAAAAACACTCACAAACACTGTCACACCTTCAATAATCGCATACAACACTTGATAATCACAATAAATACTTATACAACGCTTAATAACGTTTCCTTTCAAATCAACTCAAAACCCGTCACACACTGACCGCACCCATGTCACACCAACTCGCTTTTGCCAAATAATCACATATCCATGCATGCCAACACTCACAAACACCAATACAACTCAACAATCGCAATACCAACTTAATAATCGCAACGCTTACGTTTCTAACAAAACCAACACTTTCCAACCGTTACAAGCGGTCTACCGCAATACCAACTTAATAATCGCAACGCTTACGTTTCTAACAAAACCAACACTTTCCAACCGTTACAAGCGGTCTACGTCACATCACTCATCACACACCCCTTTCCCATCACAAACACCTCAAACATCACAAATATCACCGTGACAACACTCGCACGTCACAATAATCAACATAAACACCCCTGCGCTCAATCTCAATTTTCCCGCTTTCCCCATCATCAAACCATCAATTTTTCTTCCACACACCCCTTCTACTACACTGCCCGCACCCCCCCATCAATTCCCACACTCAAACAGCCCATTTTAATACCGGGGTACTCCCACGACTTTAAAAACGTTCCTGGCCTAAACTAATTAACCTTCTAACCTCGTCTGCTAACCGCGAACGCAATGCTTCATCCACCTATCAAATCGTTCCTGGCCTAAACTAATTAACCTTCTAACCTCGTCTGCTAACCGCGAACGCAATGCTTCATCCACCTATCAAATCGCAACTTGCTAACCCTTGCATCCATCAAATTTTGACTCGCTGCGGGCAATAATCGCTTGTACAACACAATAATCGCTTATACAACACTTGCTAACCATTTGAAATATCTCCCATCAAATCCTGTCACGAACCAATCTCGACCATGTCACACGCACTCGTTTCTAACCAAAAATCGCAAAATGATGCATACCAACACTCACATATACCGTCACAACTCTAATAATCGCAATAAATACTTATACAATCCTTGTTGACGTTTCCATCCAAATCAATTCAAACCCTGTCACAAACTGACTGCGACCATGTCACACTGACTCGTCTAACCCACAAAAACACTCACAAACACTGTCACACCTTCAATAATCGCATACAACACTTGATAATCCACTGACTCGTCTAACCCACAAAAACACTCACAAACACTGTCACACCTTCAATAATCGCATACAACACTTGATAATCACAATAAATACTTATACAACACTTAATAACATTTCCTTTCAAATCAACTCAAAACCCGTCACACACTGACCGCACCCATGTCACACCAACTCGCTTTTGCCAAATAATCACATATCCATGCATGCCAACACTCACAAACACCAATACAACTCAACAATCGCAATACCAACTTAATAATCGCAACGCTTACGTTTCTAACAAAACCAACACTTTCCAACCGTTACAAGCGGTCTACCGCAATACCAACTTAATAATCGCAACGCTTACGTTTCTAACAAAACCAACACTTTCCAACCGTTACAAGCGGTCTACGTCACATCACTCATCACACACCCCTTTCCCATCACAAACACCTCAAACATCACAAATATCACCGTGACAACACTCGCACGTCACAATAATCAACATAAACACCCCTGCGCTCAATCTCAATTTTCCCGCTTTCCCCATCATCAAACCATCAATTTTTCTTCCACACACCCCTTCTACTACACTGCCCGCACCCCCCCATCAATTCCCACACTCAAACAGCCCATTTTAATACCGGGGTACTCCCACGACTTTAAAAACGTTCCTGGCCTAAACTAATTAACCTTCTAACCTCGTCTGCTAACCGCGAACGCAATGCTTCATCCACCTATCAAATCGTTCCTGGCCTAAACTAATTAACCTTCTAACCTCGTCTGCTAACCGCGAACGCAATGCTTCATCCACCTATCAAATCGCAACTTGCTAACCCTTGCATCCATCAAATTTTGACTCGCTGCGGGCAATAATCGCTTGTACAACACAATAATCGCTTATACAACACTTGCTAACCATTTGAAATATCTCCCATCAAATCCTGTCACGAACCAATCTCGACCATGTCACACGCACTCGTTTCTAACCAAAAATCGCAAAATGATGCATACCAACACTCACATATACCGTCACAACTCTAATAATCGCAATAAATACTTATACAATCCTTGTTGACGTTTCCATCCAAATCAATTCAAACCCTGTCACAAACTGACTGCGACCATGTCACACTGACTCGTCTAACCCACAAAAACACTCACAAACACTGTCACACCTTCAATAATCGCATACAACACTTGATAATCCACTGACTCGTCTAACCCACAAAAACACTCACAAACACTGTCACACCTTCAATAATCGCATACAACACTTGATAATCACAATAAATACTTATACAACACTTAATAACATTTCCTTTCAAATCAACTCAAAACCCGTCACACACTGACCGCACCCATGTCACACCAACTCGCTTTTGCCAAATAATCACATATCCATGCATGCCAACACTCACAAACACCAATACAACTCAACAATCGCAATACCAACTTAATAATCGCAACGCTTACGTTTCTAACAAAACCAACACTTTCCAACCGTTACAAGCGGTCTACCGCAATACCAACTTAATAATCGCAACGCTTACGTTTCTAACAAAACCAACACTTTCCAACCGTTACAAGCGGTCTACGTCACATCACTCATCACACACCCCTTTCCCATCACAAACACCTCAAACATCACAAATATCACCGTGACAACACTCGCACGTCACAATAATCAACATAAACACCCCTGCGCTCAATCTCAATTTTCCCGCTTTCCCCATCATCAAACCATCAATTTTTCTTCCACACACCCCTTCTACTACACTGCCCGCACCCCCCCATCAATTCCCACACTCAAACAGCCCATTTTAATACCGGGGTACTCCCACGACTTTAAAAACGTTCCTGGCCTAAACTAATTAACCTTCTAACCTCGTCTGCTAACCGCGAACGCAATGCTTCATCCACCTATCAAATCGTTCCTGGCCTAAACTAATTAACCTTCTAACCTCGTCTGCTAACCGCGAACGCAATGCTTCATCCACCTATCAAATCGCAACTTGCTAACCCTTGCATCCATCAAATTTTGACTCGCTGCGGGCAATAATCGCTTGTACAACACAATAATCGCTTATACAACACTTGCTAACCATTTGAAATATCTCCCATCAAATCCTGTCACGAACCAATCTCGACCATGTCACACGCACTCGTTTCTAACCAAAAATCGCAAAATGATGCATACCAACACTCACATATACCGTCACAACTCTAATAATCGCAATAAATACTTATACAATCCTTGTTGACGTTTCCATCCAAATCAATTCAAACCCTGTCACAAACTGACTGCGACCATGTCACACTGACTCGTCTAACCCACAAAAACACTCACAAACACTGTCACACCTTCAATAATCGCATACAACACTTGATAATCGCAATAAATACTTATACAACACTTAATAACATTTCCTTTCAAATCAACTCAAAACCCGTCACACACTGACCGCACCCATGTCACACCAACTCGCTTTTGCCAAATAATCACATATCCATGCATGCCAACACTCACAAACACCAATACAACTCAACAATCGCAATACCAACTTAATAATCGCAACGCTTACGTTTCTAACAAAACCAACACTTTCCAACCGTTACAAGCGGTCTACGGTCACATCACTCATCACACACCCCTTTCCCATCACAAACACCAACCAACACTTTCCAACCGTTACAAGCGGTCTACGGTCACATCACTCATCACACACCCCTTTCCCATCACAAACACCTCAAACATCACAAATATCACCGTGACAACACTCGCACGTCACAATAATCAACATAAACACCCCTGCGCTCAATCTCAATTTTCCCGCTTTCCCCATCATCAAACCATCAATTTTTCTTCCACACACCCCTTCTACTACACTGCCCGCACCCCCCCATCAATTCCCACACTCAAACAGCCCATTTTAATACCGGGGTACTCCCACGACTTTAAAAACGTTCCTGGCCTAAACTAATTAACCTTCTAACCTCGTCTGCTAACCACGAACGCAATGCTTCATCCACCTATCAAATCGCAACTTGCTAACCCTTGCATCCATCAAATTTTGACTCGCTGCGGGCAATAATCGCTTGTACAACACAATAATCGCTTATACAACACTTGCTAACCATTTATCAAATTTTGACTCGCTGCGGGCAATAATCGCTTGTACAACACAATAATCGCTTATACAACACTTGCTAACCATTAAATATCTCCCATCAAATCCTGTCACGAACCAATCTCGACCATGTCACACGCACTCGTTTCTAACCAAAAATCGCAAAATGATGCATACCAACACTCACATATACCGTCACAACTCTAATAATCGCAATAAATACTTATACAATCCTTGTTGACGTTTCCATCCAAATCAATTCAAACCCTGTCACAAACTGACTGCGACCATGTCACACTGACTCGTCTAACCCACAAAAACACTCACAAACACTGTCACACCTTCAATAATCGCATACAACACTTGATAATCGCAATAAATACTTATACAACACTTAATAACATTTCCTTTCAAATCAACTCAAAACCCGTCACACACTGACCGCACCCATGTCACACCAACTCGCTTTTGCCAAATAATCACATATCCATGCATGCCAACACTCACAAACACCAATACAACTCAACAATCGCAATACCAACTTAATAATCGCAACGCTTACGTTTCTAACAAAACCAACACTTTCCAACCGTTACAAGCGGTCTACCGCAATACCAACTTAATAATCGCAACGCTTACGTTTCTAACAAAACCAACACTTTCCAACCGTTACAAGCGGTCTACGTCACATCACTCATCACACACCCCTTTCCCATCACAAACACCTCAAACATCACAAATATCACCGTGACAACACTCGCACGTCACAATAATCAACATAAACACCCCTGCGCTCAATCTCAATTTTCCCGCTTTCCCCATCATCAAACCATCAATTTTTCTTCCACACACCCCTTCTACTACACTGCCCGCACCCCCCCATCAATTCCCACACTCAAACAGCCCATTTTAATACCGGGGTACTCCCACGACTTTAAAAACGTTCCTGGCCTAAACTAATTAACCTTCTAACCTCGTCTGCTAACCGCGAACGCAATGCTTCATCCACCTATCAAATCGTTCCTGGCCTAAACTAATTAACCTTCTAACCTCGTCTGCTAACCGCGAACGCAATGCTTCATCCACCTATCAAATCGCAACTTGCTAACCCTTGCATCCATCAAATTTTGACTCGCTGCGGGCAATAATCGCTTGTACAACACAATAATCGCTTATACAACACTTGCTAACCATTTATCAAATTTTGACTCGCTGCGGGCAATAATCGCTTGTACAACACAATAATCGCTTATACAACACTTGCTAACCATTTAAATATCTCCCATCAAATCCTGTCACGAACCAATCTCGACCATGTCACACGCACTCGTTTCTAACCAAAAATCGCAAAATGATGCATACCAACACTCACATATACCGTCACAACTCTAATAATCGCAATAAATACTTATACAATCCTTGTTGACGTTTCCATCCAAATCAATTCAAACCCTGTCACAAACTGACTGCGACCATGTCACACTGACTCGTCTAACCCACAAAAACACTCACAAACACTGTCACACCTTCAATAATCGCATACAACACTTGATAATCCACTGACTCGTCTAACCCACAAAAACACTCACAAACACTGTCACACCTTCAATAATCGCATACAACACTTGATAATCACAATAAATACTTATACAACACTTAATAACATTTCCTTTCAAATCAACTCAAAACCCGTCACACACTGACCGCACCCATGTCACACCAACTCGCTTTTGCCAAATAATCACATATCCATGCATGCCAACACTCACAAACACCAATACAACTCAACAATCGCAATACCAACTTAATAATCGCAACGCTTACGTTTCTAACAAAACCAACACTTTCCAACCGTTACAAGCGGTCTACCGCAATACCAACTTAATAATCGCAACGCTTACGTTTCTAACAAAACCAACACTTTCCAACCGTTACAAGCGGTCTACGTCACATCACTCATCACACACCCCTTTCCCATCACAAACACCTCAAACATCACAAATATCACCGTGACAACACTCGCACGTCACAATAATCAACATAAACACCCCTGCGCTCAATCTCAATTTTCCCGCTTTCCCCATCATCAAACCATCAATTTTTCTTCCACACACCCCTTCTACTACACTGCCCGCACCCCCCCATCAATTCCCACACTCAAACAGCCCATTTTAATACCGGGGTACTCCCACGACTTTAAAAACGTTCCTGGCCTAAACTAATTAACCTTCTAACCTCGTCTGCTAACCACGAACGCAATGCTTCATCCACCTATCAAATCGCAACTTGCTAACCCTTGCATCCATCAAATTTTGACTCGCTGCGGGCAATAATCGCTTGTACAACACAATAATCGCTTATACAACACTTGCTAACCATTTATCAAATTTTGACTCGCTGCGGGCAATAATCGCTTGTACAACACAATAATCGCTTATACAACACTTGCTAACCATTTAAATATCTCCCATCAAATCCTGTCACGAACCAATCTCGACCATGTCACACGCACTCGTTTCTAACCAAAAATCGCAAAATGATGCATACCAACACTCACATATACCGTCACAACTCTAATAATCGCAATAAATACTTATACAATCCTTGTTGACGTTTCCATCCAAATCAATTCAAACCCTGTCACAAACTGACTGCGACCATGTCACACTGACTCGTCTAACCCACAAAAACACTCACAAACACTGTCACACCTTCAATAATCGCATACAACACTTGATAATCGCAATAAATACTTATACAACACTTAATAACATTTCCTTTCAAATCAACTCAAAACCCGTCACACACTGACCGCACCCATGTCACACCAACTCGCTTTTGCCAAATAATCACATATCCATGCATGCCAACACTCACAAACACCAATACAACTCAACAATCGCAATACCAACTTAATAATCGCAACGCTTACGTTTCTAACAAAACCAACACTTTCCAACCGTTACAAGCGGTCTACCGCAATACCAACTTAATAATCGCAACGCTTACGTTTCTAACAAAACCAACACTTTCCAACCGTTACAAGCGGTCTACGTCACATCACTCATCACACACCCCTTTCCCATCACAAACACCCTCAAACATCACAAATATCACCGTGACAACACTCGCACGTCACAATAATCAACATAAACACCCCTGCGCTCAATCTCAATTTTCCCGCTTTCCCCATCATCAAACCATCAATTTTTCTTCCACACACCCCTTCTACTACACTGCCCGCACCCCCCCATCAATTCCCACACTCAAACAGCCCATTTTAATACCGGGGTACTCCCACGACTTTAAAAACGTTCCTGGCCTAAACTAATTAACCTTCTAACCTCGTCTGCTAACCTAATACCGGGGTACTCCCACGACTTTAAAAACGTTCCTGGCCTAAACTAATTAACCTTCTAACCTCGTCTGCTAACCGAACGCAATGCTTCATCCACCTATCAAATCGCAACTTGCTAACCCTTGCATCCATCAAATTTTGACTCGCTGCGGGCAATAATCGCTTGTACAACACAATAATCGCTTATACAACACTTGCTAACCATTTATCAAATTTTGACTCGCTGCGGGCAATAATCGCTTGTACAACACAATAATCGCTTATACAACACTTGCTAACCATTTAAATATCTCCCATCAAATCCTGTCACGAACCAATCTCGACCATGTCACACGCACTCGTTTCTAACCAAAAATCGCAAAATGATGCATACCAACACTCACATATACCGTCACAACTCTAATAATCGCAATAAATACTTATACAATCCTTGTTGACGTTTCCATCCAAATCAATTCAAACCCTGTCACAAACTGACTGCGACCATGTCACACTGACTCGTCTAACCCACAAAAACACTCACAAACACTGTCACACCTTCAATAATCGCATACAACACTTGATAATCCACTGACTCGTCTAACCCACAAAAACACTCACAAACACTGTCACACCTTCAATAATCGCATACAACACTTGATAATCACAATAAATACTTATACAACACTTAATAACATTTCCTTTCAAATCAACTCAAAACCCGTCACACACTGACCGCACCCATGTCACACCAACTCGCTTTTGCCAAATAATCACATATCCATGCATGCCAACACTCACAAACACCAATACAACTCAACAATCGCAATACCAACTTAATAATCGCAACGCTTACGTTTCTAACAAAACCAACACTTTCCAACCGTTACAAGCGGTCTACCGCAATACCAACTTAATAATCGCAACGCTTACGTTTCTAACAAAACCAACACTTTCCAACCGTTACAAGCGGTCTACGTCACATCACTCATCACACACCCCTTTCCCATCACAAACACCTCAAACATCACAAATATCACCGTGACAACACTCGCACGTCACAATAATCAACATAAACACCCCTGCGCTCAATCTCAATTTTCCCGCTTTCCCCATCATCAAACCATCAATTTTTCTTCCACACACCCCTTCTACTACACTGCCCGCACCCCCCCATCAATTCCCACACTCAAACAGCCCATTTTAATACCGGGGTACTCCCACGACTTTAAAAACGTTCCTGGCCTAAACTAATTAACCTTCTAACCTCGTCTGCTAACCACGAACGCAATGCTTCATCCACCTATCAAATCGCAACTTGCTAACCCTTGCATCCATCAAATTTTGACTCGCTGCGGGCAATAATCGCTTGTACAACACAATAATCGCTTATACAACACTTGCTAACCATTTGAAATATCTCCCATCAAATCCTGTCACGAACCAATCTCGACCATGTCACACGCACTCGTTTCTAACCAAAAATCGCAAAATGATGCATACCAACACTCACATATACCGTCACAACTCTAATAATCGCAATAAATACTTATACAATCCTTGTTGACGTTTCCATCCAAATCAATTCAAACCCTGTCACAAACTGACTGCGACCATGTCACACTGACTCGTCTAACCCACAAAAACACTCACAAACACTGTCACACCTTCAATAATCGCATACAACACTTGATAATCCACTGACTCGTCTAACCCACAAAAACACTCACAAACACTGTCACACCTTCAATAATCGCATACAACACTTGATAATCACAATAAATACTTATACAACACTTAATAACATTTCCTTTCAAATCAACTCAAAACCCGTCACACACTGACCGCACCCATGTCACACCAACTCGCTTTTGCCAAATAATCACATATCCATGCATGCCAACACTCACAAACACCAATACAACTCAACAATCGCAATACCAACTTAATAATCGCAACGCTTACGTTTCTAACAAAACCAACACTTTCCAACCGTTACAAGCGGTCTACCGCAATACCAACTTAATAATCGCAACGCTTACGTTTCTAACAAAACCAACACTTTCCAACCGTTACAAGCGGTCTACAGTCACATCACTCATCACACACCCCTTTCCCATCACAAACACCTCAAACATCACAAATATCACCGTGACAACACTCGCACGTCACAATAATCAACATAAACACCCCTGCGCTCAATCTCAATTTTCCCGCTTTCCCCATCATCAAACCATCAATTTTTCTTCCACACACCCCTTCTACTACACTGCCCGCACCCCCCCATCAATTCCCACACTCAAACAGCCCATTTTAATACCGGGGTACTCCCACGACTTTAAAAACGTTCCTGGCCTAAACTAATTAACCTTCTAACCTCGTCTGCTAACCACGAACGCAATGCTTCATCCACCTATCAAATCGCAACTTGCTAACCCTTGCATCCATCAAATTTTGACTCGCTGCGGGCAATAATCGCTTGTACAACACAATAATCGCTTATACAACACTTGCTAACCATTTATCAAATTTTGACTCGCTGCGGGCAATAATCGCTTGTACAACACAATAATCGCTTATACAACACTTGCTAACCATTAAATATCTCCCATCAAATCCTGTCACGAACCAATCTCGACCATGTCACACGCACTCGTTTCTAACCAAAAATCGCAAAATGATGCATACCAACACTCACATATACCGTCACAACTCTAATAATCGCAATAAATACTTATACAATCCTTGTTGACGTTTCCATCCAAATCAATTCAAACCCTGTCACAAACTGACTGCGACCATGTCACACTGACTCGTCTAACCCACAAAAACACTCACAAACACTGTCACACCTTCAATAATCGCATACAACACTTGATAATCCACTGACTCGTCTAACCCACAAAAACACTCACAAACACTGTCACACCTTCAATAATCGCATACAACACTTGATAATCACAATAAATACTTATACAACACTTAATAACATTTCCTTTCAAATCAACTCAAAACCCGTCACACACTGACCGCACCCATGTCACACCAACTCGCTTTTGCCAAATAATCACATATCCATGCATGCCAACACTCACAAACACCAATACAACTCAACAATCGCAATACCAACTTAATAATCGCAACGCTTACGTTTCTAACAAAACCAACACTTTCCAACCGTTACAAGCGGTCTACCGCAATACCAACTTAATAATCGCAACGCTTACGTTTCTAACAAAACCAACACTTTCCAACCGTTACAAGCGGTCTACAGTCACATCACTCATCACACACCCCTTTCCCATCACAAACACCTCAAACATCACAAATATCACCGTGACAACACTCGCACGTCACAATAATCAACATAAACACCCCTGCGCTCAATCTCAATTTTCCCGCTTTCCCCATCATCAAACCATCAATTTTTCTTCCACACACCCCTTCTACTACACTGCCCGCACCCCCCCATCAATTCCCACACTCAAACAGCCCATTTTAATACCGGGGTACTCCCACGACTTTAAAAACGTTCCTGGCCTAAACTAATTAACCTTCTAACCTCGTCTGCTAACCACGAACGCAATGCTTCATCCACCTATCAAATCGCAACTTGCTAACCCTTGCATCCATCAAATTTTGACTCGCTGCGGGCAATAATCGCTTGTACAACACAATAATCGCTTATACAACACTTGCTAACCATTTAAAATATCTCCCATCAAATCCTGTCACGAACCAATCTCGACCATGTCACACGCACTCGTTTCTAACCAAAAATCGCAAAATGATGCATACCAACACTCACATATACCGTCACAACTCTAATAATCGCAATAAATACTTATACAATCCTTGTTGACGTTTCCATCCAAATCAATTCAAACCCTGTCACAAACTGACTGCGACCATGTCACACTGACTCGTCTAACCCACAAAAACACTCACAAACACTGTCACACCTTCAATAATCGCATACAACACTTGATAATCACAATAAATACTTATACAACGCTTAATAACATTTCCTTTCAAATCAACTCAAAACCCGTCACACACTGACCGCACCCATGTCACACCAACTCGCTTTTGCCAAATAATCACATATCCATGCATGCCAACACTCACAAACACCAATACAACTCAACAATCGCAATACCAACTTAATAATCGCAACGCTTACGTTTCTAACAAAACCAACACTTTCCAACCGTTACAAGCGGTCTACCGCAATACCAACTTAATAATCGCAACGCTTACGTTTCTAACAAAACCAACACTTTCCAACCGTTACAAGCGGTCTACGTCACATCACTCATCACACACCCCTTTCCCATCACAAACACCTCAAACATCACAAATATCACCGTGACAACACTCGCACGTCACAATAATCAACATAAACACCCCTGCGCTCAATCTCAATTTTCCCGCTTTCCCCATCATCAAACCATCAATTTTTCTTCCACACACCCCTTCTACTACACTGCCCGCACCCCCCCATCAATTCCCACACTCAAACAGCCCATTTTAATACCGGGGTACTCCCACGACTTTAAAAACGTTCCTGGCCTAAACTAATTAACCTTCTAACCTCGTCTGCTAACCACGAACGCAATGCTTCATCCACCTATCAAATCGCAACTTGCTAACCCTTGCATCCATCAAATTTTGACTCGCTGCGGGCAATAATCGCTTGTACAACACAATAATCGCTTATACAACACTTGCTAACCATTTATCAAATTTTGACTCGCTGCGGGCAATAATCGCTTGTACAACACAATAATCGCTTATACAACACTTGCTAACCATTTAAATATCTCCCATCAAATCCTGTCACGAACCAATCTCGACCATGTCACACGCACTCGTTTCTAACCAAAAATCGCAAAATGATGCATACCAACACTCACATATACCGTCACAACTCTAATAATCGCAATAAATACTTATACAATCCTTGTTGACGTTTCCATCCAAATCAATTCAAACCCTGTCACAAACTGACTGCGACCATGTCACACTGACTCGTCTAACCCACAAAAACACTCACAAACACTGTCACACCTTCAATAATCGCATACAACACTTGATAATCACAATAAATACTTATACAACGCTTAATAACATTTCCTTTCAAATCAACTCAAAACCCGTCACACACTGACCGCACCCATGTCACACCAACTCGCTTTTGCCAAATAATCACATATCCATGCATGCCAACACTCACAAACACCAATACAACTCAACAATCGCAATACCAACTTAATAATCGCAACGCTTACGTTTCTAACAAAACCAACACTTTCCAACCGTTACAAGCGGTCTACCGCAATACCAACTTAATAATCGCAACGCTTACGTTTCTAACAAAACCAACACTTTCCAACCGTTACAAGCGGTCTACGTCACATCACTCATCACACACCCCTTTCCCATCACAAACACCTCAAACATCACAAATATCACCGTGACAACACTCGCACGTCACAATAATCAACATAAACACCCCTGCGCTCAATCTCAATTTTCCCGCTTTCCCCATCATCAAACCATCAATTTTTCTTCCACACACCCCTTCTACTACACTGCCCGCACCCCCCCATCAATTCCCACACTCAAACAGCCCATTTTAATACCGGGGTACTCCCACGACTTTAAAAACGTTCCTGGCCTAAACTAATTAACCTTCTAACCTCGTCTGCTAACCACGAACGCAATGCTTCATCCACCTATCAAATCGCAACTTGCTAACCCTTGCATCCATCAAATTTTGACTCGCTGCGGGCAATAATCGCTTGTACAACACAATAATCGCTTATACAACACTTGCTAACCATTTATCAAATTTTGACTCGCTGCGGGCAATAATCGCTTGTACAACACAATAATCGCTTATACAACACTTGCTAACCATTTAAATATCTCCCATCAAATCCTGTCACGAACCAATCTCGACCATGTCACACGCACTCGTTTCTAACCAAAAATCGCAAAATGATGCATACCAACACTCACATATACCGTCACAACTCTAATAATCGCAATAAATACTTATACAATCCTTGTTGACGTTTCCATCCAAATCAATTCAAACCCTGTCACAAACTGACTGCGACCATGTCACACTGACTCGTCTAACCCACAAAAACACTCACAAACACTGTCACACCTTCAATAATCGCATACAACACTTGATAATCACAATAAATACTTATACAACGCTTAATAACATTTCCTTTCAAATCAACTCAAAACCCGTCACACACTGACCGCACCCATGTCACACCAACTCGCTTTTGCCAAATAATCACATATCCATGCATGCCAACACTCACAAACACCAATACAACTCAACAATCGCAATACCAACTTAATAATCGCAACGCTTACGTTTCTAACAAAACCAACACTTTCCAACCGTTACAAGCGGTCTACCGCAATACCAACTTAATAATCGCAACGCTTACGTTTCTAACAAAACCAACACTTTCCAACCGTTACAAGCGGTCTACGTCACATCACTCATCACACACCCCTTTCCCATCACAAACACCTCAAACATCACAAATATCACCGTGACAACACTCGCACGTCACAATAATCAACATAAACACCCCTGCGCTCAATCTCAATTTTCCCGCTTTCCCCATCATCAAACCATCAATTTTTCTTCCACACACCCCTTCTACTACACTGCCCGCACCCCCCCATCAATTCCCACACTCAAACAGCCCATTTTAATACCGGGGTACTCCCACGACTTTAAAAACGTTCCTGGCCTAAACTAATTAACCTTCTAACCTCGTCTGCTAACCACGAACGCAATGCTTCATCCACCTATCAAATCGCAACTTGCTAACCCTTGCATCCATCAAATTTTGACTCGCTGCGGGCAATAATCGCTTGTACAACACAATAATCGCTTATACAACACTTGCTAACCATTTAAAATATCTCCCATCAAATCCTGTCACGAACCAATCTCGACCATGTCACACGCACTCGTTTCTAACCAAAAATCGCAAAATGATGCATACCAACACTCACATATACCGTCACAACTCTAATAATCGCAATAAATACTTATACAATCCTTGTTGACGTTTCCATCCAAATCAATTCAAACCCTGTCACAAACTGACTGCGACCATGTCACACTGACTCGTCTAACCCACAAAAACACTCACAAACACTGTCACACCTTCAATAATCGCATACAACACTTGATAATCACAATAAATACTTATACAACGCTTAATAACATTTCCTTTCAAATCAACTCAAAACCCGTCACACACTGACCGCACCCATGTCACACCAACTCGCTTTTGCCAAATAATCACATATCCATGCATGCCAACACTCACAAACACCAATACAACTCAACAATCGCAATACCAACTTAATAATCGCAACGCTTACGTTTCTAACAAAACCAACACTTTCCAACCGTTACAAGCGGTCTACCGCAATACCAACTTAATAATCGCAACGCTTACGTTTCTAACAAAACCAACACTTTCCAACCGTTACAAGCGGTCTACAGTCACATCACTCATCACACACCCCTTTCCCATCACAAACACCTCAAACATCACAAATATCACCGTGACAACACTCGCACGTCACAATAATCAACATAAACACCCCTGCGCTCAATCTCAATTTTCCCGCTTTCCCCATCATCAAACCATCAATTTTTCTTCCACACACCCCTTCTACTACACTGCCCGCACCCCCCCATCAATTCCCACACTCAAACAGCCCATTTTAATACCGGGGTACTCCCACGACTTTAAAAACGTTCCTGGCCTAAACTAATTAACCTTCTAACCTCGTCTGCTAACCACGAACGCAATGCTTCATCCACCTATCAAATCGCAACTTGCTAACCCTTGCATCCATCAAATTTTGACTCGCTGCGGGCAATAATCGCTTGTACAACACAATAATCGCTTATACAACACTTGCTAACCATTTATCAAATTTTGACTCGCTGCGGGCAATAATCGCTTGTACAACACAATAATCGCTTATACAACACTTGCTAACCATTTAAATATCTCCCATCAAATCCTGTCACGAACCAATCTCGACCATGTCACACGCACTCGTTTCTAACCAAAAATCGCAAAATGATGCATACCAACACTCACATATACCGTCACAACTCTAATAATCGCAATAAATACTTATACAATCCTTGTTGACGTTTCCATCCAAATCAATTCAAACCCTGTCACAAACTGACTGCGACCATGTCACACTGACTCGTCTAACCCACAAAAACACTCACAAACACTGTCACACCTTCAATAATCGCATACAACACTTGATAATCACAATAAATACTTATACAACGCTTAATAACATTTCCTTTCAAATCAACTCAAAACCCGTCACACACTGACCGCACCCATGTCACACCAACTCGCTTTTGCCAAATAATCACATATCCATGCATGCCAACACTCACAAACACCAATACAACTCAACAATCGCAATACCAACTTAATAATCGCAACGCTTACGTTTCTAACAAAACCAACACTTTCCAACCGTTACAAGCGGTCTACCGCAATACCAACTTAATAATCGCAACGCTTACGTTTCTAACAAAACCAACACTTTCCAACCGTTACAAGCGGTCTACAGTCACATCACTCATCACACACCCCTTTCCCATCACAAACACCTCAAACATCACAAATATCACCGTGACAACACTCGCACGTCACAATAATCAACATAAACACCCCTGCGCTCAATCTCAATTTTCCCGCTTTCCCCATCATCAAACCATCAATTTTTCTTCCACACACCCCTTCTACTACACTGCCCGCACCCCCCCATCAATTCCCACACTCAAACAGCCCATTTTAATACCGGGGTACTCCCACGACTTTAAAAACGTTCCTGGCCTAAACTAATTAACCTTCTAACCTCGTCTGCTAACCACGAACGCAATGCTTCATCCACCTATCAAATCGCAACTTGCTAACCCTTGCATCCATCAAATTTTGACTCGCTGCGGGCAATAATCGCTTGTACAACACAATAATCGCTTATACAACACTTGCTAACCATTTAAAATATCTCCCATCAAATCCTGTCACGAACCAATCTCGACCATGTCACACGCACTCGTTTCTAACCAAAAATCGCAAAATGATGCATACCAACACTCACATATACCGTCACAACTCTAATAATCGCAATAAATACTTATACAATCCTTGTTGACGTTTCCATCCAAATCAATTCAAACCCTGTCACAAACTGACTGCGACCATGTCACACTGACTCGTCTAACCCACAAAAACACTCACAAACACTGTCACACCTTCAATAATCGCATACAACACTTGATAATCACAATAAATACTTATACAACGCTTAATAACATTTCCTTTCAAATCAACTCAAAACCCGTCACACACTGACCGCACCCATGTCACACCAACTCGCTTTTGCCAAATAATCACATATCCATGCATGCCAACACTCACAAACACCAATACAACTCAACAATCGCAATACCAACTTAATAATCGCAACGCTTACGTTTCTAACAAAACCAACACTTTCCAACCGTTACAAGCGGTCTACAGTCACATCACTCATCACACACCCCTTTCCCATCACAAACAGCCTCAAACATCACAAATATCACCGTGACAACACTCGCACGTCACAATAATCAACATAAACACCCCTGCGCTCAATCTCAATTTTCCCGCTTTCCCCATCATCAAACCATCAATTTTTCTTCCACACACCCCTTCTACTACACTGCCCGCACCCCCCCATCAATTCCCACACTCAAACAGCCCATTTTAATACCGGGGTACTCCCACGACTTTAAAAACGTTCCTGGCCTAAACTAATTAACCTTCTAACCTCGTCTGCTAACCACGAACGCAATGCTTCATCCACCTATCAAATCGCAACTTGCTAACCCTTGCATCCATCAAATTTTGACTCGCTGCGGGCAATAATCGCTTGTACAACACAATAATCGCTTATACAACACTTGCTAACCATTTAAAATATCTCCCATCAAATCCTGTCACGAACCAATCTCGACCATGTCACACGCACTCGTTTCTAACCAAAAATCGCAAAATGATGCATACCAACACTCACATATACCGTCACAACTCTAATAATCGCAATAAATACTTATACAATCCTTGTTGACGTTTCCATCCAAATCAATTCAAACCCTGTCACAAACTGACTGCGACCATGTCACACTGACTCGTCTAACCCACAAAAACACTCACAAACACTGTCACACCTTCAATAATCGCATACAACACTTGATAATCACAATAAATACTTATACAACGCTTAATAACATTTCCTTTCAAATCAACTCAAAACCCGTCACACACTGACCGCACCCATGTCACACCAACTCGCTTTTGCCAAATAATCACATATCCATGCATGCCAACACTCACAAACACCAATACAACTCAACAATCGCAATACCAACTTAATAATCGCAACGCTTACGTTTCTAACAAAACCAACACTTTCCAACCGTTACAAGCGGTCTACAGTCACATCACTCATCACACACCCCTTTCCCATCACAAACAGCCTCAAACATCACAAATATCACCGTGACAACACTCGCACGTCACAATAATCAACATAAACACCCCTGCGCTCAATCTCAATTTTCCCGCTTTCCCCATCATCAAACCATCAATTTTTCTTCCACACACCCCTTCTACTACACTGCCCGCACCCCCCCATCAATTCCCACACTCAAACAGCCCATTTTAATACCGGGGTACTTGTCACAGATTTAAGGTTTGCGTGAGAGAGTTGTTCTATTTTTATTTAAATAAATTTTAAAAAATCTGAAAATATTATTTTTGAATAGCCCTCTTGAAATACATGTCCTTCGCACTCAAAAACACTCTATGTACCTCTCCGGATCATGAGAAAAATATTCTTTACTGTTTTTTTCTCAACAAAAATAATTCAAGAAATATCATAAAAATTCTACAAGTCAATGGTCAAACTGCATGTCACAGCTATTCTAATTATCCTCAGACACATTTTCATCCAATAAAGCACCCTGAGCCTGAGAAGAAGATGGAACAATGTCAATACTCTGATTTTTGGAAAATTACATATAAAAGTAAGTATCATTCTGAGCAAGATACATGGATCTATAGGCCTCAGAGAGGGTAATCTGGCTGCCATGAGTGAGGTGCGGCAGCGCAATTATACTTGGAAAGAAGACGAGTACAAAGGAATGAAATGAATATAACATGAAAAAATTGGCAAAACAAAAATGAAAAAAAATGACAGAAGGAAAAAGATCTCACCTCATCATCATTGTCCAAGACGGTGTGCGGGCAAGGCAAGGTGGCCTCCAGCACCAATAATTGGTCGAGTCACCTACAACGAGTAAAAAACGATTAAATTATAGATAAATGTAGCAAAAATTTAATTTTCAAAAAACTTTAAATGCGCCTCATTGTCGGTGGCACGATGTGTGGCTATAAGACTGTTGGAAGAAGAAGGGTCTGAACAGTGAAGCGAAGCATCCTCTTTGAACTGGGAAGAGGTGGCTACATAAGGCTTGAGATGTGGGTCGTGCAAGGGAGGCGGTGTCGAGATCGATGCCAAAAAATATGAAACTGTGGAACATTAGTAGATTCATCGAAAGACAAAATCCTTACGAGAAATTATAAGAAAGTGGTCAAACTTTATGTCTATGGTCAGCTAATCGTGGGGATGGTGCAGTAAACGGGCTCACCAGGATTGTTGCTCAGCATGAGCACCTTCTTGTTGGAATAACAGGTACGCGACTCTCTGAACGTATGAGACATCACTTGGAAAGACGCGAGTTCTGTCTTACGCAAGAGATATTGAGAACATCAATTCTAAGCTCCGCGGCCCCTGCGATGATCCATTGTGCCGAGATGATGTCCACACTTGATAAGTAGGTATCAGAAATGGTACTAGGGAAGAGGCAACGAGTTCCTGCACGAGTCGAACGTGCGAGGACTCGGGTCTGATGTAACTACTACAGGAAACAACGTCGTATCTAGTCAATGCCATCTCATCAGAAATTTGCCACGACAAGTCTTAGTGGACAGCCCATGAATACGGATAAGACCAGATCACGATTAGAATCTGTATTGATAGCACTGTGGGGGGAACCTCAGGAATCCCGCGACAGGTGGAAGAATTGAAGCAGGCATAAGCGAAAGAGGATCTGAACCACAGGTTGAATCTGAACCATAAAGCTCGTTTGCCCCATTACAGATTTCACCACATGGTATTGGTGTGTGAAAACAAAAAAAGACAGCGAAAATAAATAAATAAAGAGGAAGATCCAACCTAGAAAGAATTAGAACGAACTCTCCAATACCGCATGACAGCGCCGGGGAACCATCCGTGCACACTAATAACAACCATGCGCTTATACCCTCTCGGCATGTCCTGCTTCACGTCTCCCACATCCCTATCTTTGCCTTTGCCTTTGCCCTTGCCTTTACCCAGATCCCATCTTGGACTAGAGGTAGACGTCGACAGCGGTGGATGGGGAGGATTCACAATCTCATAAGCATGCGGAAGTTCCTTGCCAAAATATTTGAGGCACTCTGCACTCTCCCGCTGTTTGTCCGGGTGCATATCCGACGTCTGACCACCTTCGTCGCCACTGGACAAGACTCCGTTGACTAACCGCATCGTCTTGCTGAATGCACTCTCCGATCCGACTTGAGGTGGTGGCGGGACCTGGCTACGTGGTAGAGGTTGATTTGGGGGGGTATTTGATCCAGAGCTGGGCTGAGATTACTTCGGTTGAGGTTGAGCTGTGGACATGGATGTAGAAGGAGGGTTTGATTTGACGGAGGGTGAAGGTTAGGACGGTTTCTTCATGCTGAGATCAGGACTCGAGGAGCGCCCGGAAGCAGATGCAGGCGTGAATTTGATGGAGTTGGCAATGATCAGCAGAGGCACTTTGCCTTCAATGTTGGGTGCGGGGATGATTGAGGAAGAGCGTGAAGTTGAGAGCGTAGCAGCTTTGTCTGCTGGTTTCTCATTATTCTTCTCCCATTTGACGGACTCGTCCATAGCATCGGGCTTGGTCTTCTCCACGGGAGTAGTTGAACCCTTTACAGTGGCATCGCAACCCTGTTTTTGTGCTGGTGCCTGAGTTTGAGTTCACGGATCCTGTTGCGGTTCGTCGTCGGGCGCATCCATCACCTCCATCCCATTTTAGTTCCTTTCAACATTCTGCGCCAGTGGAGCAGCGATAGTCTTGATAATGAAAGATCTCGAGGAAAAGAAAGATGCCCATCTGGACCTGTTCAGGGCGATGGTAGCCTCGACAGGGTTAAGCGTCCTCGGTTACTGTTCCAGCTCCGAGACTTTCAAAGTCTCGGTGTGCGCACCCACTGCGTCTCTTACCTCCCTGATGCCTGTGAGTGCAGACCCCGTTATCATTTCGGTTTCCGGTTTCTTGCCTGGGGCGTATATCGTTCTGTGGCTGTACTTGCAGGTGCAGTAGGTGTAGAGCGAGCGTAGAGGTGGAGGTGGACGAGTACCACGTCCAGGGGTTGAACCAGAAACTCAAAGATGCCGTAAGTACAGCGTCCTCAGCATCCCCTGAGTTGGGTCTTGGGGTCGGCGTCAAATCAATAGATTCAAGAGGCGATTGCACCCTGTCATCTGCGGGTGCGAGGTCCGAATTTGAGTCAGAGTTGGACTCTGTTGGTGGAGCGGGCGCTGTACCACGAATGGTAGATGTAGGCGAAGGAACAGGGCTGCGTAGATTCTGCGGGAGCGGACATTGTTACTGTAGGAGAGGGGGATCATCCAACGTAAGACCACCACGAAGATGTTTGGATGGTAGATATAGCGGTAGAGGATTGAGCGGTGGTTTCTTCTGTTGTGACCGGTGGTGAATTGATGACAGGAGTTGGCGTGATGATCGCAATCTCTGGTAAAGCTAAGTATCTGGGGACTGATTTGATTCAGTGGGGTCTGGACATGGTTCAGAAACTTCAAAGAGATGAGCTGCATCATGACGGTCAAAGTTGTAACAACTGACTTGGTTTTGAATTTAGAACATCTTTGGGGAACCTTATCTATTGGAATCTTTGGCCGTCCCAGCAAGGGTATATTAAGAGAAAATCTGCTTGTCAAAGGATTAAGAGACGATAGCCTTGGTATGCCGGTGGGACTGTCGTTACTCGGGCTTGTGACCATGGCATGAGTTGCGATGGATGTTGGCGAAGAAGATAGTGGAGTAAATACAGGAATAGTTGGTATATCCTCGTCAATGGAAGATGGTGCAGAACTTATGTGTTCAGGAGTGGGTGAGCGAGGTGAAGAGAACCAGGAGAGTTTGGAGTTTGGCTGATGTGGAATGGCTCGTGGCGGCGAAGAAAGTGATGTAGGAGGCTGCGACGGTGGAAGCGGCATTGTTGCTGCATCGATTGGAGGCGTAGCATGCCTGTTCACTGCCGGTCCAGCTGGAGGCGGCGAGTTGGTTTCGCCTGCTACTTTCCTAATGGATGTACACTCAATTGATGTAACTGCCCTTTGATGCAACTTGTCAGCCTTGGCCCATCCTCTGGCTCTAGAGAGCGAGCCAAACCAAGACAGCGTGGGCGTTGGCGTGTCAGGGTAAAGAAGACTGTATTGGCTCGGAGGTGCTCATAATTGGAGAACTAGCTGTTATGTTGATTGATGGCGCTGCAGCAACTGGCTCAGTTGGCACCAATGGCTGTGGGGCTTCCTGCGATGAGGAAAATGCATCGTCTAGATAATTCATAAGACATGCTTCATCATAAATCAGATAACATACCTTGGCTCGCTACGTCCCTGCCATTTGTAATGGCCACAGATTGTTCAGCCAACGATGGCGCATCCTCTAAATAATACCTTGTAATTTGCTGAGCATTCATTATTATTTGAAGCAACACACCTTGACTATTTGTTCGTTGAATCCCATCACTTCCGTGGCCAACCATAGCAGCTAATGTTTGCTCTTCGTTTTCTTCGGCGTCCAGTTCGTCCAACGAGAAAGTCTTGATCACAGGCAGATTCGGTTTAGCAGATGCCGATGGCGCACTGTGCTCTAGTTCCGCAAGGGGTTTTTCAATACCTACCCTTTTCTTGTCTCTTTGGTCCACTAATGCTCTACAGGCTTGTGGTATAGGGCATTGAGCTTCCCTGTAATACGTCGACTCTCATCGTATTGGACTTTCATTGGAACCTGATATGTCGCCTTCCAGCGTGTTGTTCCATCACTACTCTCGCCAAAGGATGGGCAAGCATGAGGACTCAGAATCATAGTGGTGAATCATACCATCTATGTGATAAATAATTGTCCTTTGACTAATATTACGAATATCTGCGACACCACACGCTTCGACACATGCTGAGAACATCTCCTCAACCTTTTACTTGCTAGGACCTGTACCTGAAACAAACTCGGGGTATAAGCTACAGAGCGAGCTGTAGAGGAAATCCTCTTCTTCAAGCTTAGTCCACTGTCGAAGAGTTGATAGAGTCTTGTGAGTGGTGTCCAGTCGTGCATCAAGGGACATTGAGAGTATACTGTCGAAGTATGTGCTTAAGTGCCGCTTCTCATTACAGAAGAGGTGGCTGAGCATCTTCTCCCGAGTTGGACCTTCGTATTCGCTGTGCATATCATTGCCCGAGAGTCACTCACTTGTGTCAATAGTTTGCTTACCTGTGCATGAGCTCTAGAGAGAGCCTCCTGGAGTGTTTCGAGTGTAATCTGATTCTGAGCGAGTTGACTTTGAGTAGTAAGCTTTGCGTTTCGCAGTGTAATGCTCTGCTATAGAAGTACTCAAAGTCTGCATTATTTTATAGTTACTAGTCCTCAAAACTCAATAGTATCGTTCACAGCCTTTGTGGTTACTGAACGTTTTCTGTATAGGCTTCAAATTCTGTTTGAACCTCCCCAGCTCCCTTTTGGCCAGTATGGAGGGTGGATAGGTGTGCCTTCTGTGCAACAATCTTTTTCTTGCGGGGCATGGTGGAGGGAGGAGGACAATTGTCCAGAAAGTGGTAAAAACACGTCAATGAATTATTTCCGCGATCACTTAAGATGAGAAGGTTGCGTCAAAGACGGAGTTATCCTTCCACATCCACGAAAGGGATCTTCCTAAGGCTAAAGGACTCATCTCTGTGATCAGATTATGCAATTTCGACACGATTCGAACAGATGAGATCTGCACTCAGTTAGGTACCGCGGTCATCATCTCGAACCAGGTTCAGGCAGGCTGGCATTAAAGGATTTACATCAACTGTGCAAGAAAAACCGTGAATTCGCAGTTCTCGATCATTGATACACGCCCTCTACATGGTATGGCGGATGTGTGCGAAAAACATGACATCAAACTTTTTGACTTACGGAACCCTTGTGCGTCTTACTTTCTAGTCTTTGTGTTATCTTGTTCGTAAGAGATTAATTCATAGTGTGGTGGATTTCTTTCCGATAAATGGCTAGGTCAACCAGAGCCGGATTTGTACTCCAGCAATCTCACTCTGTCACCAACAAGTACCTCGATATGATTGTTAAAGCTTGGGGCAGCTGGACTCTCTTTCAGCTACTCTTGAAAACACTTCGAACTATTGGTTATCGTCATGGAGGTTTGAGCATCGCGAACATCGCCACGCGATGGGTTTTGGATCATCAATTTGTGGGAGCTGTCCTTATTAGTGAATACAAACAAATCTTTGATTGACTTCAATTGACCTCTATACTTAGGTGCGTGGCTAGGTGTCTTGGAGCATATTGATGATAATCACAAGACATTCGGATTTCATCCTACTCCGGAGGATAATGAGGTCAATCAACACTTCCTGACCTGATTGAATTGGCAAGTGTGGCCAGCTCCGCACTAGTAACTTCGGTGATCACATCAAGAAAAAAAAGTTTTTGCGAGCTTCCTCGAAGAATGATGATCTGGTAGAAATTAGAAATGATGCTATGCTTTGTACACTTGATGACAAATGTAAATTATGAAAATGGAATGCAGGGCGAGTAAAAAACTAGAGTTTTCTGTACAACGGGAAGGTCAGCGGCTTCAAATCGCGTAATACGGTAAGCATCCCTCAACTCTGCAATTTCTCGTGAAAAAAAGTTTAACACTCGCTCGTCTGCGATCACGTCGCGCAGAGACCACGGGATCTATCATTATGAGATGAGCGCGGAGCGCTTGTTTGGGCGTCAAAATTTGGGATCACGTCGCGCAGAGACCACGGGATCTATCATTATGAGATGAGCGCGGAGCGCTTGTTTGGGCGTCAAAATTTGGTCACAATACACACCTCGTAATTATTTTGTTCCGAAGCTGCGTTAAACGACTCGAGGACTAGGTCAGGATGTTGATCTTCTAGCCCATCATCGGTAATAAAAAGCTATTTGACGGCCAAACTGGGTGAATCAGCACAGTAGACTGATAAATGAAGTCCTCAAGCCATATGGCCTTAATGCACATATATGTAGAAATTTGCTCGTAGGCACGCAGTTGAATGACCCACGCCGCTAACTAATTTTAGTGGCGTTGTGCATGGAAATAAGAAAAAATTAGTAAATCACAAAGACGACGTACAGTGCCTATCGTTGCAAGACCTATACCAATTTGCTCCACAGATACCGGTGTCGATGGCACTCGTCGTCAAAATTAGCAGCACTCCACTATCGAGCACAGCGCTTGGGAACGCGGTACCGGTACTACTGCTCACAATGTGGACCCTACATTGCTCATAAATACACAGATCGTAATGTACAACAATAACTATCAGAGGTCCGTCCGCGTCTATTCTCCCTCGCAGCTTCGTCGCCTGACTATATCCAAACCCATCCAAAACCTGCGCTGATCCCCTCTCGACTTGGACATATTGACCGGCTTCGGCACAGCAGTCAAAGCCTGATCCCTACTCAGCGGTCCTCGTTCTAGTACAGACTTAATTCGAGGGTACCTGTATTCCATGCTCCTGCACAGGGTGATCCCAACTAAATCTTTTTTCACGAGTGGAGTGTGCCCTTGGAGGAAGTTCTTGTTCACTAAGTCTCCCAAAATCATCACTAAATTTCCTGCCACTTCTAGACAAAGACATCGAGCTCGGCGGGAGCTTTCTGGCCGCATTGTTTGAGGTGCTCTCGGATCACCAACCAAATGTGGCGTAGTCATAACGAATGTTTTTAGATCTTTAGATTTCCTGAAAATAGGATACTATTGCCACCATGTGCTATGCGTGAATGCATTCGGAAATCGAAGCTCTAGTGCGCAAATGATGCTAATTACGCCGCGACGGCACCAAAATCAGACCCAGTTTACAAAATGGTAGTTTGAGATCCACATTTCTTCAAGATCGGTCCTGGTTCATATTCTGCATTAGTACGTTGTTCTCAGATACAAGAAACGATCTAGAAAGTGTCGTATTCTCATTGGTCGATGCTGGCTCTCCCACCCACCGTCAGCGGAACTCGCTGGAGAGTAGTTAATGTTAGAATCCGGTATTCCTGGATTTACCGTTGCGTCATTGCTTGATTCAATTCTTTTGCTACAACTTGTGCTATTAACAAGTCAGGTGGATCCACGACTGGGTCCAATTTTGGTGAAAAAGTAATGTAAACCACTGCGATAAACAATGTAGATTGGCGCTTCCCCATACTTTATCTATCACACGAAATGTACATCCAGAATGCACTCAATAACCTCTCCAAACGCCGAAGAAATGTTCCAATTATGTTCCAATTATGGTAAACTATGACAATATTTGCCCCGTTTTCTTATCTGCCACACCAGCCTGTACAAAACGCTCCATTTCTGTACTCCACGTGTGGTACACAAACAAGACCCCGACAACAATCATTCTGAAGGCATTGAGAATGTTACTTCAGACCCCAAGCGTCGACGCACGTGCTTACCTATACCCACCTTCCTTCTCCGTTGCTCTGCTGACACCTACAAGAACAGCCGCACACCCTGCGGTTGATGCGTTGCTCACTCATAGAACCTCTGACGGGTAAGCCACCAGCGTACACCAAACAGATCAAGACACAACACAAAGAACCCGACAAGCACAGTGAGCACGATCACGCCTACAGAGAGATGTCTGCTAAGGCTGGATGTTGCCTGCGCCGGAAGAGTTGGTTGTCATGGTAATGGTGTCCTGATTTATTTGGTGGCTCATAGGCCATCACTGTGTTTGCATTGTGTTGAAACGGGGCGCCGAGAACGATGTTGGTGGGTGCGTTGTGTTGAGTGAATACATAATCGAAGGATTGAATTATGTTAGTACAGTACAAAAGCTTGCGGTGTTGTCGCTTGAGGGTGGCGTAGTGAGGTTTGTCAAGATTTTTGTCAAGTTTAGCGGCGTTGTTCATGGTACGTAGTCTACCTCAAAATTAGCAAAACTCAGTAAATCTGAAAGACGATGTATAGTGGCCATCGTTTGCAGGACCTACGCCGATCACTCCATAGATGCTGTTGGCATTGGCGAGCTCTGGAACGCGACACCGGTACTACTGCTCCCAATCTGGACCAAGCGTGGCTCCCAATGATCAGCATTCAACTGGTCCTGCTTTATTCGTACACCAATGGCTTCCGACAAAGTCTTCCTTGAAGTGGGGGATGAAAAAAAGGCGCACTTTTGTATCTGGAGCTCCAGGACTTGCGTACCACGATTTGTCTTCCGCCAACCCAAATCTCTCACTGCCCATCGGCTTCTGCACACTCTCTATTCAAGTTACAGAATCTCAGCACCCAGGAAAGCCTCAGGACAACGTGGTCAACTTCTTTGAGAAGCTCACCTATCATAATGTCTCTGTCGAGAAGCTCTGCGGTATGTTTGGTACTGCTCCGGATTTTATATTACCCGTTTCGTAAAAAACCGTATGATAGACGATCAATATAGACATGGTACATCCTAGAATATTGTTTAACGTCTGAGCAATTAATCTATTGGACCCTAACCACCACTCTGGTAACGACGTTCAGCCGGATCCAACAGACAAATGTCTCCACCGTCTCTGCCTTCGGCAAAGGTCATCCCTGTCGACACTCGCGGCGCTGTGATTTTGTCCGAATAGTCTCCCGAGGTGCGTGACAAGCCAGATTCTCTGGGGTAACAGTGGCTCATGCGATGCACAGACCCGAGATAGCAGGGGTATTTATTTCCCTAATTATATAGAGCCGGTATCGCACATCGCGATGGACGTGAGTACGCGTAGTCACGGCAGACTCGGGATGCTTACCCACACCACATGTCTAGGTCGTCGTCTGTTGCCGCCACTCGCGGTTCTACAACACCTAAGGCAGGTTGGTATTTGCTTCTTGATGGCAGATTAGGGTGGTTGTTTGTGTTAAGAGTAATAGGCCTAAGACACGACCGGTTGAGCATTTGAGCTTCTATTTCTAAATATAGGACCGTATCAGATTTGCCGATACCGGGTGAAATCTGGTGATACCTACCTCCATACCGCGACCTCTGCTCATACCTCCAACCGCACCTCCACACCGTGAATCCCAGACCTCTGATCTATTAATGACTTAGAAAATTTTTGATGTAAGTCTTTGTCCACACTTTCCAACAATGCCCCCACCCAAGCTGCCAACACGCGGTCAACAGCCAGCGACCGGAGACCTAGGCAAGATCTTTACGTCTCCAATAAAGCGCCGGGATAAAGGAAAGACAACTACTTACGTTCGGCTCATGGGTCACCAGGAGGAAATTGCAAGACTCCGGGAGAAGATTGAAAGACTTAAAAAACGTGAAGTTGAATCTCCAGCCGTCACTAGCACTACCGAGCCCGAGACAAGCCACCTTTCATCCATCAACGAACTCGATTCGCTCACTGACGACACACCCAATATGCTTATGGATGACTTACCCAGTACATCGGACGACTATCCGTTCACTCATGACACGCTACCTACAACTCAAGCGAACCAACATGTTCCTCGACGTACAGTGCCAAACCAGGCTGAGAAGGACCTGTACTCAAACTGGGACAACCTTTTGACTCGACTGGTGACACCTTGTCTTGAATACATCTCAAAGTCGATTGGCAAGATCCCAGAGAGGGTTCTCAGCTTAAGGGCGAGGTGTAGGACTGGTGGCGGTTGTACTATGAAGACCAATGAAGTGCTCTGCTTGTTTCAAGACTGTGAGTATCTCCTGCAGTCGAATCTCTGATAGCTGGCTCATTCATAAAATAGACTTTGAAAAGCTCACAGTCGTTTGGTGCAGCTGCGAGGACCTGCCCTATGTACTGATACTAAATGGCTTATTCCCTACTGCTCCATTACATCCAAGAATTGCAATTTCAGTCCATCTTCTCGATTTCTATCGTGCGCTGTTTGAGAAATCGTGTGATGCAGTGAATGCTATGGCAAGCGCATTAAATACCTTTTATGCGCGCAGGGGCTTCGTTGTCACCGACAAGAAGGTATGTCTATTTTCATTGACCAAAGGACATCGGATCAAACAATCATGGAGCAGGGAGCACCGGTTCAAGATCCATTCCGTCGAGGATTAGGCTACGCGTCTCAATGGTATGACAATTTGCAAATACGAATAGAGCAAGGTGTCGATACTGCTATCCTCAATGCGGACATTCGTGCACAGAGTTTTGGGACTCTGACATCTCCTGCAATCGCCAGCAACAATATGACTATGCCACAGCCGCTCTTAGGTCCTCTATTGTCACCTCAGTCCCCTTCTATAAGATCATCGTCAACTCATTTGACTCCTGGTGAGTGCGTACGAATCCTACGACAGAGATGTCCTGCATGTTTTGGAGGTGATCTTTTTGGCCGATCATTGGAACATGAGTAAGACATTCCAACTTTAAACTAATGCCAGCTTGATTCATTGTCTCTCTTAGCGGAGGAGATATAAATGTCTGTGTAGATGGTAACTTTAATCATCGGCACCTGCGGTCAGCAGGAGATTCACCCAAATTCTACGAGCCTATTTATATCCTGCCAAAGGACTTCGTTGACAACGTTGGCCAGCGAATGGACAAGCTTCGAAAAGCACCAAAACCTCATCCTCGAAAATTAGTTGTCCCAGATGAAGCTATTGATGAGTGTGAATCTTCACACACAGCTGGCAGTGGGTCTAACATCAAGACGAATATGGAGAGGTTTGATGATAGTGGTCTTATGGCTCTTGTCTGTCGCCACGATATTCCAATATTTTTGACAAATATTGATACGCCAGGCGAACAACAAAAGTATGCTGTGGCAATGATCGAGCATCTCTTCGCTCTCATTCCTCCACAAGCAACTGTGTCTGTACTTTATGATGTTGGATGTGTCTTGGACCGCAGTCTCCATGCAGTGAGCAATTTTTATACTTCTTTTGCACTCGAAAACTTAGGGAATCTGAATTCTTAGTATGATTTTCTCTCTTCCGATATCACGAGGCGCCTCATGTTTGCGACCAGCGCCATGCATGCATTTGTTCACCAATGGGCCTGCCAGATTGTTAATAATCCTCGAATTCGCACAGGTCTAGGTTTAACTGATGGTGAAGGTGTAGAACGTCTCTGGTCACGTATGCGGAAGCTTATTGCAGTAACAAGAGCATGTGGTGTAAGTGTCTCTTATATATTTCGTGCTTTCTAGCTGCTAAATCTTTTCAGAGATCCCGACGCTTGTATATTGTTGATTGGCAAGTCAACTCAATTGGGTCAGAATTACGTAATGACCTTGGTCTATGGATTCGTCGCCGACTCACTAAGGGTGTAAATGATCAAGGTCTGAAGGCACGTCAGGTTTTAGCATCCTGTGGGGTTGAAATAGCAGTCCTGCGTTCTGAATGGGAGTTACAACAGACTTCTGAGTTATCTATAAGGGCTCGTAAGTTACCCTCAGCCTCTATTTCTGCTGCTTTTCTCTAACCAGTACTAGAGGCACCAGTTCGCCTCAAGAAGGAACTTGATACCATTTTAGCCCTTCAAGGTGATCTAGAAACATGCGAAAAAACTCTACAAATAACTCGTTCAACACTTGCAAAAACACTACCATCCGCAGATTCCCTACGAATCTTGAACATTCTTCAAGAACAGCATGAGCACATCAAAGACAACATCGAAGAATTGTATTCAAGCCTTAGTATCCAGGACACATATCCTGAACTGCGTGGAGTCGATCTTGAGTTTGTCAAGCATCTCTTGATTGCTCGTGATCTCAAAATCAATATTCGAAAGCGTGCAGTCGGTAGCTTTTTTGAGTGGGAGCGTCTTGATCGGGCTTCAGGAGGTCGTGATCAAGCACTGGGTGCGTGTTTATTTCTTTCTTCTGTCCACCTGCTCATAGCAACACAGGTACTAAACTCCATCAAGTCACTCGTTCTGCAATAAAGAGACGAGCTCCAGCACTGATGGCAGGATTACATAAATATAACGATATATGTGCAAAACTCGCATCTATGTATAAATCAGAATGGGCCATCCCTCTTCCAGCGGCTTTACCAACGGAATTGAGACCACTACGCGATGCTTCCAACCTGATGGAGGATGTGTGGATAAGCAATCCCATGGAGGAGGTTCCTTGCTGGCTTAGTGATAGTAATGTACGCCAAGGTATTCGAGCATTGTTGAAGGTTGATCGGTGTGCGGAGGAGCATCGGCGACTACAATTAGAAGCCGCTAATCTTTTCCGCTGGTTTAGTCGTGAGCTGACAGCTGTGGAGCTTGCCTTGCGTGAATCCTCAAGTACGTTTCTTATTCTTGCTGTCTCACAATAACTTATGATACTAAACAGATCAAAATCTTTGTGTACCTCTGCAACAGCGACGTTCTCACCTTCTCCACCTCTGCTCACTATGGCCAACTCCTTTTACCCCTCAATCAATTTTTGATGCTCTTGTCACTAGTGCTATGGCAGCCGCACAATTGCTTGCACAACCTGATTGTGAACTGTACAATTCATCAGTACCGGAACCGCCTCAACTAGTAATCTTACAAGAGCAAGGGGAGTGTATTGATGATGAAGACAACTTTGACGATCATGATGGCTCCACGATGAGAAATACAGACGACATCTTGCTCGATGATTACCTATTGCAGACAGTGACTGAAAACGAGGTGATGGAGAACTCAGCTTCAGATATCAATGTTACTTTAATATGGCAGCTGCCGGTATGTCGTACATTATGCACTTTCTTTGTTTTACTGACTTGCTCATAGATACAGCTAAATCTCCATGAGGATCTTCTTAGAGAGCTTTCTTTTTCGACCTTTGACAACTTTGCCCCCATTTCAATGGCACGATATTTTCCCTATCGAAATGGACAGTTTATTTTTAGTTCCCGGGAACTTGAAATGCTGTCCTCACCAACAACTCGGCTCAATGACATATGCATCAATGGAATAGCCGCTTTATTAAAGCTACAGTTTTCTGAATCCACCAGCACCACAAGCCGACAATGCGCCATTTTTTCTACATTTGATCTTGTTATGATTCAACACAATGCCAGTGACAGTGAAATTTGGCGGCGAACATGCCACACTGAGTACTGGAAACACAACATCTGGATACTACCAATACATCGCCCAACTACTGAACATTGGGTCATGTGTACTATTCTTCCACATATTGGTGAGATCCACCTCTTTGATAGTTTTGCACAACGAGAACCATGGACTACCGAAGTTAAGGTATGTATACTAAATTAGGTTCAGTATCTCAAATGTTAACACATGGATAGGATATCATGCGATTCATTGCTCGTTTAATCTTTTTGGCTAATATGAATGGCCATTCACTACATGTCATCACTTCTGGTTGGATAGCTCGGCCTACCATTATAGATTCACGACAAACAAATGGAGTTGACTGTGGAGTATGGGTTATTTCAAATATCGCTGCAGTTCTTTTGGGTTATACAGTTACCAATATCAATGAGCTCAAAATATCTCTCATTCGGAGCTCTCTTTTACGAATCCTCACTGCATTGCCTGTTGTTCCATAAGTTAGCAATATATCTATAGTTCTTATATCCTGCCTGAGTGCGACTAAAAAGGATAATATCACAAGTATCTCCGTACATGTTAAGCTAATAGATTTTGATACATGAACTCTTTTGCCTTGTGAAGTTCCGGGAAATCCTCTCCCTCCAGAGTTGTATACATCCCTAAATCTTCCAAAGACTTCAGCACCACAGAAACACTCTTAAATACATCGTTAGCCCGTTTCCACTCCACCCCAGCTCCAGCCAACTGTAGGATTTCCTGCTGATACGTACAAATCCATTTTTCTAGTTTGGTAACACCGACAATGGCATTGAAGATAGGATCTGCATCATGGCTCTTGACATAGGCGGTATACAATGATTCAACATAGTTGAACGGAGAATCGAAAACCATAGCTGTAAGCTTCCTTGCCACTCTCTCAGCCCTGGCAGACCAATATAAAACATGGTGAGGGTTATCTCTAGACCCTCATGTTAGATAATGTATGGCTATGCCATATAGCAAACATACCGTGAAGAAGCTTGATGCTCATTTTGAGATGGCTGAGAGTCAGACAAACGTTTGACTTGGTGTAGCTTCCTTGGTTTCACTTTAGGCCTAGGCAAAGTATGAGTATGATAGAGGAGTTCTGCTCAAAGTACATACCTTTCTGCTCCAATTGACACATAGCTTTTTTTGCGTCGAGCACTAATAACAGCTTTGTTCCTGGTTCCAATCAAGTTAACGTACTTTTTAGCAAAGAATAACATCCATGGACTTACTTGTGATAGCTTCGTTTGCTTTTAGCATTGGCAGCAAGCCTGCACTCTTCTTGTGTGTTGTAAAGACGGCGGCGTCCCATGGGATGAGGAACAAATCAAAGTCGGCTGTCCGAGATTAAGTTAACTGTGAAGCATTCGCTTTAAGTTGTCTTACCTTTTCAACTTTGTCTTACCTTTTATACATCCTACTCCGTCCAACGGTCCAACGTCTCCTTTTCTGATTGGAATTCAGGTCCCCAACTTATCCTACCGCTCACGTCCACTCCCTACCAATACAGTACGCATGCAAACTTGTATTTCATTATTTTTACTAACGTTTTATATCTTTTTTTTCGGATTGCCATGCGGTAGCCAACGTAGCTCCTGGAAAGCCAGACTCATCTTAGTTGAGCACAGATAGTAAGTGTCTGGTCTGTCATATTTCGAGTTTCTTCTGACAAATGCTAGTCTTATTGCCCGCAGCACACCAGCAATGGGCTGTGCTCGTCTGTGCCTCTAGGTACTGCTGTGTGCATTGTCCTTGACAATGATGATGATCCTCACTCACCCTCCAACAGCACATGGCCAATGCCCTTGGCATGTACAACGCCCTATCGTCCCCACCCATCCATCTGACCACCCCAGGTACCACACCGTCACAGCATCCCAGATTCCAACATCATCCTCATGCTTGCCAGCGATGCCTCCTGTACCCCATACAGCTCTTTCCCCAGCTGCATCTATGCTGACCGAGGCAGACACATTGAGCTCTTCAGTGACAACATCAAGGTCAACTACCACGGCTACGACGTCACCGTCGTTGACACTACCTCTCTACAACTATCATGCCTGATGAGGCACGGGTGGAGGAGTTCAATCTCAAAGAGATGTGGAAGAGCCCTAACGGACGGAACTGTGCGTCTTGTTACGTGTCTTTTGACTCAACCATCATCGTCTCGTCGTGTCAGAGGTAAGCTGCTAGTTTATATATCATTCCACACTATTGCTTGACCTGCTGATCTGGGATCACAGCGTCGATGTGGACAGCGCGAGCTCGTGTCGTATCATCGGAAGGGCAAGGCCATCTTACCCCACTTTTCGTACCTTTTCCGGCACTTTTTCCCGGTTCCATGAGTATATATTGTCTCCGGCAATCAATCTTTTCAGTCGTCGTTGACACTACCTCCCTACAGAAATGGCTCAGAAAATCGTTGTACAGAATCCCATCGTCGAGCTCGATGGAGACGAGATGACCCGGATAATCTGGAAGAAGATTAGGGAAGAGGTATTCCCGTCCATCCTTCTACCATCGATGCTGCCAACGCCATTCTGGAATACAGCGTCGGTATCAAATGTGCCACTATCACGCCTGGTGAGGCACGGGTGGAGGAGTTCAATCTCAAAGAGATGTGAAAGAGCCCCAACGGAACTGTACGTCTCGTTACGTGTCTTTTGTCTCACCTCGAGGTCATCTGTCACTAGATCGACTTGCCTCAGAGCGAGATCATGTATCGACATCTCTGCATGCTTTATGGCGATCATGCTACCACACATGTTCTACGTAACATGGATTGTCTCAACGGCGAACATAACGATATTCTGCTGGGCCTTGATTATGTTGACATTATAAAAGACTTCATATTAAAGCTTGATCCATGAAAAGAAATTTCCTACTACTTTATTCTTCTTTGAATGCCTCTTTCAAGAAGTGGACTGCCTCGCCGCTGCCTATCTCCCTTCTCAGCCCTATGACTTTTTGACTTTTTTATGGGATATAGGAAGATGAGACTTCCGAAGGCTTCTGCGATCAAAAAATTTTTGGGAGTCTGGGTCAGCAACACATGTCTCGGCTCCCGTCGCCTGTCGCTACTTGTTGCTAAATGTTGCCATGCAACGTTTAATACTGCCAGCCCCTTCAGTTTTCTTCATGTTTTGGTAAATGCTCTATCACATCTACGTCCATGCAAGTCAACTGGTACTTATTTTTCTTCCAGATAGTTATGTACCAGGTATGCTGTCTTTTGTGAAGAATATATAGCATGATATCGGAATCTCCATGGTTGACTAAGAACACAACAAATAACACAACATGTCAACAGTCTTCTTATCCGCCCCCTTCTGCTTAAGCTTAAAGAACAGGGTGGATCCTTTCAAGAAGATGGCATTATTGCGGTGCTTATACTATCTTTTTTCGTTTTCAACACCATCCCTGCTTCCACCTCCAAATTTCACAGTCGCAACTAAAAAACTTGTCTGCAATTCACCAAGTATGTTTGCTGTAAATAGCGCTTCAAACATTTGATGACTATCTATTTCAGATGCAATTAAAATCTAACAATATGACCCCCAATCCAGAGTCTCCTGGCAATACGACCATTTCGTATGATGATGCTGAGCGTGGAGATTGCGGTACTGGTATCTTCACGCAGAAGGCACACAGTGGTGACATATTCTCTCCGCAAAACAATGACTTTCATGGCCCCATCTCAGTAGACCATGGCAGTGACAAAGTTGGTGGTGGCTCTGAGTTGCCAACCTTTCACATGGACAACCAGGCTGGCAAAGCTTATACACATGAAGACTACTTTAGTGAGCAGGTTGGTGGCGGCTCCAACATGCCTGCCATCAGTCGATATACCTTTCGTCGTAATATTTCCTTGACCCCAAAAGCTCAACATTGTCAGGAGACGCTGAAGGCTGCTCAGCATCGTATCGATGTGGTTCCCAGCTCTCCAGCACCTACTTCTGAGCACTCCGAGCATGATTTTTTCAAGGGCCTGGATGATGAAACAATTGCAAGCTTAGCTCACGACCGAACATCTAGCTTTGAGAGGAGCCCTGAACCTTCAGCACCGGTTGATGGCAATGAAGTTCAGCCTCGCTCATTACTTGAGGACTTTTTCCATGCTGGAGAGTTTCAACCAATCCAACTTCCGTTGGGCCCTCACGTTACGAGCGCATCACCAGCCTTTGGTGCAGCTATGGCCACCGGTACCACTACAACGTCAGGCAGCGCCACTACCACATTGAACACTGCCGCTACCAGTGACAAACATACCAACAAAGTCCCCAATGATTCCGCTCCTGTTCAAGATACTACACCTTTGAAACCTTCTCCTACAACCACCCCTCCATCGGTTGGCCGTCTTTCCACTAAAAAGCGCAACTATTGTGAAGAAAAATTTAGCCACATCCGTGAGCTCTTTGCTGAGACTGCCCGGTTTGTTGGACGTCCCACTGAGGTAGTCCATGGTTGGTTTTTCAATCCGCTGAAAGGTAGCCGGTCTTCCAACGCATGGAATATGTACCAAGCATTCTTTACCAAAAACCGTGAAGAAGAATTAGAGCGTTGTGGCCTTGAGGATGGGATGGGTGGGTTTTTTCTTTATTTCTACTCACTTGTTTAACTCACGTACATGAATAGACACCGATTGCTGGCCAAGCTTCCAGGAGGAGCATAAGGATGACCTTGAAGCCTTTCTGCATGCTGCTCTTGACCTTGACCGCATGCTCACGCAAAGGCAGACATTTCAACAACGCTCTCGGTCATTTCTCAAGTTTTGCGGAAAGATAGAAAAGCTAGTATGTGTGCTTACTTTATCTACACATTCATGTCGCTAACATTCTTCACTAGATTGAGGAAGGTGCAGCAAATCGATTCCAAACCTTTTCAATCATTGTTGGAGATTGCGTGAATGAAGATAAAGGTTTGGGCGTAATACATGCTTCTCCAGGACTGGAAAATGTAAGTTGCGACTTGAGTCTGATGCTGTCAATTCTTGTTAATGCCGGTGAAGTTCCTCAACAACCGTCTCAAGCTAAACAATGATACAATGCTTGGTTTAGCAAGATGCGAAGCCTAGTAAGTCACATATGAGCTGCATGCATATATTGGCTCTAATTGTACGCTTGTTACTCAGTGACGTAATCTCAGAGAGAATTACTGGCAGGATCAATGCCGAACAACTTGTTAAAGAGCTCAATGAAGCTCTTGATAAGGCGGTAGCAGCTCTAAAACCTCCCAGCCCACTCCTCACTGAACAAAATCATGACAATGATCTGGCAATGGACGATGAGATCAACCCCATTTCTGGCTGCAAAGATCGATTCATCGCTTTATTGAGTTTGTCTTCAGCATATAGAGCCATTGCATGTACTGATATTATAAACAGAGTCGGCTACAGAGGCTGCTGGTCAAACATGGGAGAAGGACCGATTGCCCTGGGGGACCCTTCCCAAGTATCTCGTTGGCATCTCCCACGTCATCACTGGGTGGCCTGCCAGCTGCCCATTCCCTCATGAGACGATTAAGCCCAAGAGGTCCAAAAAGAATGCTAAGGAGGGCAATAGCCAAGGCATCAAGGATCTTGGCGCTAAATATGGCAGAGTTCTGCTGACGGCACTTCAAGGAGATGAAATCAAGTTTGTCAAGGCTGACCCTGAAAGGATCCTAAATATGGCAGAGTTCTGCTGACGGCACTTCAAGGAGATGAAATCAAGTTTGTCAAGGCTGACCCTGAAAGGATCGCACAAAACTCTGTTCCTGTCATTGCTACCTCTCTCCCTACCAACAACGATCCACCCTCATGCCGGGCTCGATCTCTTTTTGCCAATGGTAAAGTGTTTTTAGGACTAGCTGCGCCCAAAAGTTCTGCCGCTACTCGTGTCAAGCGCAGGAAGATTCCACGAGAAGTCATCAGTGTCGAATCTGATACCCCCCCAAACTCTTCGACTACCATCTCAAAACTTTCAACCACTGCACCGAAACATTCCACAAAATACAGCCAGCAGCAACTGATTGACATCGAGTCTGGAGATTCTGACAGTGACCGTCCAATTGCTCTTGTCAAGAAGAAAGTGCCCACAAAGCGTATTGTTGCTGTTAGTAGCAGTGACTCTGACAGTGGCAAGAATGCGAAGCGACGCAGGCTTTCACCGGATGATTCGGAGGACAATATCAATACCATTGGATCTGACGATGACTATATGGGTGGTCAAGATGACGATCTGTCGGAAACAGGGCTAGAGGTTTCTCCACGCCAAAGACCTCATAGTAGGGCCAGTCGAAAGGGTAAGGGCAGAGATAATATCAAGTTTTCTAAGCCTAAGCCTATCTCGAATGCTTCTGCCCCACTGAACACCGCTATATTGCCAAATGCGACTGCACCACCGAACGACCAACTAGCTGAAGTCTCCCCAATTATTATTCCAGCCGCTCGTCCCTGCCCTCGTCCTCTTTCACATAAACCAGTGGTCCCAGCACCAGCAGCCCAAACCACAGGATCCAGAGCACCTATTTCGGTTCAATCCAGAGCAAATACTTCCTCTGGTGCCCCTCAGTCATATCAGCCCACAACTCGAGGTGGTGCACATACACGCACACAGCGACCTCGATGTGGTCAAGATATCGTGAACAGTTTCTCTTCATTACCGCCTGAAAAAGATTCTGCAGCAACGCCAGACGTGGAAAATGATATCCTACCTACTCGGGCCCCTTCTGTGGCCAACGACCTCCAGACAAACAGCGCAGCAACACCCTTCCCTGCTGATGACGAGATGTGCATTGACACGCCTGTCGATGGTGAGATAGTTGGTCAGGAGATGCCTATTGGCAATGATTTGGAGCAGGCTCCCGGTGGCCGCGATGAAACGCAAGTGTATCATGAGTACTCCGACCACTCTGCAAACTACGATACGCTCTACCACCATAACTCCATCTATGGTTATGCTGCGTACCCACCACGCTTTCCCAGGTATAATTCACGCCCGCATCCTCATCAGGGTCCACAATCGCATGGATCCCAACGCCCTGATACGCATCCAACGTACTACCAACCACCAGGGGCTCCAAAGACCAGCGGTCTTTGTGTTTCAAACCCTGTCCCCCTCCCTCGCACTCTGAACACTGGTGCCCCCCCTCGTGCTCAAACCGCTGGTGCCCCTCCTCATGTTCCAACCGCTGGTGCTCCTCCCCATGCTCCGACTACTGGCACCTCCCGTGAAGCTCCAAATGCTGGTGGTCTCCACATTCCTCAAGCTGCGAACGTTGGTGGCCCTCCACGCTCCGTGAACACTAGTGGTCCTCCTCGTCCTCTAAACACTGGTGGTCCTCGTGCTCCAAATGCTGGAGGTCCTTGGGTGCCAAACCCTCGTGGTCCTCCTCCTATTCCAAATGCCAGCACCCGCCCTCGTGTTCGTGATGCTGATGGCAGTCACCTTCTGAATGCCAATGGTCCTCCTCATGCACCGAATGTGGCTGTCTCACGTGCTGCAAACCTCAACAGTACGTTGCGTGCTTGTGGAGACTATGATGAGCAGGATAACCATGGCATGCTTAGCTAGATCTTGATTCTTGTAGAGACCACCCGACCATATGTATTGTGTTAACTTGCTGTAATAACCTTTGAATGCAGCCATCTTCTCTTGGATTTTTCCTCCTTTCCTCTTTCCGCTCTTTCTGAGTAATGCGGAAAACAAAAAAAAATATCACATAATACAGAAAACAAGACTATACCAAACATACATACCGATGAACTCAAACTGGAACTCAAATGCCTCCAGAAATGAACCTCTCAACCTCACCGTCAGTAATCTCTGAACCTCTTCCGCATGACCTTTCAACCTCTCAGGCAACCTCTTGAGGCCTCTCTGATCGATGGTTATGCAGCCGGAAATGATTAGATGCATTCACAAAGGAGGTGCAGTCGCATCCTTAGGTACCATTACTCACGACACAAAAAAACCCCCTAAAGTGCCATCAAGAAGCATATACCGTCCTGCCAGGGGTGTTCTACAAGTCCTAGTAATATATCCACTCCCCGATCCATTTCTCCTTCCACAAGCCAACATTGTGCATCTTCACTCGAGTTTTTGGCCTCCCCACCCAGGCGAGACGGCGCACTAACACCATTGGTACTTGAACCTCATCCCAATACTCTGTCAGGCCTTTATGATGGACTCGTATGGGAATCTCTCATCCGACGAACGTCGCAGCACTTCCTGGACGGTTTGTTGAATTTCGAGCAATTTGAGACAGACAACATCCACGAATGTGACGAGTTCATTTTATCTCTGATTGAACGTTCTGCCACAGTCAACTGTGTCCCAATCGCGGAAATGCGGCGCGGGGTGAAGATCATGGGGACAGGTGGTGGCGTGCGCAAGTTCTACGAGCTGTTCAAGGACACATTGCAAGTGGAAGTGTGGCAGGAAGACGGGATGGAATGTCTTATCGAGGGCCTCAAATTCATCACGCTCATCCCGAACGAGGTGTACTACGTTTCTGACGAGCTCATCCACTCCGCGTCGAATCCCATAGTCAGCAGTCATACGTGCGCCTCCAGCAAACCTACATTACCATTACTGTCGGGTGGTATCCCTGGGGCTCTAGAGCGACCAAGTCCGGACCCATCCAAGTATGGTGTGACGTTCGTGGGCAATCCGACGCCTCAGCTCCCTTGCTTGCTGGTCAACATTGGATCCGGTGTCTACATCATCAAGGTAAACGAGGACGGCACAATCGAGCGTGTCAGCGGAACGAGTGTAGGTGTAGGAACACTCTGGGGCTTGCTGAGTCTTTTGACACTGGCAACGACTTTTTGTGGGTAAGTGCACATGGTTAGCAAGGTGTAGAGGCGTAACGATAGACTCTGCAGCAGCCGATCTTCCCCTCAAGAGCCGAGAAATTAATGGTGATGCCACTGACGGCGCTGTCCTCTGCTTCGTTGAGTATATTGGCAACGCACCTGCAGTTCGCGCTTCCAGCAACGAGATCTTTCAGGTCTCCTTCAACTCATCCCCTTCAACTCGTGTAACCTCACCATGAACAATTCCCCGTCATCCCAAAACTCAGAGAAATAAGCAAGCGGTATCATCTTTGTCAAGGGTGCTCTGGACATCCTTATTTCCACTGCATATCCCATTTCTCTGCTTGCACAAACAATGTTGGGCCTTTTAATTCGGCTACTCATGCTAAACTCGTTGCAACACAGGAGAAGTGGTCTCACGCTAGTCAGTGTGTGATCCTCATCTGCATGCGCGAGTACATCCCCTACCACGAAGTCGGCACCAACGATTTCACTACCGAGGTCACAAAGAAAGGCCTCGAGAAACTTACTGTTGTCGGCATTCTTGGCCTCATGGACCCTCCTCATGCTGAATCTTCTGGCACCATAAAGAACTGCAGGAGAGCAGGTGTTTGTTTTGTCATGGTTACTGGAGACTTTGGCCTTACAGCTGCCGCCATCGCACGTCAAATTGGTATCACCACCACCCATGCTGAGCCAGATTCAGTAACCTTTTTTTTTCTCTTTCACAAGCAGGTGGCTGATGTAAGCAGGTGGATATCCAGTTGACCCGGCACCTCAAGCCGTGTTCGCACGCTCGCAGCTAGTGCGTCACTTTTCCTCTTTCATGAGTAGGTGGATGTGCAATTCATCCAGTCTTTCTTTAAAGCACCTCATTCCATGTTAAAAATGATCTATAGTGTGTTCACTCAGTTCTGACCTGTGCTGATCAAACACATGCTCACTGTTTATGTTTTGATTGCCGTCAGATTTATGCCAACTACAAAGTTCATCAAATATTTAATAGCTTGTACATGCTACTTTAATTTTTTTTATTTTTTATTTTGAATAGCTCTTTTCTATTAATAATTCAATTATTGATCCTACTTTTATTACACATAGTTTATATTCTTTCTTGGCTCAATAAAAAACTGTTTTGAAGCATTTTCAAACTAATAATATCAACAAAATAAGTGCTACTCACAAACTGTTGCCTTTTATCTTTGACACAAGCTTGTTGTTAATAGTTGATATATCTATTATATTAAACAGTGCTAATACATTTTTTATATGCAGATCAATAATTTATACAATAATAATAGCTTGCTTTTTAGTTTACTATCTTCATCAGAGTGGCTACTTTTAGAAAGAATGAATAGCTGTAGCTAAAGTTTTGACAAAAAAAATTAAATTTATAATATAATACAAGTGGCACTCTAAATGTGAGTGCCGATTTGCTTATGTAATAATTTTAATTTGCTAATCAAAATAAAACAAATATAAAATAAATTATTAACTAACAAAATGATCTGGACTTTAATATACTAAACAGACTTTACAGACTTTACAAAACTAATCAGATAAAAATGCTTCTATATCACATCATAGAGTGGAAAAATACTAAAAAAACATTGCAGAATATACTTACTCTGATCCTGAGTGCCAATAAATACCAGGTTTCTTGCCACTGCCCTTGATTATTTTTATTGAATTATAGCAAAAGATCTAGAAATCATGTGACTTATTTGTTGATTGGTAGAAATAAAAAATATATTTAAAAACATATTTTTCTTTTTGATTTATAGGATCTGTTCAAATTCTAGACTGCTAATCTAGAAACAAGATGTATACTATATTGAAAATATAATACATCAGAAAATTTGCAATGTCTCTGGATTATCTCATGAATTACTAGGCAAAATCTCATAGTGAGTGTATTTTTAGATAGCCTTTAAAAAGCTGGTCTTTTACCAACCTACAGGTCTGACATATACTATTGTAGTTTCTGAAATATTCACAATTTATTGCTTAAAAAATCAACTTTGAGACTCTTTTATTGATTGGGCTATAGCAAGGAATCCAGACATTATGTGACTTATCAGTTAGTTGGCTAACAAGCAAAATAGGTCTAGAAACATATTTTCCTCTTGAACCAAAATGATATGCTCACTCAAACTACCAACCTACAAGTCTGGCATATACTATAGTAGTTCCTGCAATAATTACAATTTATTGCTTGAAAATCAACTTTTAGACCCTCTCATTGATTGGGCCATAGCAAAGGATCCAGAGGTAATAAGACTTGTTGGCTAGTTGGTAGAAAAGCAAAATAGGTCTAGAAACATATTTTTCTGTTAGGCCAAAGTAATCTGCTCAAGTCCTAGACTGCTAGCCCAGGAACAATAGGTACTCTGTTTAGAAAATACAAGATATTAGAAAATTTGCATTGTTCCTAGATTATCTCATGAACTACTGGGTGAATTCTCATGAGAAGAGTACTTCTGGATAGCCCTCATAAAACTGGTTTTCTACCAACCTACAGGTCTGGCATATACTATAGTAGCTGATAGAATATCTACATTTTATTGCTTAAAGAATCAATTTTTAGACCCCTTATTGATTGGGCCATAGCAAAGGATCCAGAGGTCATGTGACTTGATGGCTGGTTGGTTGCCCAGCAGAATAGGTCTAGGAAGATATTTACTTATTGGACCAAAGTGATCCACTCAAATCTTAGTCTTTTATCCCAGGAACAAGAAGTATGCTATTTTAATAATATAAAACATTATAAATTTGCAATGTTCCTGGATTATCTCATGAACTACTGGGCAGAATGGTGAGCTATTTTAATAATATAAAACATTATAAATTTGCAATGTTCCTGGATTATCTCATGAACTACTGGGCAGAATGGTGATATCAGGATACCATTGGATAGCCCTTGAGAGCCTGAGTTTCTACAAACTCACAGGTCTAGCATATGCTATAGTAGCCACTGTGATATTTTCAATTTATTATTTGAAAAATCAACTTTTACACCTCCTTATTGATTGGGCTATAGCAAAGGATCCAGAGGTCATGTGACTTAATGGTTGGTTGGTTGCCCAGCAGAATAGATCTAGGAACATATTTCCTTGTTGGACCAAAGTGATCTGCTCAAATCCTAGTCTTTTATCTCAGGAACAAGAAGTATGCTATTTTAATAACATACACCAACAAAAATTTCCATTGTTCCTGGATTTTCTCATGAACTACTGGGCAGAATTGGAAAATCAGGATATCATTGGATAGCCCTTGAAAAACTGGTTGGCAACCAACCTACAGGTACAGCATATACCATAGTGGTTCTTGAAATATTCACAATTTAGTGCTGCAAAAAATCAACTGTTAAGCCCCTTTATTGATGGGGCTATAGAGAAGGATCCAGAGATCATGTGACTTAGTGGTAGGTTGGTTGCTCTGCAAAATAGGTCTAGGAACATGTTTTCCTTTTGGACCAAAGTAATCCACTCAAATCCTGGTCTTCTAGCCCAAGAACAAGGAGTGACGGAATAAGGGGCGTTATTCCAGGCCTCGCTTACTAGGGAGGGCAGCGGTCACGGTTGTGAGATGAGCAGTGTTGATCACTTTTGGTGAGGGCTTTGATAGAGCCTTTACCA
>JAMWFC010000033.1:48963-180834 GCA_027475525.1 Macrolepiota albuminosa
CGGTCACGGTTGTGAGATGAGCAGTGTTGATCACTTTTGGTGAGGGCTTTGATAGAGCCTTTACCAAAAGTGATCACCTTCCCACACTAACTCCTTTTTTAAAAATAAATATAGATATATTTGAAATCAAGTTTTCAAGATCTAATCTTATCTAACTAGATACCAAAATATAGTATTGGTGCAGCGGGAAGTCTCTGCTGAAGATACAGCCTGACCTACGTCGCTCCAGAGGTAGGATCTACCCTCTGTTTTCATGCTTACTAATACTCTCATGCACTACAGCTCAACTAGGACGAACCATACAACGCTGAGTCAATTGACATAGAGTGCATTGGCGTCATCTTGTATGCCATGCTTGCAGGCAGTACATCTTCTCCTCCCTCTACCTTAAGTCAAGCTATTTAAGATTTAATTTTGAAAGATATTGTGTAAATTTTGGTGCATTAGGCAGTTTTATGCTTTCATAAATCTACAAATCCAGTTCTTGAAATAAAATTTCAATGAATAACATGACTTTATATATGCTACATTTTAGTAGCATTTAGCAGATATAATAATATAACTTGAATTTTCAACATTTATTACTTGTATAGTAGCTGATTTTTTAGCCAGAAGCTTGGCCAACAATAATAAAAGTAGCAATATCCTAGCTGTATTTTAGTAGCTTGGTTAAAAGCTTGGCCTGGCCAAGCTGCACTAAATAGCTTTGATAAAAAGTTGGCCAAGCTGAAATATTTGATTTTTTAAATAGCTTGGCCAACAATAATAACAGTAGCTATATTCTAGCTATATTTTAGATATAGCTTCATTAAAAGCTTGGTCTGGCCAAGCTGAAATACTTAATTTTTAAACATCTTGGCCAACAATAATAAGATTGGATGTATTCTAGCCATATTTTGAATATAGCTTGGCTAAAAGCTTGGCCTGGCCAAGCTGAAACACTTGAATATCTAAATAGCTTGGCTATAAGCTTGGCTGAAATAATAAATTTGGATGTATTCAAGTTATATTTTGAATATAGCTTAGCTAAAAGCTTGGCCTGGCCAAGCTAAACTGTTTCAATATCTAAGCAGCTTGGCCAAAAGCTTGGCCTGGCCAAGCTAAAATACTTGAATTTCTAAGTAGTTTGGCTATAAGCTTGGCTAAAATAATAAAATTGGATGTATTCTAGCTATATTTTGAATATAGCTTGGCTAAAAGCTTGGCCTGGCCAAGCTGAAAGACTTAAATTTCTCAATATCTTGGCCAAAAGCTTGGCCTGGACAAGCTAAAATACTTGAATTTCTGAGTAGCTTGGCTATCAGCTTGGCCAAAATATTCTAGCTATATTTTGAATAGAGCTTGGCTAAAAGCTTGGCCTGGCCAAGCTGAAAGACTTGAATTTCTCAATAGCTTGGCCAAAAGCTTGGCCAAATAAAAGAAAAATCAAATAAGCAGCTTGGCCAGCTTTGCCAAATCACGGCTTGGAGTCCCCAGGGGAGCGGACATCTTAGGCCTACGAGCGAATTAGTTCGACTTCGGGTTTTAGTTTTAATACTATTTTGTACCCACATTTCAAGTGTGAACTTTTAAGTTTACATTTCAAACTAAAAACAATTAAAATTAAAACACTTTTACAACGTGTACGCGCGTATAGCTAAGTCCCCAGAACTTCGTGAATACAAGTTTTATATTTAACTTAAGGCTTGCTCAATTTCATTTGGGCAACTTAAAACAAATAAAAACTTACATTTCGCATCAGTATAGATGGTGAAAGGAGGGTATCATCTCATATATGCTAGGGTAAAGGCCAATGCCCAGATTGATGGAAAGAGAGGGTATCACTTGGAATAATGCGGTGAAAAAGATCATCCATCACGACGGCTCACGTTAAAAGCTACAACCTTTCCTTTGCGGCAAGAACGGCGGGATGGTCGCTGTTCCATATACGTTCCAGCTCCCGCTCTACTTCTGGAGAATAGGCGGGCTTGACCTTTTCTGTTGGCCCGCTTGCCACAAGCATGAGCATTGACATGACGTTTGTAAGAGTCGGAACGAGCGAGTCGCAAAGCAACAACTTTACAATGTACGAGAGAAATATAGCAAACAAAGATGAGATTTAAGTTTTCGCATAGTCAGTAGGTAGGTAGGTGGGACGTGGGGGCGCGCCGAATTATTAGTAGGCCAAGAATGACGACTCGCAGAATAAACGAGTCCGGTATACATATATCTACAAGATCGGAGATAAAAAGACCAAAAAAAACACAGCCAAGTATGATGACTCGCAGAATAAACGAGTCCGGTATACATATATCTACAAAATCGGAAATAAAAAGACCAAAAAAGACACAGCCAAGAATGACGACTCGCAGAATAAACGAGTCCGGTATACATAGATCCACAAAACCGAAATAAAAAGACAAAAAAACACACAAGAGGGTCTAGGTATTATACTCGTAGGTCGACGGATATCCAGTATGGTGTGGCTGGTGATGATGCGAGTAAGCACCGGCAGCACCCTGCTGGGCCTGCAGAGCGTGGTACGCCTGTGCCTGCTGATGTGCGAGATGGCCGTGGTCATGACCGTGAGCACCGACGTGACCAGGGCTCCTTGGGGAGAACGAAGAGGAGCGAGACGAGTAGTACGACGTTGCAGAGGTCGGAGTGGGCGAGGGCGTGTACTGCTGGTGGTGGAGGGACGGCATGGCGCCGACGAGGGCGTACGAGGTGTGTGGATGCGGGTGGGAGTGTTGGGGCGGGGGCTGGGGCGGGGGAGGAGGCGAGGGATAGGCAAAGTGTGTCTGGGAGTGCGAGGCAGAGTAGCCGGCTTGTACAGGCGGAGAGTTGGAGGTCGTGGACGAGACTGAAAAGGTGGTCGAGTGTGGACGAGGGGGCGGGGGGTACGAGTCGCCGTTGACGATGGGCTCGGAAGGGGGTTGTTCGTAGGGGGGGGTAGGGATAAACCGCGGCAGAGGATGAGGGCAGGCGAGGAGCAGTGGCTGTGCAGGGAAAGGTGGGCTGCCGCTGGATGATGGAGGAACGGAGGACAGCGGGGGAAGACGCTCAGAAGTGGAGGGACGGGAACCGGGGGCAAAAAAGAATTTTTGGTTGTCCATGTTGTTCTGCCAGGCGGGGTGGAGCTCGTACGGGACGGGCGCGGGGGTGGGGGCGGGCCGGCGGTAAGTGCGTGCAGACAGCTTGTTGGAAGCCACCAAGGCTGCCTGGAGATTAATGAGATCGCGCATCATGCGCTCGTTCTGGTCGTGCTTGTCAGCGTGGACGGTCTGTGCGTGCTGGCGGAGATTGTCAAGGCGGGAGAACCGCCTGAAGCAATGGCAGGTAAAAGGACGCTCGCCCGTGTGCATGCTGTCGTTTGTCAGCGGGGCACAGGCGAGAACCGCCTGAAGCAATGGCAGGTAAAAGGACGCTCGCCCGTGTGCATGCTGTCGTTTGTCAGCGGGGCACAGGCGGGAGCAGCAACATACCGGAGGTGGCGGGCAAGGTGCTCGTTGCGGGAAAAGACCTTGCAGCAGTCGCCATAGCCACGACACTGAAAAATCGTTGGGTGGGGGGGGCGCTTTGGCATGAATCCGCAAAAACAAAACGCGCGTGCCTGATCAACGCACAGCGGAGTCTCAATTATCTTCCTTCCGTGGCAGTGTCGCAGCCCCTGCCGATCGTTTCTAGTATCTCACTGTCAGCAGCACGAGTGTCTAAAGGCAAAAACACCCAAAAGTGATGTTACAGCATACAGCCGAGCCTAGGTTCTGGCTCCATCAAGTAAGTTTGCAGCAGCAGTACCTTGGTATGTACCCGAACTCGCTGATGTACACTGTGAAGTCATGTACTGCAGTTAAGTCACGATAATAACGGAACCTATGTACAGTATGGAAAGTAGAATGAACGGATGTAACAGACAACTGCAGTTATCCTACACTTTAAGAGAAAATTTGGGCTGCAGAATCGGTTTGAAATACAAGTGTACATATATTGTACAAATTTTGATACAGACACAAATACAATGCGGGAAGAACAAAGAGGAGAGGAAAGAACAAAAGAAAAGGAGAAAGAGGGACGTAACAAGAATATCTCCGAAGGTTCTATCCAAAAAGGGACATTGCACCGACCAGCTCGAGACTTGAGCTTATATCCCGTGAGCTTCCTGCTCTGTATGCGTTGACGCAGTTATTGAACCTGGCTGGACAACTTCCCAGTCAACGCAGCGCTCGGCCTCTACACGCTGTCTACAACTTCCCAGTCGACGCACTGCTCGGCCTCTACGCGCTGCTTCTCCATCTGATTGTGGCTTCAGCTGTTGGTCTATGTATGATTTCCCTACCTCCCTCACCTGCATCAGCCTGTCGGAATCCCGACATATATTGCGGAAATCTATTTTAAGATTCTCGAGATCCTGCTGTAACACCTTGCATTCCTCAGCAAGATTACCGCGTGCATTACGTTCCCGGTCGACCGCTGTGGCAGTGGGTTAGGCTAGCTGATGGATCGAACGTGAAGAAGAAAGAGGCGTTAACAAAGAGTAATGGAAGAAGTCGGATCGGATTGGGAAATGTGATGACGCGACGTAGTCGTGGAGTAACGTTCGTCGTGGCGTCGTAGAAGTTCGTAGACCAGCGACAGTCAAACACCAGTAAGGTACAAGAGAAACAAGCGTAGCCTAGTACTAGATAGATGCCAGCAGAGAGAGAGTAGCAGCGACAGCACAGTAGTCCAGAATACGAGACCCTAGAGGACTGCGAGAATAGAGAAGCCGAGAAGTTTGATCAAGCCGGAAAGCGAGCCGAAGCAGACGGAAACCAAGCCGAGTCAGGGAGACCAGAGTTCCGAGTAGCCGAAGACAATGCCGAGATAGACAGAAACTGAGCCAAGCCAGACAAAAGCAGAGCTGGGACGAAGAAGTACAGATCTCCGAGAAGCCGAGAAGATCCAAGTACTCTGCCGAAGACAGCGAGCACGCGGTGTTTGACACCGGATCAGGCGACGAACAAGCCAGAACAGAGCCGAGCAGACGATACTCAAGACCAGACCAGACAGCGACGAGACACAATTACGAGAAGCGCGAAACAAGCAGAGCTTAAGACCAGGAAATATGGGGTGTAAAAACCTGTCCTATTCCTTCTATCTACATTCCTCTTTATACTGTTTCCCCATCGTTTTTCGATCATCCTATTTAAGTTTCGACTACCAGTCGGTCTCAGAATCCAAACCTTAACTCGTCATTTCCCTCGTCCACTCTCCAAATAAGCTTCCCGACCGACGGACGGTCTCAGAATAAGGTTTCGATCACCGATCGTCTCCGGACCATTCGATCCTTCCCAAGCTCTCCCTCCCGACATTTCACGATGAAGCCCCCTTTTCCTGTCTTTCGTCAAGTCAACCTCCTCTTCCTTCGTTCTGTCGATTTCCCGCGTATCATCCATTATACCTTGTAACTTTAACTTCCTCGCATAACCCACTTTTTACCATTGATCCATGTACAGTCCTTCCGTCACTACCACACCGCCTCAACGAGCTCGCGGTGCATCCTTGTCATCTTGTTTTGAAGATCATGAATTATTCGATAAAGAGCGGGAATTGGCCCTAATGCGGCTTGTAGAGCTGCAGGATGGGAAGTAGTCGACGAAGGCCCTGGTTGCAGATCTGGCGAAGTCGGACCTAGGTGAAGTGGCGGATGCATAAGAGCAGAAGGGCGGGTGAGGACTTGAGGATGTGGATGCTGTTCGGAATAGGTACTACCGTAGCGTTGTGGTGGAGGCGGGATTATTCTTCCTGAATGGTCATAGAGAATGAACGTCGAATGGGCTTCCTTCAATTACTTGAGAAGCATCGAAGCGTATTGAGATAACGCACTTACCTTGTCGGATAGATCAGAGCGTCTGCGCTCTTTTGACTGCTCACGGTGGGCCATGACGGAAGACGGAAGTTTTGAGTCCTAGAGCCTATTTCGTAACTTAGCAACACTTTAAAATCACGGGAAGAAAAATCGCGCACCACTGGTACCTCCTCTTTGACTTGGTTTGGCTCCCGTTTAGATCCGTTCTTCACCTGACCCCTGCTACCGAAGCAACGACGGAGCGGCACGAGGGTCGCCTTGGTCCAGCTTGCCAACCCAGTCTTATAGAGATGGAAAGAATCGAAATTTCTGAGATGATCGATAATTCGTGCCTTACCACTCTTGCGGTGTCCAGGGTCAAGACATGCGACAGCGTCGTTGCAGGGATTCTCTCCAGCAGACATGTGTCAGTCTATTTATCGACGGTTTGTGACGACCTTTTTGAATGGGTGTGATATGTTAACACCTTCAAAGTAATTGGAGTGCTTGATTCTGTGTATCATACCGAGATGGGACAGATAGTTGATTGCTACAACGGGCACTTATATCATTTATGTCACAATCTTATCATCTAAATTCCAGCTGTCAAAATCACTGCTCATCATTCATGGAATTCCTTTCCCCTGTCTTGTTTAGCCTAGCCTGGCTATACAAACGTTTTCTACAAGTCAAACGTGCATGCTGCCTTCGCCAACCTCCTTCCGAGTTCATTGTTGTGATCCGTATGGTCAGTCGACCATTTTCAAACCTTCTATAACTCGCAATTCTCCTACTGAACTTTTCGAGCAATTTTAGTGCTTGCCTCATTGTCAGTTCAGGCCTACCTTCCGTCAGACGACTAAATCCTCACCGATGCAATGTTTTTCCCTTTCCATCCTTTCAGGCCTGAGTTGGATAGAGACTCCCTGATGCCGCGTGCGGCATTCTGGATGTCGCACCTATTCACGGCCTTTTGAAATACACCGTGACTGTCACTCAATGCTGGTGATAATGACTTTGTATTCGCCCAGAGCTTCCTCATTGATCCCTGGGTCTTGCTCCACGCCTAAAGAATACGACCATTCATTCTGCTTTGAATTAGTAATCTCCATTGCAAACAAATGGAAGCGATTCGGCTTTGAGATATCAATACCCTATCTGATTGTGAGTTTCCTTTAGGAGTAAGGGGACAATGAATGCACGGCTTGAGCTTGTCGATGACATTCAAAGTCATCGCCACATGTGTGTAAGATTTTTTCCACCGCCTCGGTATGTCAAATTTATGTCACCGGTGCTTGTTTAGACATCAACTGGACAGCCTGACTAAGTTACAGCCTCTAACGCTCCAGGTCTTCAATGTTCATCGGTACGGAAAAGAAACAGGTCCCTCTCATGCTTACGACACCGCTGGCCCAGCTATGTCTTTTTTTTGACCGTTTGTGTTTCAAACCTGAGTGAAAATGTCGAGATAACCCTGATTCTGATTCGTCATCCCTTTGGAAAGGTGGATCTATGACCGTACTTGTCTGAGGCTTCGGAAAGACACAAGAAGGATGAAGAGTAGTCAAGATTAAATTTTCGTTAAAGCCGTTCGGAAAATGAAGGGAAAAAAACTGCAGCCATGTACATCGTATTAGTAGATACAAGTATCCGGAATACGGAATACAAACAACGTAACACAGATGAAGTACAGAACAAGAATTCATAGTCTGTAGAATTACAAACAGTGGAAAGAAAGAAGAAGTTAGTGAAGAAGTAGACAAAGTGGACGGATCGAAGTGAAAAAAAAAAACTATATGCCTTGAGCGGGCTTGTCCAGATAGCAGTACAAGGGTATCATAATTGAGTGCGTGCGTAGAGGATCAAAGTCGGAAACCAATTGTAAACCTTATATCGCAGGATAAGCCTCTTGAATCTGCCGCAGTTGATATCCTATTTGAAAAAAAGAATTCCAGTATCGCCATCAGTTCTAAGACAAACAATCAACATACTCGTAAAGGTGCTCTTATCAGATTGTGCACGCAATACTGCCATCCCGCTTTCTAAAAGGTTCACGAGATCTTCTTCAGTCCCCTCAGCGTTAGCAGACCACACATCTCCTGATGATCGCACGCGATGTAATTCATCAATAAAAACATTACATGCAAGCACCAAAAGGGTCTAGATAAACATGGTAGTTACCACTCGAATATGTATTTGAAAACAATTAACTTACGCCCATGAATGAATTCATGAGACCAACCTCCATGACGTTAAACCCGTAGAAGGTGACGATGCGTCGAGCTGCTCCCAGACGATATTGCTGCGATGAAGGGTTAATGTAGGAGAAGTGATTGTGAAGTGTGATTACTGCGGCGTCGGCAAGGGCATGAATAAAAATGAGGGTTCGAGTCCATGGTTGGACAGTCGAGTGAGTAAATGAGGGAAGATTAGAACAGAATTTGTCAACGAGTCGAAGAATGGAGTGAAAGCCAGGTGGCAAGTGATAAGGTTGCATGTCTATAATCCAGATAGATAATCATTAGTTAATCGAGGGTGCAGTATAAAAGAGCGGCTCAGCATCGATTGACCTGCCAACTCGGCAGATTTGTGGAACAATATAGCAGCTTGAACTTTCAGACAGGTAAAGTCATGTCCATCTTCAACTATGCCGAGCAGAAAATCGCGTATAGTGTTGTCTCCGCGAAGGTCGGGACTCAGACCCTGAAAAGATGTCGATGACATGCACATATAATCCGGAGACTCTAATACTTCTGAATAATTCAGGATGTCGAATGGCCACGGTGTATCAATTTGAATACCAGGTGCTTCGAATAGTTCACAGACGCTCATAGGTGATTCCAGAGTCACCATTATACACTTGTGGAGCACCACCACGGCCCAGAATCCATTGATCCGCTCGCCTTCTTCAATGTGACCGCGGGGTAAGGGTAAAAAGAACGGAGCAGATGCATCGGAGGACAGTCCTAGCACCGGTGAGGGTGTTATAGGATGGGCAGATCTTATCTTATGAAGATCAGCCCCTAGGGCGAGTGATACTGCAATTCCTGTGTGACATTTGGCCTCAATAAAGCGACCTATACGGAGCAAGTAGTAAGACAAGAGTATTTCGGCCTGTAGAGTGTGAAGTATGGCATCTGGGTGACTTCCAAATACGCCGGTAGCGGCGTGTTGTAAGGCACGGGAGATAAATGACTGCTCTTCTTGAAGGAGCGCCTCCGACTGTGAGAGATGAACGCCCCACAGATACACGGTACTAAGTAGAGCAGGCGTTGGACGACATGGATGACCAAAAGAAAGAGGAAGAAGAGTCGCTTCACAAAATCTGTTAGGATCGAGAAAGAAGCCAAATTCTTGGCAATGTGGTAAAAATATATCGAGGCTGTGGCGACCATGTTGAAGTCGTACTAAGCAAAGAAGTAAAAAACTCACAGGCTCTTTATGGTGAGGAATCCGGGTTCCTTGAAAAGCTATCAGCTTTTGAATGGCATACATAGTCATACTTGCTTACGCACCTCTGCACACCGCAGTGGCGAGCTCGTATCCTGTCCATGTTGGGACGACGAAGAACCATTAGAGCCTACTAAATCAGGTTGGATTCAAGAGCTCCAAAGTTTCTCCACGGCTGGGTCGAGGGAAGACTTGAAGACGAAGACGCAGGAGGAGACAATGAGTCAGTCGAGCGTGCCTCTATTATCGGTAGCGAGAGCGGTAGTTGCGACACAGATTCATGAATTCGGATGTATGGGTCGTGAAGAGCTACGGATGGTGTCGATTCTTCGAGGTGCTCCAATTCGCCCAGGCGTGTTTCCAATCTACTTACTTTGTCCTCCAGCATCTTTGTTCGTGAACGCCCAGAACTATCGGCATATTCACACAGGTCATCTTTTGGGTGCTTCCGACACGGTCCACATATGGGTTTAACGCCATCACATTTCTACAATCAATCAAGTTAACAGTACTATAGAAATCCAGATAGCACATAACTGACTATCTTGAGAAACCTTTTGAAAATTACATTCATTAAATCATTGTCTAAGCCAAGTAAGGGAACATACCTGCAGTTCAAACATGCACGGCCTCTTCTCAATGGCTTCGCCGGAGCCCTCGACGCCGCAGAATCCGGAGATTCGATGGACATCGAGGTCGCGTTTGTGGTGGCCTACGAGGATGGTAATAAAAAGGGATCAGACACGAAGGAAAAGTGGTGGTGGCGTCCACCCTTATAGCCATTGGGAGGCCAAAGGAGAAGGCGCAGTAACTCGTCATGGCCAGGAAGAATGTACATAGTTTTGCCGATTTGTGGCTATGGTTGGCACAAGGGTACCTGATGACAATCGATCCGTGGGTAAAATAACTGTGACCCAATACTAGATATCGGGTAAATGTTTACAGTCAAATCTCGTGCACCCCAGTGTGCCTCCTTCTACTGTCGGTATGGGTTCCAGCCTACCATCCTCGCCGAATTGGCAACACGATAGCCTTGATGACTCGGGACCTTCACAGCACACTCTTCGATACCTCATTTAGCAGTCATCAGATTCAGGTGATACCTTCAAGTAATCAAATTCCCTCGGACATAGTGGAACCTTCTTGAACATATGTTTGCCACATTGTGTAGAGAAGCTCTCTTTATGTAGACTGGTGGCTAAACCAATCACAATTAGGAACTTGATATTTCCAGGATTTCTTTGAGTGTGTGACAGGCTCATCGGTTATGCACATTTTTATGTTTTGTCCTGTATTGGCCACTTGGAGCATGGCATGTGCCGGTGGCACGAGGCAGTCTCATTGTTCAAAACGTGACTCCGGTCGGCTTGATCCTAGATGTGATGGATACATAGCCATCCATAAAACTAAAACTATTCTGACTTGCGGAACCCTCACGTGGTCTTTAAGTCCAAACTCAGCGCTACCAGCATCTCATTCAACGTTTTTAATAACATGTTACTCACGTACGATCAGAATTCTTATCATCCACCGACAGTTTTCACTCACTGGAACTTTCCATCTGAATGTCATTCATTTAGTGGCGTAGAGAGTGGCCCTGGGCAGGCATTATGACAAAAGTCCGGTTGATCAGCAGGATTCACCACGCATGGATGATATCGATGAGGCCTATCAATCCGACCAGGGTTGCAATGATCTCGTGTTACCTACAACTAGAGCACAGTTGAACATATAGAGCATACAGAAAAATCTGAGATGAACTTCGAACATATCAATAAACATTGGTTTTACACTCGAGTACGTAGTGCGATCGATCATTTCCGCTATGTACCATGCGTTTGACATTTTCTTCCTGATTATAAAGATGCGAAAGGAAGGACCGACTCGTTCACATTGAAACAGAATGTAATTTTACAATCCAAATCCGACCAGTTATATTGTGACAGATTGATTCATCATTGTCCAATATTACCACCTATCCCTCGCACTCACCATCATCAGGTCTGAGTAGACTACGAAAAGCTTCTCTAGCCTTTCCTGAGTAAACGACAGTGTATCTCTCCATAGCTAGATATGCATTTGAGGTTTTAGCCTCCAGCCTTTCATCCACGTGTCAAAAGGATGCTAAAAATTGATTATCTGGCTTCGGCCGACACTCCTGTATTATAATTCATTTTCATATTGTATTATGCAATTGGCTCGCCTTTCTATTTCTACCCATTGGCATAATGAACCCCGGTTTATCGGAAATCCTATACAGTCAAAGATTTTTAGGGCACTGATTTCTCTAAAGGGATTGACATGACAATCAAGACATCTAAGTTCCATTTGCGACCAGCCGACCCCGACACTTTGATGCATAATGTGGTATAATTACAGTAGAATAGTAATGCAATATCTAGTGTAACTTAATGCATTAGTAAGGCAAAAAAAGAATTACTAAAACACGGCAGTACCAAGATTCGAACTTGTGCACCACAGACTTGAACACATAGTAATTAATAGCACTAACAATTAAACTAAGTTGCCTCAATAACTCAACAAAAAGAGCGCATGTAGTAAAGGGGAGACAAGCTCCCCTTTAATAAATATACCTGTCCTAAGCCTTAACCAAACCTCTAACTAACTACCTAACACTAACAAAACCTTAACAACCCTAACCAAGGCCTAACCAGCTAACTGGTGTGAGCACTAGACAGGTCTCGCAACAGTATCTATATTTTGTAACTTAGATTATTTTCAATGGCATGGTGGTCTATTGGTTATATTGTTGATTTCCTGCTTATTTATACAAAAGATCCTCTGTTCAATCTCTTGTTGATGCATTTTTCTGCAATTTAGCAATTGAGTAATGCATCACTGACCGTAAATGCATGACTGATGCATTAGTTATGTGTAAGGTTACAGAAAAAATTGCATTACCATCGTGATCCATTAGTTATATCTATGTTACAGGGCAAATTGCATTACTATTTGACTATAATTCTACTGTATATTGCATTAGGATGTCGGGGACAGGTGTTGCGACCTCACTTTTTCCAAGATGCCCTGAATCCACAGATATCAATCACATCGCAAATAAGAAGCGGTGGCGACTTGATATGTACAGTTGCGGACAGCCAAACACGACAATAATAAACAACCTATTTTGGAAGGCTCAGTTCTCATTGAATTCTGTGTTTTATCATAGAAACATACTATTTGAGGTCTAAAGAGTTGATTTGCACGAGCCGATTTCTGAGAATCGTAGTTGTGAAATTTTCAACCCTCAAAATTTGGCGGTCCCCGCAAAAAAAATCGGGAAAAATCTGCAAAAGTGCGGAATCGAAAGCTTTTGATCATCTGATCATGAATCCGTAAAAACATTAGGAAATTTCAGAGTGGTTTGCCTCACAAAAATTCGACAAAGTTAGACCTCACTTTCATCAATGAAGCCTGGCCGACCGCCAAAACAGAAACGCAACATATCAGGGCTTCGAAATCAAAGGCCTGGGACCAGCTCCCGCGCTGTCAGCCTGCCCACTGATGGATATGGAGACCGACCTTGCCCAAGTCCAGATAGTGACCGATCTTGTGCACAATCTTGCGCACCTAGTCCAGAGGATAGTGGTGGTAATGATAGCAATGATGAGTTGATTTGGGAGTCCAAGAGGTTCGTTTTGGATGAAGAGACTATGGAAGATCTTGGTTCGGATACCGAGATGGAGGAACTGGAAGATGATCAAGACTGGGATAATGAGAATCTCACCGAGAAGCTGATACAGACAGCTTGTGAGCTGGGAGATGATCCAAATGATGAGGATTGGCTGCCATGAGAGCTCAGGAAGAAAAAGAGAAAGACAACAGGTGTGTCCGACTGTTGCATGGCTCGGATCCTCAGTCATCAAGAAGACTTTGCTAATCAGATTTCAGAACTTGAAACTTTGATCAAAAGTCGTGGGCACGAATGCATTTTCTTGCCAAAGTTTCACTGTGAGCTCAATCCAATTGAGATGGTATGTATTCTTACTAAATTAAATTGATCACTGAAAACTCAAGTTGAAGGTACATATAAAGTATTGAGGTTGGGTAAAATACAGGTATAGAGAAGTCCGAAAGCATACATTTGCTGAGGCAAAAGAAGTGGCAGAGAAGTATCTCAATGCATGCCCAGATATTGTGATACGGCACTTTATAAACCGATCTTGGCGGTTTATGAGTGCTTATCGTAAAGGGCTAACTGGCAAAGCAGCTGCATGGGCTGTCAGACAGCAGAAGCAGCATCGTCAGGTTTCCCAGCATGCTATGATGTCTATTGAAGCTGTCCTTAACTAAATATAAGTAGACTAGGGAGTAAAAAAATCATCAAAAATTTTGGCGGTCCAAAAATGTCGTGGGAAAAACTTCGGAAGGGTGTTTTTCGACGTATTTCAAGTGCCTGAATTCAGATCTGACCTTGGTTTGGCCGAAAAAATTCCCGCTTTGGAGATACCAAGATTGTCGTGTTTGGCTGTCCGCAACTGTACTTGAACAGCTGTTTCACCCGTGTGCAAAAGTATCTCCAATAGCAATACGTCGATGATCAAGATGAACGTGTGTTTGATGGCCATGTTGCAAGATGGCCGTTTGTACCTCTACTCAGGGGTGATCAATGATCGATGATCTGTCGTCTCCGGTGGAAGTCAAATTACGAGAGAAAGACATGGCCTCATTGGCAAGTTGTAAGAGATGCTAGCTAGTCCAGGATGGAGGAAGACCTTCAGGTCCCCTCCATTGTCTTCCACTTCATCCCCCTTCCTTGTTCCTTTTCATCTCAAAAGAACCAACGCCTGTTGAACACCGGATGCCAGACCCTTCCGCCCCCCCCCCTTAACGAGGCGAGCTGCTGCTGCCGCCGCCAAAGAGCCTCTTCAAGCTTCAAACAACCGTCCTAGGACGAGAGGCGGTTGATGTGTTATGGAAAGTCCATTGGAAGTACACGCGGCAGGGCGGGGAAGCAGTGCAAGTGGGAGATGGAATATACAAATGGGATGAATGCTATTGTTTGAGTGCGATGTCTGTTTTGGCCCGCGTACATAGTGTAGGTAACCCATGTCAGTGCTTTTTTGGCAGAGGTAGACAGAATCCACTCGCCTTCACGCAGGCTTCTCGTGCAAATTATCCGACTCGGGGGTCAGACCCCGTACTCCATCAGCACGCAGCACCGCAACCTGAGGACCGCTCTCAGCACCTCTGCGCGTCTGCTCCTTTTGAATGAAACATGCCGCGCCGAGCTTGGAGAACGTTGATAGATGCAATGAGGCACGCGAGAGGATGACGGGGACAAGCCGGAAGAGAGCGCGGAGTGCATCAACGCAGAACTAGGATGGGTGAAGGGGCAAGTTGATCATGATGCTTTGATGCCTTGATCAAGTCGCGTTACTAAATTGTGGGACGCGCAGAATCTTGCCACAGGGGGTCGAAAGCTTGGATTGTCGCAGATGGCGCTACTGACCTAGTTTCATAGTGATCACTTTCGGTGAGGGCTCCATCAAAGCCCTCACCAAAAGTGATCACTTTCTCATGGCTGACTACCCCACCGCTCACCCTCACAGCAACCATGTCCGCTGCCCTCCTAGCCAATACAGTATGCACGATTTCAACACTTTTAATAACGTTTTTTTTTCTGATACGTTGTTTCTCGTTGTGCAACCTCCACAACGTCGCACAATCCGACCACGAACAACTTGCCACTGTCCTTGTTCTTACGACTTCGGCCACCACAACAGTGATCTGGAGTGGGCTTTGGCCCTGGGGAATACTAACAGTGCGTGAAAATTTCTGCTAACAATTTATATATTTTCCTATCGATCTCGATGGCGCCTGCACGACACAACCCACATCTACCCACCCCTCAACTGTGCTGCAGACTCATTTCAAGGAGCCGACGAAAGAACAGTTGACTGAAATAATGCTCTCGCTGCTGTCTTCAAGATAGAGACCGTCGATGGTCAGAGTATTGAGAAGATGGACACAAACGCGGTGTTGAGTCTCGGTATACAATGAGTAGAGGATTCTTATGTGAGTTGAGTATGTGTTGTATAATCTTGCCACGGCCTGACGTTAGAGTTAGGCGGGGAAAGTGTATTTAATGGCCCCATACCTTGCTTTTGCCTCGCTAGATAGTAAATCTGTGTGATTTACGATTCTCTTATTGACAATACAAAGAGTAGAAATTGAACGCACGAGCTGGTATCTATGCTCTGAGTCTCTCAACATGGCACGGTCATAAAATCGTGAGCCGCTGGCTAATCGTTGAAAATCTCCAGATATATATCATGCTGAGATCCACAGCCGACCAGTTTTGTTGGCTATTCCGTGAAGCTTCAGCGTGGTCAAATGAAACTCGTCAAACCTTTCGTAAAGACATGCTACTCTTGCGGATAACGAGCGGGAGGACGGTAGTCTAATCAGCAAAGAGAAAGACAATTCCGCCTCACGCGAAACAACTCATGACGGAGGACTTGGATTGCGTTTCAAGTTCCCAGGCGATCCAAAGAAGTAAGCAACTTGGCGCATTCTTGATATTTCTGTCTTACTTGGCAGCGCGCAGGCTGGCTGGATTAAGTTACAGAATACAAATTCTCCCTCGTGAACCGATTTCGCTTCATTGAAGAGCATTCAAAAATAACGATCTTTTAAGAAAAGGTAGGTACAAACATTGTTACAAGCTTGTAGCCCTAGATACAACAGGCGTAGCGGACAAGTATGTGTGTACTGTAAAAGTATGCAATGAAGCAGCGGACCCCTTCCGCCCTGTCAATTTACTACAGTTAAGTGGTAACATCGCGCATGAAGTCCCTCACAACATCGCGAAGAAGTAGGCAATGCTGAATAACTATCCTCCGAGTCACAACATCTTCCATCGGCCGAAACTGAACAATAGGCACACACTTCTTCACGATAGTCTCCTCCGCCGGATAAAATCCCTTCCCCACCGCACGAACAAGATTCTCACTCACGGGGATCTTGTAAAAAATGATATTTGTTCCAACCATCGTGATCGCGGGCATAGTGAAGTCTGTTTCGGCTAACCCCATATTAAATCGGGTCTTGTTATTGCGTACAGTGGCAGCGATTGCCTTAGCAATAAGCTGAGCCTGAGCGCCGCCAGCAGGGTAGATGTCTTTCTCCTCTTGAACAAGCAAATAAATCATGTTGTCAAAAGATAGTAGGCACACATCAGGCTTCGCCTGACAGGTGTCGCCGCAAACGACAAACTGGAGCGGAACACGCGCAACCACGACAACATCGTCTTCATCATCAAAGTTGAGAACTTTAAGAAGGTCTTGTGCATATTCATTAACGTGAGCCTCTACATAGAACCAAGATCGATAAGCATCAGATGATGCTCTAAAACGAAATGAACATACGGGACAACCGTTCCGTCATGGATAAACAACGCAAAAAGGATCGAACTTTGTATTCATTGGAGCGCCTGGTGGCGACTCCATTAGCGTCCAACGGGATGAAGATATCCGGATCGACATCCAACTCATTTAGGTCGGGAAGTTGTCGGCCAAAGAACACCTCGGCAGGCTCTTCCACAACACGAATATTGTACGCGGCTAAATCATACTTCGTCCACTCGTGGGCGGGCTTGGCAGTTCGAGCGAGGGTAGCCATGATGGTGGGAATTAATCGATTGACTCCTGATCACGGAGGCCGTGTATATATAGCCAAATAGGCAAATCCCGTTTTACTCTTCACACGAACAAAGCGCTGAGACATTACTTAATACGTCAACAATGATGACTCTGTTTCATCACATGGCTCGTTTTTCTCAAACATTTCCCCGTGAAGAAAGAAAAACCTCACGCATACATCCTCGACACAGTAAAATTTTTACATTGTTTTGCAAAAGAATTTCATTCCCTGCACCCAGTGTGTCGAGGATGTATGCGTGAGGTTTTTCTTTCTTCACGGGTTGTTTTGCAAAAGAATTTCATTCCCTGCACCCAGTGTGTCGAGGATGTATGCGTGAGGTTTTTCTTTCTTCACGGGGAAATGTTTGAGAAAAACGAGCCATGTGATGAAACAGAGTCATCATTGTTGACGTATTCACTGCTGATACTGGAAAGTGTTTTCAGTGGAAAAAGTGTAAAAGAAAGCTGTCATGCTATTTCTGATGTATTAATTTCCCACAAAAAGAGTCATTCAACAAAGGAAAGTGCCTTTTTCTTTTGAAAATTGGCACATTGGAAATTGCATGACAGCTTTCTTTTCTAATTTTTCCAATGGAAACACAATCCGGTGCCAGCAGTGATTAATGTCTCAGCGATTTGTTCGTGGGAAGAGTAAAACGGGATTTGCCTATTTGGCTATATATACACGGCCTCCGTGATCATCGATTAATTCCCACCATCATGGCTACCCTCGCTCGAACTGCCAAGCCCGCCCACGAGTGGACGAAGGATGATTTAGCCGCGTACAATATTCGTGTTGTGGAAGAGCCTGCCGAGGTGTTCTTTGGCCGACAACTTCCCGACCTAAATGAGTTGGATGTCGATCCGGATATATTCATCCCGTTAGAAGCCAATGGATCCACCACCAGGCGCGCCAATCAATATCAAGTTCAATCCTTTTTACGTTATTTATCCATGACGGAACGGTTGTCCCGTATGTTCCTTTCGTTTTAGAGCATCATCTGATGCTTATCGATCTTGGTTCTATGTAGCTGAGGCCTACGTTAATCTATATGCACAAGACCTTCTTAAAGTTCTCAACTTTGATGATGAAGACGATGTTGTCCTGGTTGCGCGTGTTCTGCTCCAGTTTATCGTTTGCGGCGACACCTGTCAGGCGAAGCCTGATGTGTGCCTACTATCTTTTGACAACATGATTTATTTGCTTGTTCAAGAGGAGAAAGACATCTACCCTGCTGGCGGCGCTCAGGCTCAGCTTATTGCTAAGGCAATCGCTGCCATTGCACACAATAATAAGAACCGCTTGCATATGGGGTTAGCGGAAATAAATTTGACTATGCCCGCGATTTTGATGGTTGGAACAAAGGTGATTTTCTACAAGATCCCCGTGAGCGGGAATCTTGTTCGCGCGGTGGGGAAGGGATTGTATCCGGAGGAGACTGTCGTGAAGAAGTGCATGCCTGTTTCCAAGTTTCGGCCGATGGAAGATGTTGTAACTCGGAGGATAGTTATTCAGCATTGCCTACTTCTTCGCGATGTTGTGAGGGACTTCATGCGCGATGTTACCACTTAACTGCAGTAAATTGACAGGGGCGGAAGGGGTTCGCTGCTTCATTACATACTTTTACAGTACACACATACTTGTCCGCTACGCCTGTTGCATCTAGGGGAACAATGTTTGTACTACCTTTTCTTACAAGATCGTTATTTCTGAATGCTCTTCAATGATGCGAAATCGGTTCACGATGGAGAATTTGTATTCTGTAACTTAATCCAGCCACCCTCCAACTCCCGAAAAAAACCATGGATAGATACTATCACCAATTGGGTGTTGCAAGTGCACGTGCTCCGTGCGCAGAAGCGGCTACGTGGTAAGCGGCGGGTGGGCGGGCCACAGTGCTTAGCGCATAAATCAATTTCGTACTGTATGTTGATAATAAATACAAAGGAGATATAAAAGGGTGGGAGGGTGGGCCAAAAGAAAAAAATTTTATAAAGAAGAAGATAGAGAGACAAATGGAGTCTCACTCCGTACTCAGAGGTAAAACCATAAAAGGAAATAGGAGACGTCCTTACTAATCACCCGCCTTATCTCACGCTAGGCTAACCGGCGAGCGCGTAGCCTCAGCTTCCAATAAGGCTGGGTTGAATTCGGACGTGCTGACAAAATAGAATGAAATCAAATACGAAGGTTGTGGACGGGGGCACGTGCACGTGCTCCGTGCGCAGAAGCGGCTACGTGGTAAGCGGCCGATACCCAACCGGGCGCAGCTACTTCGGCCGCGCCTACCCGTCCAGCTGTGCCCTCCGAAAGCATAAAACTAAGGAATAGATATAGGGAGTATTTATTAATAGAGGTAATAAAACATTCAGAACGTAAGGACAAGAGTGGGGAGATTTGTCAAGTGAAAAGAAGAAATTAAACAAAGTGTAAGAAGAAGAATAAACAGGTCGTAAGATGACATCGTAAAACTAAGAGTGGGGAGGTCTGTGAAGTGATATGAAGAGATTAAAAGGCTAGAGAGAATTGCTATCATGACATGGAGAGATTAAGAAGATCGGACCAGTTGGTGTCCGTAATACGGGTGAGATTGTGGTCGTGTGCAAATTGACGTCGAGAATTTTTCCAGGCAAGTGCGACTGCATTGGAGACGATAGTATCGAGTCTTCTCCAATAAATGAGAAAACAGAGAGAGGTCCATCCACCATGTTTCATAACGATATGAGGGGGAACCCCATCGCATAGTAACCTGACAGATCCTCCTATGCGGTAACTGTGGCCGTGAACAAGGTCGACATCTTTTGAAGTAAAGAAATCTGAAGATATGTTAGTAGACGAAATGAGAAGCAAGGTGAAATAGTACGATTTGTAGCGGCTAAGAAGTTAGCTTTTGTGAGAATTGACAAGGTCCGAGATTCAGAGACATCTCGGAATGCAAAAAGGGGGCAGTTAGAAGAAGGTCGATTGATCGAAAGATGGTTTGTGAGAGCGCGAATGGGACAGAAGATATCATTACGCTCGACAAGACTGCAATCGATCCCTAAATCCCGGGTGGTTTTAGTCCAGGGAATGTGTAGTGTTAGAACACGACGATTTTGTGCCGAGGTTACACGAAGATTACAATCAGATGTGACATTTCGAGCAGGATGAAAGGTGGAATGCGAGATAGGTAGAAGTTCACCGAGACGACGACAGCCCCAGAAAGCTGTCAGAGCTACCGCCCAAATAGCATGACTTTTAGGTAATCCGAAATCTAAAGCGTTATGAAGAATCTGAAGATGATCGAAAGTTATGGGTTTACGAGGAGGACGTTTGAATTGTGAACCATGGATGGCTGCGGAACTAAGAAGTGCCTTTATCCAGGGATCATGTCCCGGCCATTCGGCTCGATTGAATAGGTGCCATAGACGAACTCCATTGAGCCAAAGTTTTAATGAATCAGGAGAAAAAGTGCGTAAATGGTGAGCTATAAAGCCCGAGATGAGAATGGGATCTGCGGGCATTCGCAAGCTCTCGGGAATGTTATGATTATCACAGAATTGCGTGAAACGCAATATACCTGCGCCATATGATTGACGCGTTTTTTCCTCAATCGACGAAAGAAGACCTTCAAAAATCTCGGTACGAACAGATAGTGGGAAAGTATCGGAAAGAATATTGTCAATATGCAAACCGTGAGGTGTTTTCCACATAATGATTCGACGATCTGCTGGAGTTAAGGGGCGGAGTGGTGATGGCTTGTAAGTGTTGATGTCGGTGGGGCGCCGAGGGGAGATCTTGCGCAAAGAAAGGGTAGCCAAGTGACGAGCATCATGAGACGGGGAAGAATTCGAGTATTGATTATTGGGAGTACGTGTATGGTTTGGATCGGTGGATATGGTATGTATGGAGGATAATTGATTCGAGGAGTCGCTGTCTTTCAATGTCAAGGATCTTGATGTTGGGCAATGGATTACAGGGGAATGAAGACGATGTCGGGAGTAATAGATTTTTGAGGTGGGTGTATGAGAGGATACAGTATTGATAGAGGGCGTTTGATTCGAGGAGTCGCTATCTTTGGATTTGAAGAGTTTTAATTTTGGAGAGTAGATTACAGGGGAATGGGAACGATGTTGGGAATGATAGATCTTGGGAGTAGTATAACGTCGAGGATGGTGTACTACTGGACAGCGTGGATGAACAGTAGTGTCGGTGTCAAAAGACACCGATGCACCTGTGTCACTCGACATGAAAAGCATTAGCGATGTCGTCGGGCAAATCAAAGGCCCGAGCTAAGAAGATGGAATTTGTCGGTGCACTCTTACCACGCGAAAGTGCATCGGCGGGATTTAATTCGGATTCAATGTAGCAAAAGGTGGGTACAATCAGGCATTCGTTGAGAGTAGCGTAGGAACGACGGACACTGAGATTTAAGTGGGTGGATCGGCTACGACCCTTTTGGTGGGCCCCAATGGCACCAGAATTATCAGAATGGACTAATACTCGTCTGAAAGAATAAAGTCAGAAATCGGGAGCAAAACAATAGAGAGTTATCATTGCCTGTTACGAAATTTTAATTGATGCAGAAAATAAAACAGAATTTCGATAGCCACTGATTCAAGCCAGCAGATGTCTCGACCAGGAATTTTCCAGTTGGCTTTTAGTTTCATCGAGTGATGAAATTTTGTCACGAGAATGCCGATTCCCCAGGATGTGGAAGCATCGACATAGATATTTAAATCTTCAAGAGGTTGTATTGCATATAGTTGGCGGAATGCGCTGGCGTCCTGTAAGCGAGCTTGCCACCACTTGAGAGCATGCAGTAATGAATTTGGGAGATGACGTGTGATAAACTTGTTGCCATGATACGTGGACATGAAATTGGAGAACACAGGAAGTCGAGAAGAGCCCTCAGGGAACACGAAGCAAACATGAACCAGTGTGCCGTGTAGTACTTGAAGATCCCTAAGTTTGAAGCCTTTGTGGGAGTTTTGATGGTCGAGAATCATAGAAGATACACGACATAGATATTTCAGTCGTTTATTTTCTGGTAAAGACACCCGTTTAAGCGCAATATCCCATGCGAAACCGATAAAACAAAAATGTGGAAAGAAATCCTTCCCAGATTTCTCTGGATGCCAGGGAACGTTAAGGGAAGATACAAGGTCGAGTATAGAATGATTATCATGCGCATAAGAAAATTCACCTTGACGGAATGGACCATTGACATTCGGAAAACGAAAACAATTGATATCATCTTCGTATTTGAAGAATAAGGCGTCATTTTTGGTTTCGGCAGACCAAATATCAATCAATGCATTGGCAATCTGACCTGAGTTGCTGCTGGCAGGCCTGGCTCCGAACGGGTGTGCATGATCAATATAAAATCGATTTTTAAAACCAACCACTAGAAACGGCTTGTGATCGGGGAGGACAGGACAGGTACGATGAAAAGATTTGATGTCAAAACAACACGCCTGAGTACCGGGAGGAGCTATAGCACTCTATGTAGGCCAGAAATTAGTATGTGTTTCAAAACGGAATTTGAAAAGGAATGTCATGAAGAAATGATAAAAGAAACACTGAAAATACCAAAGTAGAAAGAATCAAAGCCCAGAAAATGGCGAAAGCCATGAGGGGTGAAAAGACATTGACAGATATGAAAATAATTGTCCATCAGGCATGGACAATAAGAAAAAGTCAATCATAGATTGACAAACCAAAATTAAGAAAAGATTGAAAGTAGACATAATGATAAGCGAAATAGCAGAATGTTTGAAATGGATGCATGGGACAATAAGAAAAGGTCAATCATGGATTGACAAATAGGAATCAAGAAAAGAGTGGAAGCAGACATGATGACAACCGAAATAGCAGAAAGAATATTTGAAATGAGAAAAGACAGTGAGAAACTCAGGCGAACCTGCTCAGCCACAAGGTAGGCCATGTCGAAACGTGTGGGGAAATCATCTTTGTCAATAAAACTATTGACCGAAAAGATTCCTGAAATAGGATCGTCTTTGGAAAGGTTGCGACAAACACGGAATTTGGGAGGCAAGTTCGGACCTTGAGATTGCTCCGAGACTATCAGTGGGAAAGAGAATACAGGTCCTCTGAGAATCCGTTCGATATGTGCGAGGGAGAAAGGTCCTGACATGCGTCGAAGTGCAATTTCATTATCAAGATATTCCTCAACCACATCCGGAAAGTGGTCGACAGTAGGATGATTAGATATGATTACAGAGCTCGATATCAGAGGGAGCGTGCCTAGAGGAAAGCCCCCATCAAGATTACGAGCCAGATATGGATAATGCGATATGAGATTGTGCTTAACAAGAAGAGAGTAGAAGGCTTTTGAATTATAAGGATGTATTATTCTGGAGAACAATTCTGTGTCTTGAGGAGAGAAAGGAAAGAGAGGAGGACGAGGATGAATAGAAGCAGTGAAATCTTGGTAATTGAGCGCATCTGGCAAGGATCGCATTCTGGGATCAAGTACAGAATTGTCCGTTAAGAACACGCAGGCATGATTGTGAGCGTGAGAAGGCCAAGTGGTTTCCTCCACAGAGAGAGCAGACGTGGAGTGCTTCGTTCCCATGTCGATTGTCGCAAGCCCGATTGAGGTTGAAAACGCCACAAATTCTTTTGAATTGTCCACCGCGGGGGCTCTTTGCAACGACGATCTGATTGCCGGCGAGTCGAGAGTAAAGTGGTTTGCCATCGTCAAAGGAGACAATATTGGCAGGGTGTTCTGTGAACCGGTGTGCCTTGCCACATAAGAGGCACGCCGGGGAGGTCTCTCGAAAAAGCAAAGGAGCAGATTTGCGAGGTGTTCGAAAAGAAGTAACATCACAAGCATAATTCGTCCTCGGGACTTTCGAGTCGGTAATTCTCTTGTGATCATCAATCAACGCCTGATGTGACTGAAGTATGATGTCGACACGCGAGGCATATTTTGCCCAGCTAAAAACCACGTTGGCCATGAGAATTTCGAGGCGAGCCTCCCGCTCAAACTTGTACCAGAGAGAGTAAGAATTTTCGAAATCATCTACCTGTCTAAAGAAATTGAGATGTTTCTCGTATTCTATCGCATGATTGGTAGAAGCTGAGGTCGGAGGGCCAACCATATCCACAACCGTCGGGACTTTGCATAACAGTTTGAGGGCGTCTAAAAGGTTCTTAGAAGCCTCTAGAAATCGAAGAGGAGTGAGACATGTGTGACTGTCATCATTTCCCCAGATGGAAACCATCTTCGCCATGTCAAGAAGGAGGACTTTATCTGCGGATTTGTCATCTGGATTGAAGGATCGCACTACCTTGGTGTGAACAGCTTGCGGCGAATTATTGACCAGATCTATCTTATGATTAGTAAAGAAATGCAAGGGTGGAGGAAATCTGTTCCGGATGTTCAGTAGGTAGACGGTCGGAATGACAACATCTTTGGATTCCCCAAGAGAGCGCTCTACGGGATCAAGCATCTCCATGCTCCCAAGCAGTCTAGAACGGATAGACCCTTCGGCTTCCTTATCTTTCTCTTTAGAGGCCTGGCGTTCCTCATCAGCTTGTCTCTTGAGACGCATTCGACTATCAACAATATCACGAAGTAGTGAAGGGGGAAGGGGAGCTAGAAGAGCGCAAAGAGCCTCGCTATTGACCAGATCTTGAATCTCGTCTTCAGAATAAAAGTACAAAGGTCGTAGAGGAGGGCCAATATCTAGGTCTACGGGACGTGGAGCTGGTGTAGTCTTGACATTGACTGTTTTCAAAATACTGGCATTATTATAATCTTCAATAAGTGCATTCTCGCGGACTCGAACAGCCAGCGGGAGCTGGAAACGATTGATGGCATCAGGGAGGCAAATCCTCCCATCAAAATCAAAATCGTCGGAACATTGCTGGCTGCGCCTTGGGAAGCAGTCTGGGAGGTAAACTCGGTGTCGGTGGTCGAGGAGGGGATTAAAGGATCGCAAGGTATGGGAATAACGGGCGTAGACATAACACAAGCTGAGAGGACGACACTTTACCCAAAAGAAAAAAAAATTTATAAAGAAGAAGATAGAGAGACAAATGGAGTCTCACTCCGTACTCAGAGAGGTAAAACCATAAAAGGAAATAGGAGACGTCCTTACTAATCACCCGCCTTATCTCACGCTAGGCTAACCGGCGAGCGCGTAGCCTCAGCTTCCAATTGGGTGTTGCAAAACTTTCCGCAAAATCGACAATTGCGGCACATCGAGCCCACCTTTTTCTGATCGGACTTCAGGTATCGGTAGGCTAGTATCTTAACTAGAGATGTATAAATTTATCTTTGTGGATGCACGGTCTGGACTTCTCTCGGAAGGAAGCCGGATGGCCAGAACGCAAAAACAGGGAGTTGCAAAACTTTCGTCACGGTTTGTCACACTGCCGGTTGTATCTCCGCTTCGGAGGATTGTCACGGGACTACTTTACTTTCAGCTCAAAGTAGTCACGTGCTTTTCATTGTTGATAACGTAAAGCTGACTTCAAATTATGATCAAGATTCTCGCTCACGGGGATCTTAAATAAACTCATATTTGTTCCAACCATCGTGATCGCGGGCATCGTCATATCCATTTCGGCTAACACTGCTGGTAGCAGAAGCTATTTCCTTTGAAAATATTAAAAAAGAAACATGTTATGCAACTTCCATAACATGTTTCCTTGAGAAATATGTAAGCATTTTCTTAGTGTAAAAGTTAAGAAAAACTTCACCTATTTTCTGACTGCTTCTTATCATAAAGTTACATCTTTTTACCATCTTTTTGCCAGTGTAAACACACTGGAAATGTTTATAATTGTTCTTTCTATGTTGCCCAAAGATATAGAAATTATATTAGATACTTTTATTCTTTTTCCTAGAGCAATATGTGAGAAAGAAATACATTTTATTTTTCAAAGGTAAAATGTTATAGAAACATTGTCTCTCTACTTGTGTTGCCATTGAGTCATTGGTGACTCTCAAATCAACTCTCTCAGAGGCTCTCTGATTGAGTCAATTCCTTTCTCATATATTGCTATTAGATATATATTATAACTTTCTTGTTGTATTTGACCAAGAAAAAAAATAAAAGTTTCCAAGAGAAAAATTCAAAGAAAGAGATTAAATTCTTCCAAGTCTCATTCTATGAGAAATATGATTTCTATATCTTTGGGCAACATAGAAAGAACAATTATAAACATTTCCAGTGTGTTTACACTGGCAAAAAGATGGTAAAAAGATGTAATTTTATGATAAGAAACAGTCAGAAAATAGGTGAAGTTTTTCTTAACTTTTACACTAAGAAAATGCTTACATATTTCTCAAGGAAACATGTCATGGAAGTTGCATAACATGTTTCTTTTTTAATTTTTTTAAAGGAAATAGCTTCTGCTACCAGCAGTGTAACCCCATATTGTTTCGTTTCTTATTGTTGCATGAAACAGCAGCGATTGCCTCAGCAATAAGCTGAGGCTCAGGGTTGCCTTTATGGCCGTGATATTTATCTTCTTGCACATGGAAAAATATTTTCCCGTCGAGACTTTGAAGACAAATATCAGGCTGTGCTTGGCGATTTCGTCCGCAGATCCTGAATCCAAGCTGAATGCGCGTCGACAACACCACCTCATCGTCATTGTCGTCATCGAATGGATTGTCAAAGGAAAGAAGTCTAAGTATCATCTGTGCGAGTTGGTCGACATGACTTTCTTCTACATAGAACTGATAAGCATCATATGATCAATAAAGAAAGGAACATACCACGGCGCCATTCAGCTAGACCTAGCTGAGTAAGAAAGGTGTTTACCGCATGGTTGTTTGCACGCCTGACGGGACGTCCACGCTCGTTAAAGGGGAAAAAGATATCCGGATCGACATCCAACTCATTTAGGTCGGGAAGTTGTCGGTCAAAGAACACTTCGGCAGGCTCTTCCACAACACGAATGTGGTATGCCTCCAGCTCGTTCTCCGTCCAACGGTGGGCGGACTTGTCAGTGTTGAGATCTGTGGCCAGAACACCGTAAGCGCATGATCAAAGAGACGACAATCACCCCTTTTATATTATCACACTTATCACACTCACGCAGACAAAGCAGATACGCAGATATATATATTCGATACCTTACAGACGGCACCCTCAGTCGTTATAACACAGACTGAGGATTGAGATACTTACGGTATCTGTGTTCATCTAGGTCCCACAGGTTCAGTTTCCAACAGTCAGTTCGAATGAGGGTAGCCATGGATCGATTGAAATATAAGTATAGCCAAATAGAGACAAATCTAATACAATGACATCACTTGGTTACTCGAACGCAAGGATGAGCAACAAAAACTTGAAAGTAAAGAATATTATGTCTCATATTAGTTATCTAACGAATTGGAGTCTACCCGTAAAAGGAAAGATAATAGTGCGTGCTAGTCACCTGCCTTATCTCTCGCTGGGCTCCCGGCAAAAGCGAGCGTTAAAGCACGTGACTTAACGGTGCACCGACACTTCATTGATAAGGCTGGGTTCGGACGGACTTGTGAGAATATATAGACAGAACAATTCGGCAAGTTTGGCGGGAGGAACGGTGTTTCAGTTCCGAACGCAGAAACAGCTCAAGGTAGGAGCGGCGGATACCCCGACCAGGCGCAGCTCAACTCGGCCGCGCCTACCCCACAGAGCTGTGCCCTTATGGTGTTAGAAAAGCATAACGAAGAATAAGAAAGGAAAATATAAAATTCGATAATACATTACAACTATAAAGGCTATGAGTTGGGATTGATGGTACGTTACAAGAATAAAAGTTATAAGTTGGGATTGATAAACGAGATATGGGAGTTACGACATAGAAAGATTAAGCAAGTCGGACCATTCGGAAGTCAATATGTTTGATAGGTTATTATCATGAGCAAAGCGGCGACGTGCCGCATCCCACGCGGAGGCAATTGCATTAGGAACGATAGTATCCAGTCTTCTCCAATAAATCAAGAAACACAGAGAGCTCCAACTACCGTGTTTCATCACGATGTGAGGAGGTACACCATCGGATAGAAGTTTTACGGAGCCACCGATACGGTAGCTGTGGCCGTGGACGATGTCGAGGTCTTTTGTTGAGTAAATGTCTGAAAGTAGTGTGTAAGAAAATTTTTGAGTTAGGAGATAGAGGAAATGGAGATAGTCACTATTGGTAGTTGAAAGGAATAGATCTTTTGTGAGAAATGACATGGAGAATCTGGCAGCCGAGGGATCGCGGAAAGCAAATAAAGGTGAACCATCCGAAGGATGGTTGATAATTAAGTGATTTGTAATGGCTCGAACCGGACAGAATAAATCGTCTCTCTGGGTAAGACAACAGTCGGCACCCTCAGAACGTGTTGTCTTAGTCCAGGGAATATGAATAGTGATTGAGCGACGGTTGTGGACGGAAGAAATGCGGATGTTACAGTTGATTGTAATGTTACGAGAAGGATCAAAGTTTTTAGCTGACAAGGGAAGGAGTTCACCGAGGCGCCGACAACCCCAGAAAGCTGTTAAGGCAGCAGCCCAGATGGCATAGCTGGCAGGAGACGCAAAGTCCAAGTCGTCATGTAGCGATTTAAGGTGAGAAAGAGATATGGGGTGACGAGGCGGGCGTTTGAAAGGAATACCATGTGAAGCAGCGGAGGACTGAAGAGATTTAATCCATGGGTGATTGCCATACCATTCGGCTTGATTAAAGTTGTGCCATAAATGTAAGCCATTGATCCACATTTTGATTGATTGCACTGAACAGGTACCTATGTGGTTGGCTATGAAAGCCGCAAGCAAAGTGTGGTCCGCCGGCATACGAAGATTTTCAGGAATCTTTTTGGCGTCGCAGAATTGGGTGAATCGGAGGATACCTGCACCATAAGCTTGGCGTGTCTTTTCTTCTACGGAGGAAAGGAGGCCTATAAATATTTTGGTTCGAGCAGCGAGAGACAAGTTTAATGATAGCATTTTGTCGGCAGCGAGACCGTGAGGGGTCCTCCACAGGATCAAGCGTCGATCTGCGGGAACCAGAGGGCGGAGTGGAGAAGGGTTATATGAATTTTGAGAATTGGGGAGACGAGGATTGATGCCTCGAAGTGTTGAAACCGCAAGATTTCGATGGTCAGAAAAAGTAGCGCTGTCATCAGTCTGATGGTTGGATGGAATAGTAAAGTCGTCGTGCAAATCCTGAGTAAGTTGCAGGCCATATAGTCAGTTTGATATATTAAAGTCTTGTAAGTACAAGTCAAGCCATGATATATTACAGCTTGTCGTTACAAGTACACGTGACATGACCATGCAGGACCAAATAGCATGCTTGCACACCGGCTGCTTTCCGACGCTCTGGCCAAATATAGGTGTTCCTTGTATGTCCGCCTGCTTACAGCGCGCCCTTCCCGCCACTTCTCACGTGCAGCGGTTCCTGGATCTCATTTCAGATCAGTCGATCTCATTCTAAATCTCTAGATGGTCACAGGGCACAGATCTTCGCAACATATGTATTCTTTGTTTTACAATGCAAATGACATGAGAAAATGACAAGCACAGCATTGGATGATGATACAGATAGTAGTAGTGCTATGCAAGAGTTTCTCCGAATAGATGACAGACAGCGAGAATGATGCAAGAGAGAAATTGTATGAGTATTGTTATTATTACCAACACTGAGGTGACTATGTATGCAAAAACTATACTTACTTGTGATAACTCTGCTTGTTTCTGGCATTCTGAGCAAGTCTTTGTTCTTCTGAAGTGTTGTATATTGGAGGCTGAGCCATGTATTTTCACAGATGGAGGGGGTCGGAGTAAAGATTAAAGCAAAATCATGAGCAGACTTGGGCACATATTTAGCTTCGTCTGACGAAAACTCAAAAACTCTGTTTAATTTAAAATTTCTATCAGAATAGTTATTAGGGTACATGCACCACTCTGTAAGATTGGTTGGGACATGATACTTCAAGAGACCTATTCTCATGTCCATTGCAATACTGCAGTTGGCTATGCCCAACAACAGGTGGCTCTCGATCATATATAACATGTGAACAAAAATAGGCAGGCCTGAGCTCTCAGCTCAATATTGGCATCGGTGTGCCAAATAGAGACCAATATCATGTTGAACATCCTATGTCATAAAAACTTTTATGTTATTCTATGTTGTGAAAACTTCATGTTTTTCTAAACTATCATAAACAGTGGACATTACAATTGATAGTGACAACATTGCGATTCTCTAGCAACAATTTACGTATAATGCCAACCAGAGAAAGATGAAATAATGCCGAGAGAGATAAAGTGCCTGAGATCGAATCAATCTTTGATGGATGTGTGCCATGATGGGGTGAGTGATGAGCTGAGGCAATCGGAGTAGTCTGAGCATTGTCTACCACAACGTGAGCAGGTATTTGGACGTCGCCGGAGAGCAGGTCATCAACCGTGAGAAGGATTTCAGCTACACGTGAGGCTACAAGGCTTTCATATATCAGATCGGTCTTGTAGTTAGAAGCCATAATATATCATGCTTAGCTTCTAATCACAAGTGTGTGATATATCACCCTGCCAATATCTGGTGTAAGTTGAGTAGAGTCCGAGTTAGGAAAAGATGGATCACGATAACGAGGAGTGTACACTCTTGTGAATGTATATCGACGGGGAGTGTAAATGTTTGTGGGGGAAGGACTAAACGAGGCTGGTTGAGAGTCTTGGTTGGATGTGGAATTTGCGATTGATGAATCGTGATTGGATGTGGAAGTTGCGATTGATGAATCGTGAATAGATTTTTGATTAGACAGTGGTTTATACGGGCGATGTATGAAGTCATAAGGAATAGGAGAAGGTTGGTGAGATCCATATGGGCGATGTATGAAGTTATAAGGAACAGGAGAAGGTTGGTGAGAGGGTCTGTGCTGGAAGATGTAAGGAACAGGAGAGGGTTGACGAGAAGGTTTGTGCAGCATTGAATTGCGTGGGTAAACAATGCCGTCGGTGCGCCTACGCACCGGAAATAAGTCGTCAGGCATCAATGAATGAGTTTTTGATGTCGTCGGGCAAATCAAATGCCCGGGTCAAATAGGTAGAGTTTGGTGGTGCGCGTTCTCCACGCGAGAGCGCGTCAGCCGGGTTCAATTCTGAAGGGATATAACAATAAGTGGGAACGATCATACATTCATTGAGAATTGAGTATGAATGGCGAACACATAAATTCAGATATGTGGAGCGACTACGCCCCTTTTGATGGGCACCTATAGCACCAGAGTTGTCCGAGTGAACAAGAATGCGCCTAAAATGAAATTAAGAAAGATGTAAAGGAGATTGACATTAAAGAAATGTATTTGCCTGTTGCGGATGCCCAGCTGGCGGAGAAAGTAGAATAAAATTTCGATAGCGATGGACTCGAGCCAACAGATATCCTGGCCAGGGTGTTTCCAGTTGGATTTCAATTTTAAAGAATAATGAAATTGAGTAAAAATAATGCCGATCCCCCATGATGTGGAAGCATCGACAAATATATTGAAGTCTTCAAGAGGTTTAATAGGAAAGAGTCGACGGGAAGCAGTAGTGTCTAGGAGGCGAGCTTGCCACCATTTTAAGTTGTGCAGAAAGGAATTAGAGAGATGGTACTTTTTGAATTTGTTTCCACGATAAGTGGACATAAAGTTGGAGAACACAGGCAGACGAGAAGATCCCTCCGGAAACACGAATGAAATATGGATCAGGGTACCATGCAAAACTTGTATATCTCTGAGTTGGAAACCTTTGTGGTTTTTTTCGTGATCGACTATCATAGCCGAAATACGGGAAAGATATTTGAGGCGTTTGTTCTCTGGAAGAGACACGTGTCGTTCTGCAAGGTTCCAGTAAAATCCAATGAAAGTAAATGAATCACAGAATTCGGAGCCGGATTTTTCTTTATGCCAGGGGATGTTGAGCGAAGCAATGAGGTTTAGAATAGAATTTCTGTCGTGGGTGTAGGAAAAACCATGATGATGGAAAATACCGCTGTCTCTAGGAAAACGTAGGCAGCAGAAATCATCTTCGAACTTAAAAAGAAGTCCGTCATCTTTCATCTCGGCAGACCAGATGTCCATTATTGCATTTCCGATCTGACCTGAGTTACTGCTGGCTGGTCTTGCACCAAAAGGATGGTTATGGTCAATGTAAAATTTATCCTCGAGACTGACCACCAAGAAGGGTTTATGGTCTGGGAGTACTGGGCAGGTTCTATGGAAAGATTTGATATCGAAACAACAAGCTTGTGTCCCAGGAGGCGCAACGGCTAACTGAAATAAATGAGTTGGGTTACAAACAATATTACAATGAATAAAAGAGGGATTTGCGAAATGTGGGAAATTGATTGAGAAGACATCGAATGAAATGTGAAAGTTCCAAGAAAAGAGGTGATAACCATCGAGAATAGAGCAACCAGAGCTCGTGACAAGAGAAATAGAGACAGATCGAAATTGAATGAAATGTGAAACAAGCAAAGATATAGGACAGAGTAGAGCAATCAGAGCTCGTGATAAGAAAAGTGGAGAATGATGGGAAATGGGAAATAGACAGAGAAATAGAACGAGACATGGAAACGAAATAAAAGCGAATTGAGAGAAGAATGGTCTAAATTAGCAGTTTATGAATGACCTACCTGCTCAGCTATTAAATGAGCAATATCAAATCGTGTAGGGAAATCTTCCTTGTTGATGAAACTATTGACCGAGAAGGTACCCGTGAGAGGATCATCCTTCGAAAGATTCCTGCATACACGAAACTTTACAGGCAAGTCCGGACCTTGGAATTGCTCTGCAACGATTAATGGTGACGAAAAGATGGGACCTCTAAGAATACGTTCAGTGTGACAGAGAAGGAAAGGACCCGACATTCGACCAGCTTCGATTTCATCGGCAAGATAAGCATGTACAACCTGAGGCATTCAAATATATATTTATTTATTTTAAAAAAACTAGTTAGCGTAACTTTGTCATCCCGTAAGACCTGGGAGTCCATATGCGAGTTCTATGTGTTGCAGAAAAACCCTCGATTTCCAAGTCCATCAGTCAAATTCTTTCAGGCGGGCAGTTCAACACGGTGTGCCACTCACTTTCCGCATTGATTTCTGTTAACGGATATTTCTCCTAGATCGCGACAAGATCACCGTACATCAAGAACTACGAGTTTATTTACACACAAAATAACTCCTTCTTTACCGTAACTTGTGTATCTGGCCATTTAACGGGGAATGACTTCTCAGATGCGTACAGGCGATGGACTACTTGTGATCCATTTGAGCTATTCGACGCACCGGTTGTGACATTCATCCCAAGCGACAAGAAAGTTATTGAACAAAATCTTATGGCTCAAGCTAGACGCGCGGACACACTAATGATCTGGACAGACTGTGACCGGGAGGGAGAGCACATCGGAATGGAAATCGTAAATGTATGCAGAAGAGCAAATCGAAACATTATCGTCAAGAGAGCACGGTTTAGCGCTATCATTGCCCAGTATGTCATATGTTCCCGCATTAGTCTACCTCACACGTTCAGTGCAGACAAATTCATCGAGCCGCACAACATCCTGTTGAGCTCGACCGCGCACTAGCAGAATCAGTGGAAGCAAGAATAATGCTTGATCTCAAAGTTGGCTCTGCCTTTACACGCATGCAGACGTTGACCCTTCAGAAGAGTTTTGTGCAACTGTCGGAAGGAAATAACGTGGTATCTTATGGTCTGTTCTTCGCACTAACTCCGAGCTTTTCCTAATTACCATTGAGTGTAGGCCCCTGTGAGGACGAGTACTTTTCTGCTACAGGTGCGTTTCGGACAGTGTAATGTTAGCAAGCTGTCATGTCTTTCTCTAGGCCTGGTCGTTAGCAAGCTGTCATGTCTTTCTCTAGGTCGAAACCATTATCAATCGAAACTATGTCATCGAGAAGTTCGAAGGTCGTACTAAATACCTGATTCCTTCTACGCTCGTTATTGGGCTTGTCGAGGGATACAATCAAATCAATCTGGGCGTAAGTTTAAGTAAACCACAGTTGAGGCGAGAGGTGGGTGTATTTCGGGTGAATGAATGAATTTAGGACCTATTCTTATATAGACTGAGCGCGACATGGTTAAGGTCTGTGAAGGGAGGATGTCCAAGGCTGATATGCTTGAGAAGACAATCGATCAATACAAGGAGATGTTCATCATTACGAAACGAGAGTTTGGGAAGGTTGTCTCCGCGAGTGACTGACTGCTTTCGTTGAGTCTCCTCACTAAACCCAACCCGAAAACTTTCGAAGAGTGTCCGCCGTTACCTCGAAGGTAGAGCCGGTGGCGAACAAGGCCAACAAGTCAACAGAGGTGGTAGAAATGACGATGGTGGAGATGTTAACAATGGCGGAAGTAGGGGTGGAGGCCGAGGTGGGGGTCGAGGTACTTTTCATCACAGTCCAACAGCTAATTGAAATTTCCCCTAGGTTGTCCTAACAATGGGAGTATCAGCAAAAGATTGCGAAGCTTTGGGCCTTCAGCGCAGGCAAGGACACCTAATGTGACCTGTTATAGATGTAATGAGGTAGGACATGTCAGTTCAGCTGCTTCTTCAGCATCTCCCTCATCGTCTTCCTCATCTCCGTCACCCACTGCATCATGTCTGCCCCCTGAACCTTCTCCAGAAAAATCCGCCGGCCCACGAGTGTCCCTCTCGCCGTTGTGCTGCGATACATATTTAATAAGAGCTTGAAACCAGGGATCCCGACTTACACGGAGATGACGCTGAACAATGTCGCGAACGTCACATGAAGAATATTGAAAGCACTTTGTATCATGGCCGTGCCTCTCGTCTAGATAAAAATAAAACTACTTGTCATCACAACAGCCACTGTAACCAATCAATTTACTGATCATGTACCTGCCGAGCGCCTCGGCACTTGAAGTTCTTGAACAAGGCTGGTCGGAACTTGACATAGACTTCCGAAAAACCATTCCGGTACAACATCAGACATCTGGTCTCTATGATCTCACCGCCGGGGCATGCGTATTAGGTAATGTAGACAGGCGAACGTTGTACTACTGTCGCCTTCCTCAGAAACCAAGTGACGAGGTCAAGTATAATATACCAGTTGGCCATGAGATGGTGGACTTTGGGCTGGCGATCTACGAACATGATCTCATGGCAGTTCTCATTCTGTATGCCGCGGTATTTTGATTGTTTTTGATGATGGTCACTGATTTTCCGAGGTCTCCACACGCGCAACATGTAGACTGCTGTATGGTCGAACTACGTCTGCTCCAGTTTTCTACTGGAAATTTGCATCCTTTGGCCCAGACACCTGTGCTATTCTTTGAAGCGCTAGATTGGTCCCATCCCGCTATCCTTATTGAAATTGTCGGTGACCACCTCGTGCTCATAATGACGCATTTCCAAGTCCTACTGAGCGATCGGCTCTTGGTATATCAGTGGAAGACAGGCACCCTTAAATTTGTATGTTAGTACATCGTTGTTAACCCTTCTTACTGAGATGCAGGTCTTCTGTAGGCGGTTGATCTGCCCTTCCAAACTTACCATGGAGTTATATTCCTTTCTCCGACAGTTCTGTGCTTACCCAACAAGCGCATGAACACCCTCGGCGACTGCCATGTCGTTGGCATGGATTACGACGACGGCAGGCCAAAGATGTGCCGTCGATTTAACACAGTCCTCGGAGGATGACGAGGAAGGCGAGGAGAGAGAACAGATGTTAACTGTGTTGGATTTCAATCCCCGGACGGTGCAAAGGTTATACAAGGAATCAATGGACACAGATGAACTATCCCGGGTACATCTGGACGAAAGCGTGGTCGAACACGAAATGTTGGAAAAGCCTGTCAAGACTTCCCTACCATATGTCAGCAGGGTGCTTTCGCTCAAGAACGACTCAAATGTTCTCTTCAAAGGCGTCCTTCTTGATGCAGAGCGACTATTATGGATTAAAGTGCGTTTATTCATCCATTAGGGGGTTGAAATGAATGTCGAGGAGTGACATATCAATTAAATGATGAAGATATGATTACAGAAATTGAGGTGATGCACATAGGTTGTCTGGATCCGCCTTTTGAATGGAAGTAAGGGATTGTTGTATGTAATGCTACGACGGCGTCTTTCGCTCATGCGCCCCCTCTCGTCGTCCGTCGCCAGCTCTCCTTCAAGACTACGCTCCACTCTGCCCCGTCTTCCAGTTCCTGACCTCCGCCAGACTCTCGACCGATACCTTGCCTCGCTGGCCAGTGTACCACCACACAGAGATACAAACAGGTTGCCTCCAGTGATACCTCCCCATCACGATCACCGTACTCTTGTCTTGTGCTTCGATGGGACAGGAGACCAGTTCGATGGGTACAACTCAAATATTGTCCAGCTTGTCTCGCTGTTGAATGGGCGGTATAAGCAGATGGTTTATTATCAAGTGCGGTGTTCTTTCTTCGTCATGCATAGCGGTCAAGGAGTGATGACTAAGTCGGTATCCTTAGGCTGGTATCGGTACCTACGTATCCCCAAGAGTCGCAACTCCTTTGTTTGCCAAGTTTTCCAAAGTTTGTGCAATATCGTTCGCATATCATTCAATGGCCGAAGTCTGGATTTATTAGATTCTTGATGAGATGTTTGCATGGAGCCTTAAGGACCATGTGATGAGTACGCAAAATGTTTTACCTGCATACGGCACCCGACCGACATTCCTCATGCAAAACTGTAAGCATAACTTCCGCAGTACATTGTGCTATATCGAAAATACTTCCACAGATCGCGAAGGAGATAAAATATGTATTTTTGGTTTGTCCATTCGCAGTCATGATGATTACAACTGCAACATGTCTTGATGCTACGTCTCTTCATCAGGTTTTTCGCGTGGTGCATACACAGCCCAAAGGTTTGTTACATGCCACAGGCTGTTGATGATTGGGTTGACTATTAATAAATAGCCTTGCAGGAATGATCCACAAGGTCGGCTTACTCCCTGCCGACAACCATCGGCAAGTGCCATTCACATACAAAATGTACACAAGAACGGATGATGTCGGCTGGGAACAGTGAAACGCCTTCAAGCTCGCGTTCGCATCCTCAGTGCCAATTGAATTCCTCGGTGTTTGGTATGTGGTATGAACTCTCACCGATCGCTGCTTATAGAGTTTTGTATGTATACCGTCGACTCCATCGGCCTCATCCCCAAGCGACTTCCCTTTACAACGTCTAATAACATGGTCAAGACCTTCCGTCATGCTGTTGCTTTAGATGAACGTCGTGCAAAATTTAAAGCTAACCTTTGGAACCGTCCGACAGATGCCGAGCAGGCTTATGGTAGACACACCGTTCGCATACCGACACCAGATCTGGATGGGAAACACGAGTTCCCCAGTCACCAACATGACCACAATCTCAGTAGTGAATGGAACGTATCAAATACAGATCAAAGGCTCGATCATTATGAAAGAATGTATTCCGTCAGGGAGCAAAGTCGAAAAACAGATATTCAAGAGGTCTGGTTCGTGGTAGGTCTCGATCTCAATATAGAAAAGGCATACAGCTAATTTTGTCCGTTCGTATCAGGGTTGTCATTGTGGTGTGTTCCCTCTGTCACCCTCGCAATGATAACTAATATTTACTTATTCCGCTAGTTGGTGGAGGATCCGTCATGAATAAGACTCTGCATTCTTTAGCACGCATATCCCTTCGCTGGATGGTACGCGAATGCTTCAAGGATTTCTGGTCATAGCCCGCGAGGGTGTCGACGCGCCCGTCTTGCAGGATGAGTAGTACGCGGTGGTCGACGTATCCCATGTAGACTCAGGTTCTTTATATGCATTCCATTAAACTTGAATCAACCACGCCCGATTGTTGTAGAAATATATATCGATTTTACAAATTTGTGACACGTGACGTATCGGTGCACCGACACTTCATGGCTGTGTTTGTGTAACCAAGTGATGTCATTGTATTAGATTTGTCTCTATTTGGCTATACTTATATTTCAATCGATCCATGGCTACCCTCATTCGAACTGACAAGTCCGCCCACCGTTGGACGGAGAACGAGCTGGAGGCATACCACATTCGTGTTGTGGAAGAGCCTGCCGAAGTGTTCTTTGACCGACAACTTCCCGACCTAAATGAGTTGGATGTCGATCCGGATATCTTTATCCCCTTGAACGAGCGTGGACGTCCCGTCAGGCGTGCAAACAACCATGCGGTAAACACCTTTCTTACTCAGCTAGGTCTAGCTGAATGTCGCCGCGGTATGTTCCTTTCTTTATTGATCATATGATGCTTATCAGTTCTATGTAGAAGAAAGCCATGTTGACCAACTCGCACAGATGATACTTAGACTTCTTTCGTTTGACAATCCATTCGATGACGACAATGACGATGAGGTGGTGTTGTCGACGCGCATTCAGCTTGAACTCAGGATCTGCGGACAAAATCGCCAAGCACAGCCTGATATCTGCCTCCAGAGTCTCGACGGGAAAATCTTTTTCCATGTACAAGAAGATAAATTTTACGGCCATAAAGGCAACCCTGAGCCTCAGCTTATTGCTGAGGCAATCGCTGCTGTTTCATGGAACAATAAGAATCGAAACAATATGGGGTTAGCCGAAATGGATATGACGATGCCCGCGATCACGATGGTTGGGACAAATATGAATTTTTTTAAGATCCCCGTGAGCGAGAATCTTGTTCGCGCGGTGGAAATGGGAGAGTATCCCGAGCAGGAGACTCTCGTGAAGAAGTGTGTGCCTGTTCACGATTTTGAAACCATGGAAGACGTGTTAACTCGGAGGATTGTTATTCAGCATTGCATACTTTTTCGCAATGTTGTGATGGACTTTAGACATGATGTTACTTAATTCTTCAGGCGGTTGATTAAATATACAGTGTACACGGAATTGTTTGCTACGACCGTTGTACTTATCTAATGAAATTGGAACAATGTTGGTACCTCTGACGATTTGATTGAATGAATGGTGTGACGTGAGCCTGCCAGAATAGGGCAAGAGTCACGGCACACGGATTGAGTCTCGCGGTGTGTGTTGAGATTCAGGGTCATTATGGCCATGACACCGTAAGCGCACGATACAAAGAAATAACCCTGCACCACATCACACTGACATATCACACTAATCACACTTATGTAGACAAAGCAGATTCGGACATATATATACGGTAGTATGAATAGCACCCTCAGTCATTGTTACACAGACTGAGGGTGAGCTTAACTTACTATACGGACATTACGACACATACTGTAACCCAAAGATATATGTCCGATCGATCGAGTGTGTCCTGGTAGGATATGAGCCCAACTCTAAAGCCTATAGATGTTATGAAAGGTCAACAGGGAAGATCTACAGCTCTTACCATGTTAAATTCATCGAAAGTCACGATGAGCTCCAGACCACACCGACTAACAATACCACACAAGATAGGCCAGACGAGGATATCCCAACCATCGATGCGATAGAACGAGAATCCATCCCACAACCAGTCCAGGTAAACAACCACGACGATGCTGACGACCATGTGCGCATGCCAGGACCCATTGATGATGACGAGAGTCAAAATGCAGAAACACCATCTGACGACAATCACGCACCACAGCTGCCAGCACCTCCACAACAGAGAGAACCCGCTCAACAGCAACTACCACTTCGCAGATCCATCCGCACCCGAATCCCCACTGAGAAAACAGCCCAAGACCAGCAGCACGAGACACGATTGGAAAAGGCAGTGAAGGAGGCGAGGGAGGCAGAAGAACGAGCCAAGGAAACGAGGGCAGACAGGAGGAAGTTGATCGAGGAGTTGCGACGGGTAGTGCCAAGAGATGGTGATGTCAATGTAAGTCCTGATGAGATGGACCATGCTTTAGCAACGCTCGACGCGATCGAGGGCGCCCACATACCTGATTCAGGCACAAATGCAGATCCTGATGCACCGAAATCGTTGGACGAGGCACAAAAGTCAGCCGACTGGCCGAGGTGGGAGAAGTCATATCGAGACGAGTTGGATTCACTGGAGAAGATGGGAGTCTGGGAGCTCGTTCCACGTGAGAAGGTACCGGCCGGAAAGAAGATATTCAAGGGCCGACCTGTATTCTCAATTAAACGCAATGAACAGGGCGAAATAACACGGTTGAAGACACGCCATGTTCTGCAAGGCTTTTCTATGGTCCAAGGTAGGGACTATGAGAAAACAACCTCACCAACAGCGCGCGCAGAATCCTGGAGAATATTACTCCACCTGGCCGCAAAATTGGACTGGGATGCAACACAAGTCGATATCAAGACGGCATTCTTGAATGGGGTCCTACCAGAGGAGGAGCGTATATATATGGAGCAACCTAAAGGGTTTGAGGAGCATGGTAAAGAGGGGTGGGTATGCCAACTCAGGAAGGCGATCTACGGCATGAAACAAGCAGGCAGAATCTGGAACAAAACGCTCGACGACGTCATGAAGAAACTGGACTTCACTCGACTTAAATGCGAAGCATGTATATATTATCGGGAGACGGCTGAGGGCACGGTAATCGCAGGAATCCATGTCGACGATTTTCTGTCAATCGCAAGCTCACAAACGGCGAATGATATCTTCAAGAGTCAATTGAAACAATACTGGACGATATCTGACTTGGGAACACCCCGACACATTGTGGGGATCGGGGTCGAGTGGGATCGACCGAATAGACGAGTGTATATTTCTCAAACACCTCTGATTGATAAGATGACAGCACAGTTCGGCCAATCAGAGGCCACACCCCTAGCCATACCCATGGAACCCGGTCTCAAACTGCGCCGTATTGACAGGTCCACGCTGTCTCAGGAGGAGCTCGAGAAGATAGCCCGGATTCCATACCGACAGTTGGTGGGAGGCCTACTGTGGATTGCGATCTCTACGAGGCCAGACATACAGTACTCAGTGCAACAACTATCGCAATTCTTTGAGTCATATTCATACATACACTGGAATGCGGCAATACGAGTCCTGCGATACCTGAAGGGAACGCGGACGCAACACTCTGTCAAGATGTGGTTCAAAGAGTCTGTCCTGCCGTCATGGCTGCATTTAGATCTTATCATAAACTCAGCTGGCATACTGGGGCGTTCCCAGTACGTCCCCACCTTGTATGCATCGTGGGTACACTTCCAGAGGAATATTCAAATCTGTCTGGAGAAATCTTTGTCACGAATACTTCTCCATATTTGGTCGTTGCTGGCCTTAACACCCCATGACCTGTTCAGGTTTTTTCTTATTTGTTTAGTCATCTTCTCCGTTTTAGGGCGGGTGGCAATAACCTTAGATGCTCTGATGGATTTGTATGCTAGAGCCTGCCTCATTTTCGACAACATCGCTCCCGTGAGGTGTAATTTCTGTTACCGCCCAGCTTGGTGGACTTCGTCGTCTTCCCTCTCGGTGTTCGGTTTTCTGCTATTTACACACACGCTCTCTCTCTGGAACGGTTCTCAGTCTCTCTGGTGCTTGCCTTCTTTTATTCTACGAATTTCTTTTCATTGCGACGAATATTACTTCACATCTACGACGCATACACACACTCAACCACCCTCCTCGACATCTACCCTTACCCTCCGCTTTCGACTCATCCGACTTCGTACCCAATCCATCAGGTACTCCATCCCACGTCCACAGCGGAGATAACATTACCGGAACACCCTCGTCGATGAACCTGGTTTGAATCCCAGGTGCAAATTAGCGGGTAAGACGCAACGCCAAGGGCGTCTGAGTCTTGACCCCCAGTGAGAAATGGATCCGGGGTAATCTGGAGCCCAATTTGGAATTCTGAGGAATTCCGAGTTTCTCAGGTTCCAGCCGAAAAGTAGAGTTCCGGAGTTTTTTCAGATAACTTTAATATTACATCTGTTGAGAAGAACGACTTGCACGAGAAAGGAAGCTATGTCGTTATGTCTTTAACTTGTTCCTATTTCTTTAATCTTTTCATTCTATCGGCAGTATCGGGAGCTCGTCACCCATATGTGGCGAGCGATCGGTATTTGCAAATCTTTACTTACAAACTTTGTTTTTTTTCGTTAGAAACCGTAGGATAAACAAAAGGCACCCTCAGTCAAACCACATACTACGGAGTGACTGAGGGTGAGCTAGATTCACTTACTTACATTCTCACTATAGCTAATTCACAACCTGTAGACTTGCGTATAACTCTACAGGTAATAATAATATCTCAGTCAAACCACATACTACGGAGTGACTGAGGACTTGCGTATAACTCTACAACATCATCTGTCAAATAATACTTGTCAACACGCGACGACTCCGCGTCACTACCCCATTCTTTATGCCACCCCGTAGACACCAAATTCTGTAGTTCAGGTAATATATTTTCTGCCGTGATCTCAGCATTCGAAGCCCCACGCAGACAGACTCCACGTCCAGACTTAGCCTTCCACATGCGTGATACATCGACGAATATATTCGCGCGTCGACGCGTTTGACGTAAGCACGTGCTCAACTACGCGTGACAACGTTATATAAGCAGGTGCACCGACGATTTGATTATCAAATCAGGAGCACCAGCTGACGTCGATGTGACCAGTACATTATATAATCCATGTCAATTTATAACAAGAATGAAATATTTTAACTCTGAGGCATGTAGCGGGCTGTGCGGCTGCAAGGCGCCCTTCAAACATTATTCCCGCTACTTTAGTAGTGGGTCTATGCTCTGCGAACGACACTGGCGAAATTTTCAGGTCTGACTTTCATCACGTGTTCCTCTTTCAGACTTCCCCCGTTTCACGTTTTAACCCTCTCGTGGAATCAGATGTTTTTATATATTTTCTACCATCCTTCTCGCTACAGTACAGCGATACTTGTTTACTTTATATGAAATATCAGGCGATAGATTAGTTCTTTTAGAAGTTACAATAAGGAGAACACACTTGCGGTATGTATAGACTAAGGGCACATGTCATCGGCGGGATTAATTGCGACAGACGTTTCCATTTCCGAAATTGCGCTGATCCCTATAGTTTCCGTATTCTTTGTGTTACGGCACCCTTTGGTCGTTCTTTTTTTACAAGTATGATCGTCTTTTTGGAGTCTACCCTCGGCCCCTATAATTTCCTCACGCTCCCTCACCCTATTTTTTGAAACCTGTCTCACTCAGGTTTTTTTTTGGTTTGTCTTCGCTCATTCTAATCGTCGATAGGATTTGTAAACCTTTCCCTCCTTCTCCTCTTCCAAGTATGAGCATCTTATTGGAGTCCTCTGTCTTTCCTGTCGTTTTTGACGCCTCTATCAATCGCAGTACTCTTCCTACCGCGTTTTCTCTTGCTCTCCGCACCCCTTCGCCTACCATTCTTGAAAGCGTCTTCCTTGTGACTTCGTTTCATCCTCGAACATCATTTTCTTGTCTTGTCTTGTTTTCTATGTCGCCAGACTGTTCTTCTGTCACTCTCGGTCTCGGCGGACATTTAATTTCCATTGGCTCTTTGTCTTCCGTCGAAGAAGTTTTCTTTCTAGTTGCGCCTCAATTTGATCGCACGGCACGTTCATGAACGGAAGCAGAACAGAGACCAGGCAATCCAATTCAACCTTTTAATGCTGCTGGTGCAGATCGAGGTCCTCACTTTGCTTAAATATATTATTCAATTTTGTGGTCTAATGAAATTCACTGCCAAGCAAGTCCTCCTCTCAAAAGTAGCGGGCTATGCTGCCGCAGGGCGCCCTTAAAACATTATTATGTAGTTCGAAGATTCACTTCTGTTGATCACGTGCAGGGTGACTGGAGAGTAATCGACTTGTCAATATCTTCTTTCTTTTGTACTCTCACGATATGCATAAAATGGACACTCTTTCCGACTTTGATTTTTCTGCCTCTTCTCCTTACATGCATTCTGAACCTGCCGTGAACTTTTCTCAACACTCAAAATTTCATGTGGGCCATCTTTCCATTGGTCTTGCTCCAATTACTGACCAAGCTTGTCAATAGCCGTCAAGAGGCCATAATGACAATTTAAACTCTTACCAAGTATAACATTGATTAGTTCTGATTTATCTACTAATTTTCCTTTCTGGCAACAGTTATATGAACCCATCAATAATGCTACATTATCTGAACGTTTCAACACTCGTAATGACGCATACAATGACTTCCAGCTTTACTAACTCTTCTACACCTATGCCAGCTACTCCGAACTCTATTATGTCTGCATTACCTACCCAGGCCTCCTCTGCACCCACGTCAGCTGCCTCAAAACCTGCTCATGATAGTTCAGGTCCGCCTCGATTGCGCATACCAGCACGTCGCATTATAGATCCTTTGTATGTCATATCTTATTATAGTATTCAACCACGTCACTCACTTCGTCAGAAAAAATCTTGCTATTCCGCAACCGACAATTAAGATTCCTGCAATGGCTGTTTCAAGCCAGCCAGACGTAGCCACTAAGCCGATTTCAAAGCCGCTTCAAGCAAAAGAAGGCATGACCACAGCCCGGTACGTAAATATACATTGCATAAACACCATGCTAATATTACAGCAACTATAGCAATCTTTATATTATTGACTACCTCATGACTCATCCCAATGCTACCGAAGCTGAATTTAATGCTGTGTGGAAGGCATGTGACGCCGAAACTAAAAAGATATTATTCCGTTTGTCTTGTGTCTGTACTATCAAAACATGTTTTTCTTTTTTTAGAAGTATAAAATTTTGTCGAGGGATCGAACAAGGGCGAAGAGAAATGTAAACCAACTGACTACTATTGAAACGAACCCCGCATCAATTAGTAATTAAAAGGTATGTTTAGAATTCTTTGTGTTACGTTGACTACTTGTTGATTGATTCATCGTCATGATCAGTGTAGTCTCCTTATTATTACCAGAATCAGTGTGCCTCAGGTAGTTTTAGCATACCTCGGACAGCATCAGATTACATGTAGAAAAAATACCAGTACAATATCAGATTTTTTTGGACAATTCAGGTTATGAACAGATAATGATATCAGAACATTTCAGACAAGCCAGGTTATGAACGGATAATTGATTTGTGTGATGTCAGACCACTCCGTACATTTCCATATAGTTTCAGAAAATATTTCTGAAATCATTTTCATTTTCTGACATGATCCTGCCCAGTAAGATTCCGACATAAGCCGACATACTCGTATATGTCCAGATTTCTCCGGATCCATTTCTCACTGGGCTTGACCAATTAAACGCTACTCCAAAAAAAAAAGAAAAATAAAAGAAAAATAAAAGAAAAAAAAAGAGTAGAAGAGTGATAACGTGACTGCACGTGACATGGACTTGTGTCAGATGAAAAATCGGCTAAATGGAAGCTGTGCTACGCGCCTGCCGGCTAGCCCAGCGTGAGATAAGGCGGGTTGTTCAATGGACTGCGATATTTCCTTTTTAGTTCTGCTCTTCATACGTAGTGAGACTTAATCTGTTTCACCTCTAACTTCTTTCATTTTCGTTATTGAAAAAACCCACTACTAAAGTAGCGGGAATAGGATTAGATCTTGAAACCTCGATTTCAAATTTATTTATTTTAAAAAAAGATGCCAGAATATCTCCCGTAGTTAGCAAGGTTACCAGCATGTTCTAGCAACGCCGAACGTTGCTGATCTTGCCTTTCCGTGTTTTGCTCGCGTGTTTTCAACATTATTGAGTGGTATTTCTTTTTTTACCCGCACTCCTCCCTTGCTGCATGAGGAGTTGGAATCCTGAGTATGGGTAGTCGAGCAATGATTGTCACGCGATCATAAACTACAAGCTACAACCCGTGCTGATTTCGTAGCTCCTCCTCATATGCAGCCTCCGCCATAACTTTACTTCATTTGGTTGGCCTTCATGATGGGAATCTCACCAAGTTTGATTGAAATCTGAGCCAAGTACACGTAGGTAGCAACAATACAAAAGGTTCGAGGGGCAAAGCAACAACTTTACAATGTACGAAAGAAATAGACAAAACAAAGATGAGATTTAAGTTTTCGCATAGGAGGGGGTAGGTAGGACGCGGGGGGGTGCCGAATTATTATTAGGCCAAGAATGACGACTCGCAGAATAAACGAGTCCGGTATACATAGATCCACAAAACCGAAATAAAAAGACAAAAAAACACACAAGAGGGTCTAGGTGTTATAGCCCTGGCCATACTCGTAGGTCGACGGATATCCAGTATGGTGTGGCTGGTGATGATGCGAGTAAGCACCGGCAGCACCCTGCTGGGCCTGCAGAGCGTGGTACGCCTGTGCCTGCTGATGTGCGAGATGACCATGGCCATGGGCGTGAGCGCCGACGTGTCCAGGACTCCTTGGGGAGAACGAAGAGGAGCGAGACGAGTAGTACGAGGTTGCAGAGGTCGGGGCGGGCGAGGGCGTGTACTGGTGGTGGTGGAGGGACGGCATGGCGCCGACGAGGGCGTACGGGGTGTGTGGGTGCGGGTGTGGATGATGGTGGGGGTGTTGGGGCTGAGGCGGGGGATAGGCAAAGTGTGTCTGGGGCTGCGAGGCAGAGTAGCCGGCTGGTACAGGCGGAGAATTGGAGGCCGTGGACGAGACGGAAAAGGTGGTAGAGTGTGGACGAGGGGGCGGGGGGTACGAGTCGCCGTTGACGATGCTGTGGGGTGTGAGGCGCCGTGATGGGGGACTGACCCTGCCATGAGCGTCGTTGATCCTGCTGTGATCGTCGGTGATCCTGCCATGAGCGGCATGAACACCGTTGTTCATTCTGGCATCATCACTAATTCTACCATGACTCCTTGCATGGCCCTCGTCACTCCTTCCACTGGCACTCGAGGGAGTAGTGCGCCTCTGTGGGCTGCTGATGGACATGGCGCCGAGTGCGAGTGGGGAGTTGTTGCTGGAACGCTCGCCATTGACGATGAAGGCGTCGTCGACAAACTCGGTGGCTTCGTTGCAGAGCTCCATGATGCTGAGACGACGAGACCTGGGCCTGGACTCGGAGTCATAGTCGTAGTCGAGCTGTGCAGGGTGGCTTGGGGCCTGCTCGGGGGTGCTATGGGCGGCGAGCTGAAAAGCACACTTGCGGGGGTTGTAGGGCGGCGAGTTGGATGACGAGTTGCCGGGGGACGGCTCGGAAGGGGGTTGTTCATAGCGGGGGTAGGGATAAAAGGGCTTTGTGGGATAAAACGCGGCAGAGGACGAGGGCAGGCGAGGAGCAGTGGCTGTGCGGGGAAAGGCGGGCTGCTGCTGGACGATGGAGGACAGCGGGGGAAGGGTGGGACGGGAACCGGGGGCGGCAAAAAAGAACTTTTGGTTGTCCATGTCGTTCTGCCAGGCGAGGTGGAGCTCGTACGGGACGTGGGCCGGGGCGGAGAGTGACGGGGCTGGGGCGGGCAAGCGGTGAGTGCGTACAGAGAGTTTGATGGCAGCGGCCATGGTTGCATGTAGACTGGTGAGATCGCGCATCATGCGCTCGTTTTGGTCGTGCTTGGCGGGGTGGATTCTCAGCACATGCGTACGTAGATTGTCGAGGCGGGAGAACTGCTTGGAGCAGTGGCAGGTAAAGGGACGCTCGCCCGTGTGTGTGCTGTCGTTTATCAGCGGGGCACAGGCGGGGCAGCAGCAACATACCGGATGTGGCGGACGAGGTGCTCAATGCGGGAAAAGACCATGTGGCAGTCGCCATAGCCACGACACTGAAAAGTCTTTGCAGGCGCAGGGCGGTGGTGCTTTTGGGCCTGCGCCTGGTCAGTCACGGCCCTCAAGGTGCCTGTGCCAGGTTCAGGCGATCTGCGCGCCATGAATCCGCATCTGCAAAAACAAAACACGTGCCTGATCAACACAAGGCACAGCGGAGTCTCAACTACATATATCTTCCTTCCCGTGGCGGTGTCGCAGCCCCTGCCGATCGTTTCTAGTTTACTATCCCACTGCTAACCATCACTCACTTCCGACTCTATCTAAGCTCAATCTCGTCTTCTCGCTCTTATTACGTCTACTCGGCTGCTTATCATCAGGTCATCTCCGCTGCCGATTCCTCCGTGTCCTGTCGTCATCATGTTTCGTTATCCTACCTTCCTGATGCACCACCAGATGGTCTCAGGGGCCGACTTATCGTTTGTCTTCTTTTCCCATCAATTATCATCATCCTATTTAAAGCTTTCCATGTGCTTGCGTGTGACTTCAAGCTATCATTTCGCCGAATACATACATAATAAATTCATTTCTTATTCCAATGAGAGCTTAATGGATCACGGAGGACTCCTCCCGGACCTCGCGTTTCAGACAACACTGACTACTACGGACTACCTTGAACATAGAGCTACAACAGTGCCTGTGGAACAAGCGACCTGTAAGTAATCCTTTCTGCAGTCAACCACGACATTTATGCCTCTGAAAACGACGGCATCTGTCTTGCAGGAATTATCTTTCACCTCTTTTGAGCATCTCCCGCAGGAGAGTTAAGATGACTAGACAACTCTGGGATTTATAAAACTCTCCGATGTGCTTCATGATCCATCCCTTTACAGCAGCAATGCACTGCCTACGGCCGTCCGTCAGACTTGACACTTTTATCCACTCGTCTGGCCTTTTTGAGTATCTGGCACAGGAGGGAGACTTGCAGGCCTTTTATTTATCGAATAACGCCTTACGCTGTAAAAGAGAAAGAAAAATAGGTCAAACGCGTGGAGCATTCACCGACGGCATCCTCCAGATCTAGCCCAGCTTTGATGGCTACAGCGGTGGCCCTATCATCATGAATCAGCCTCGTTCTGGTAAATTCGTGACATGGGCGCTTACGAACAGATACATATTAAAGCACTGCCTCGAGCAGGAGCCCTGTCGTCTGACTAGAAATCATATATCACCTCTACTTACTATCTTCGTCCTTGCCTCTTTTGAGCACCTCGTGCACGAGCGCCCGCTGAGGAGTTTAAAGCATGCACCCAACAAGAAGCTCGATTCGACAATCATCGTAATACCACTGCACTGCTTTACGTGATTGACGAAAAAGAAAAAGGTCAGACGTGTGGGTTGTTGTCAGAGATTTCGCGTGTGGAGTTTCGAGATCTAGCCTAACCTTTGATGGCTTCAACATGAGCCCCATCTAAAAAACCATCGTTCGAGAGAATACGTGACAAAGGCATGTAGATAAGCATACGACGACATTGCCGGATACAGATACTCGGCGTTTATAGAAGGCATGATTATTTTGGCGAATTACAGGATCATGCTCGGTTATTTAGAGGCTTTAAAGTTGATTTAGTACTTTGAATAGGATTCTCCCTAATGGTCATTCCTTACGTCTGTCTCAAAAAATTTTTTCTTCATTTCTCACTAATAAATTGTCCATTTGTAAGAAAATAAATCATATCAGGGTCCGAGTGGTATATAACCGTCCTTCTCAATTCCAGACGTAGAGGATGACTCTTTGATTTCTGAATGACTTTCCACCTCTGCGACGTCTACCTTTGATGGGAGTTGCAGGGGATTCTACATACCCGACGCTTTACCATCTGTTGAGTCGAAGCCGATTTTTCCAAAGACAATTTCTAGTGGACCAGTCAAGACCTGGTCAGCAACAAGTGATGGAACCAGTTTCTCGTCGTCATTCAGTACCAGGACTCCATTTTCATAGGTCATATTATCATATATCGGGATACTTGCGGTAGCGTTAGGCGAACCGTAATCCTAAAATTAATCAAATTAGTTGAAAACTCAATAACATGTGGAGAGGGAAGCACATACTCCGAGGCAAGCAATAGAAAATGTAAGGTGAGTTACTTCCCTCCTTTCACATCTGTGGTCTTCCGAGATTTCAGATTTATGCATTGCCTGAAGACTGGTCGAGCTCGGCATTGCTAAAAGTTTCGCAAGCAAAAGTAGACGGGACAGGAGAGCGACTCTGCGGGATTGTTTTTTGAAACAGGAGCACGGCAGGGCATTTTAAACAAGTCTCATGAGACCATGATGGTCTCGCAGCGCAGATGCGGCTGGCGTACCTAGTTATCAGCACGTTATAACAGAAAAGCGACTGAGGTACTTTGGTAAGAATTTACAGATCTCGTAGTATTAACAAAGCAGAGATACTTACAGATGCCTGCTCCAGATATGAAGAACCTCGAGCGAAGATATCAGAATTTAGGAAGCTAAAAATCGAGTGATGACGATTTAAAGGAAACAAACACAGAACATGATGTATGTCTTTGTTATGTGCTCGTATGGTAATGTAGTTAAGTGTTTATATACGTTATTACAATATTTATTGGCAACAGACTCGAGTATGCCGGGCCCTTCTAAGTCACCTTTTGTTCTGGGCGCCGAATCATGTGGGACGCGTCGCGAATTTAGTCACGAGTCACGCGCTCGCGTGAGGGAGTACCAACTTTGTCATCCCGTAAGACTTGGGAGACCATATGCGTCGATAGGGCTCGGTGAATAATTCCCCGAGAGATAGTTACACCTGTGACTAAACGTAACTATCTCTCTGGCCTTCGAGACCATTATTCACACGAGTTAATAACATTATTCACCTTTTTGTTAATAACATGTAAGAAATGAGTTATTTACAGATGTGAATAATGTTTTCGACGTAAATAATGTAAAGAATTGCCTAGGGCACCGTGAGAAGTCTCATACGTCTACAACCTTGAGCCTTGTCATATTTGGATTCGTGATCTCGGCAAGGGTAGCTGTATAGGCAGATGTTTCAAGAGATGTTAATCTTTTCAAGACTTGTTCTAGGTCCTGTTGGGAGATTGATTCCGGTGCCGGGTAGGGCGGGAGAGAGTTGATAGCAAATGTTCTTGAGCGACGTGCATCGCACAGGGCAACACAATTGACGACGCGCTAGACCCTGATTGATTGTGGTTCTTGATCCATTCAATGTGCCTGAGAGGCTCTCATACACCGAAAAAACATCAGAGATATACATATTTATTTACATGGGGTATAGGGCCTAGATGGGGAGGGGATGTTAATAACAGTTATCAACATGTTATTAACACTGTATATATACACGTGTAAATAAAGGACCACTTATTCACCGAGCCCTAATATGCGAGTTCTATGTGTTGCAGAAAAACCCTCGATTTCCAAGTCCGTCAGTCAAATTCTTTCAGGCGGGCAGTTCAACACGGTGTGCCACTCACTTTCCGCATTGATTTCTGTTAACGGATATTTCTCCTAGATCGCGACAAGATCACCGTACATCAAGAACTACGAGTTTATTTACACACAAAATAACTCCTTCTTTACCGTAACTTGTGTATCTGGCCATTTAACGGGGAATGACTTCTCAGATGCGTACAGGCGATGGACTACTTGTGATCCATTTGAGCTATTCGACGCACCGGTTGTGACATTCATCCCAAGCGACAAGAAAGTTATTGAACAAAATCTTATGGCTCAAGCTAGACGCGCGGACACACTAATGATCTGGACAGACTGTGACCGGGAGGGAGAGCACATCGGAATGGAAATCGTAAATGTATGCAGAAGAGCAAATCGAAACATTATCGTCAAGAGAGCACGGTTTAGCGCTATCATTGCCCAGTATGTCATATGTTCCCGCATTAGTCTACCTCACACGTTCAGTGCAGACAAATTCATCGAGCCGCACAACATCCTGTTGAGCTCGACCGCGCACTAGCAGAATCAGTGGAAGCAAGAATAATGCTTGATCTCAAAGTTGGCTCTGCCTTTACACGCATGCAGACGTTGACCCTTCAGAAGAGTTTTGTGCAACTGTCGGAAGGAAATAACGTGGTATCTTATGGTCTGTTCTTCGCACTAACTCCGAGCTTTTCCTAATTACCATTGAGTGTAGGCCCCTGCCAATTTCCTACGCTTGGTTTCGTCGTTCAAAAGCACAATCTCGTCAAGTCTTTCGTTTCAGAGCCCTTCTGGTATATATTTCTTTCCCTTAATAGGGAGGAAGGAAACGTAGTTTTCTTGTGGAAACGAGGGCACATATTTGATCGACATGTGGCTATCTCCCTTTATCACTTCGTCTTGTCTACTTTACCTGAGATTCTGTGCTGTATCCGTAAGGTTACCAAGAAGGAGACCAAGAAATGGTATGTGCGCGGCCATTCAGATAGTATTCTGCGTTCATAGCTCAGCGCCTTACCAGGAAACCATTACCTTTGACCACCATCGAGCTTCAGAAGGCTGGTTCCAGACTCCTTCAGTTGGCACCCAAAAAAGTTCTTGATGTAAGTTGATTCGCGACACTTACCGTCTCCACACTGATGTAAATCTTTCAGGTTGCCGAAAGACTCTATCAACAGGGTTTTATTTCATACCCTAGAACCGAGACTGACCAATTCGATCCTCAATTTGATTTCATGTCGTTGATTCAAAAGCAGACCGTTGACCCAGCATGGGGAGCTTTTGCAAATAGGTAGGTTTTCGATCTGACCTTCTTGTTTTGAGTCTTAATTTTGGAGTAAGATTGACCAACGGGGATGAATTCTCTGTACCAAGGAAAGGCAAAAACAATGATAAAGCCCATCCTCCGATTCATCCCACTGCACATGCTGGTAATCTAGTAGATGATGGTAAAAGAGTGTACGAGTTTATCGTTCGTCGTTTTTTGGCTTCCTGCTCCAAGGACGCAAAAGGATGGCAGACAACTGTGGACGTTGAGTGTGGGGACGAGTACTTTTCTGCTACAGGTGCGTTTCGGACAGTGTAATGTTAGCAAGCTGTCATGTCTTTCTCTAGGCCTGGTCGTTACGGAAAAGAACTACCTGGAGGTCTATCCCTACGACAAATGGGAGGGCCACCCTTTACCTACTTTCGAAGAAAACGAAGAGTTCAAACCATCTGTTTGCGTACTCCGAGAAGGGAAAACCACAAAACCGAATCTGCTCACCGAAGCTGACCTGGTTACGTTGATGGACAAGAATGGGATAGGTATGATCATTATCGACCAGTGCCTGCCCATAGTGACCGACTTTTGTAAGGGACGGACGCCACCATCGCACAACATATAGAAACCATTATCAATCGAAACTATGTCATCGAGAAGTTCGAAGGTCGTACTAAATACCTGATTCCTTCTACGCTCGGTATTGGGCTTGTCGAGGGATACAATCAAATCAATCTGGGCGTAAGTTTAAGTAAACCACAGTTGAGGCGAGAGGTGAGTGTATTTCGGGTGAATGAATGAATTTAGGACCTATTCTTATATAGACTGAGCGCGACATGGTTAAGGTCTGTGAAGGGAGGATATCCAAGGCTGATATGCTTGAGAAGACAATCGATCAATACAAGGAGATGTTCATCATTACGAAACGAGAGTTTGAGAAGGTTGTCTCCGTGAGTGACTGACTGCTCTCGTTGAGTCTCCTCACTAAACCCAACCCGAAAACTTTCGAAGAGTGTTCGCCGTTACCTCGAAGGTAGAGCCGGTGGCGAACAAGGCCAACAAGTCAACAGAGGTGGTAGAAATGACGATGGTGGAGATGGTAACAATGGCGGAAGTAGGGGTGGAGGCCGAGGTGGGGGTCGAGGTACTTTTCATCACAGTCCAACAGCTAATTGAAATTTCCCCTAGGTTGTCCTAACAATGGGAGTATCAGCAAAAGACTGCGAAGCTTTGGGCCTTCAGCGCAGGCAAGGACACCTAATGTGACCTGTTATAGATGTAATGAGGTAGGACATGTCAGTTCAGGTGTGTATTTCATTCCGCATCACGTTGCCTTTCTCATGTATATCTCTAGCCTGTCCCAATGGCATTGCGACGAGATCGAACATCACTCAAGGAGGTAGTATTGACGGACGCGGCGGCGAATCATCAAGAGGTACTTGTTTCAAGTGTGGGGAATCTGGTCACTGTAGAAGCGGTAGGTCAAATTGCACATGATGACAGGATCATTTCACATTTGCTGCAGAATGCCCGGATGACGCTTCAAATTCAACCTCGAACTTTCGCGTTGATGGAAAAGTAGAAAGAGGTCGAGGCCGACCTCGAGGCCGACCTCGAGGTCGACCGCGGGGTTCAACGAAAGCAAAACGAGGCCGGGGCAGCGTTTGGAGCACCTGATGATTGATTGACTTGGTTTCTACTATCTGTCATTCCATTGGTATTGCATCGAATAATGGATTAGATAGACTTTGAATCAAACTTGGACACTTGATAATCAAATTGACTGTGTGTAACATCCATGCAAGACACCTCGGTCACTTCGACTCCTACGCGTGATGATAGTCCGTCGAAACTTGCAGGGCCTATGTGTCCTCCGGAGGATCCGAAGAGCGCCGGAAGCCCGGCTAATCCTATGATAGTCCGTCGAAACTTGCAGGGCCTATGTGTCCTCCGGAGGATCCGAAGAGCGCCGGAAGCCTGGCTAATCCTGCTCCGTTTGCACTTGCTGATCCGTGGGTGCGCATCCAGATGTTTTTTTTTGGGGGATCAAATGCGATGTTTGACTTTGAATAATTTTGAAACTCAGCTCAACAACGAAAACTTTTTTCGATAACCGGGGCTGAGATCATGCCACATTATAACATCTTACTTTGCGTCCCCGCTGACTTCAGCAACAACGAGGTTTTTCTTTCTTTTTATCAATTTTATTTTATTTACATTCATACTTGTTCTATCCGTTCCTCCGGAAGGCTCGACTTTTGAAATCTGAGCCAAGTACATGTATGTAGCAACAAGAAAAAAGGTTCGAGGGGCAAAGCAACAACTTCACAATGTACGGAAGAAATAGACAAAACAAAGATGAGATTTAAGTTTTTGCATAGTCAGTAGATAGGTAGGACGCGGGGGCACGCCGAATTATTAGTCGGCCAAGAATGACGACTCGCAGAATAAACGAGTCCAGTATACATAGATCCGCAAAACCGAAATAAAAAGACAAAAAAACACACAAGAGGGTCTGGGTGTTATAGCCCTGGCCCCATACTCCTAGGTCGACAGATATCCAGTATGGTGTGGCTGGTGATGATGCGAGTAAGCAGCGGAAGCACCCTGCTGGGCCTGCAGAGCGCGGTACGCCTGTGCCTGCAGATGTGCGAGATGACCATGGCCATGGGCGTGAGCGCCGACGTGTCCAGGGCTCCTTGAAGAGGAGCGAGACGAGTAGTACGACGTTGCAGAGGTCGGGGCAGGCGAGGGCGTGTACTGCTGGTGGTGGAGGGACGGCATGGCGCCGACGAGGGGGTGTGTGGGTGCGGGTGTGGATGATGGTGGGGGTGTTGGGGCAGAGCCGGAGGCGGGGGATAGGCAAAGTGTGTCTGGGGCTGCGAGGCAGAGTAGCCGGCTTGTACAGGCAGAGAGTTGGAGGTCGTGGACGAGACGGAAAAGGTGGTAGAGTGCGGACGAGGGGGCGGGGGGTACGAGTCGCCATTGACGATGCTGTGGGGTGTGAGGCGGCGTGATGGAGGACTGATCCTGCCATGAACGTCAGTGATCCTGGCATGAACACCGTTGTTCATTCCGGCATCATCACTAATTCTACCATGAATCTCGCCATGACTCCTTGCATGGCCCTCGTCACTCCTTCCACTGGCACTCGAGGGAGTAGTGCACCTCTGTGGGCCGCTGATGGACATGGCGCCAAGTGCGAGTGGGGTGTTGTTGCTGGAACGCTCGCCGTTGACGACAAACTCAGTGGCTTCGTTGCAGAGCTCCATGACGCTGAGACGACGAGACCGGGGCCTGGACTCGGAGCCATAGTCGTAGGCGGGTGTGTGGAGTGGTTTGGGGGCTGCTGGGGGGTGCTGTAGGCTGCAAGCTCGTCGTACGAGTGTACGGGGCCGTCTGTTCCAGAGAAAGCACGCTTGCGGGGGTTGGAGGGCGGCGAGTTGGATGACGAGTTGCCGGGGGGCAGCTCAGAAGGGGGTTGTTCGTAGCGGGGGTAAGGATAAAACGCGGCAGAGGACGAGGGCAGGCGAGGAGCAGTGGGTGTGCAAGGAAAGGTGGGCTGCCGCTGGACGATGGAAGACAGCGGGGGAAGGGTGGGACGGGAACTGGGAGCAGAGAAAAAGAACCTGAGGTTGTCCATGTCGTTCTGCCAGGCGGGGTAGAGCTCGACGGGCGCGACGTCTGGGTCTTCCTGCTCAACGGGGGCCGGGGCGCGTGGGGAGAGCTTCATGGTTGCCTGGGGACTAATGGAATCGCGCATCATGCGCTCATTTTGGTCGTGCTTGTTGGGGTGGATTTTCAGCATGTAGCGAAACCGAGGATGGCAGCCGTGTCCACGACCATGGCAGTCATTGTGCGAGGCTACATCCAGCACACACACACATCAGACCCTGATTGATATGGACACAGAAACAGACGACATACCAGGTGCGAAAGCGAAATGATGAACATCGTCGACGTCCATGTCGTCGTCGTCCTCATGCTCGTAGAGAGCTGTAATTGCTCGTCATGGCCGAGATAAGTGGGAGCTTGACAGGTTGGGTGAACTGGTATGACGTGCCATAGTTCTACGAGACATACTGAGGATGGTGATATGCCGACGACAGGATGGGTGCGACATTTGGAAGGGGAGGGTACGGATTGGAGCTTGGTGAAGATGGGGAGATCGCTGGCGGTGGTGGTCTCTGAGTCAGCAAGAGAGCGCGTGGCAAACTCGGGGAATGATTCGGTACTGAGTGAAGCACCTTGTGCAGAAATAATTTCAGAGCAGGCCGATGAACAGCACAGCTGTGTGTATGCAATGATGAGACGTTGACATTGGACTCGGAAAGTTTCTAAGTAAAGTCATCTTGTAAAGCAAATGGCTTACCTCATCATCAGTTACTCAGCAACGATAAGATAATCAATGAAATGAGTCATGGTCGCTACAGACTGTGACACATCCCAAAACGTGTCTTGTGTTCCTCCTTGCAAACTTACATTTCCTTCTTTGCCTTCATTCCAAAGCTTGTGGTGCATTAGTTGAAAGAAAATGGATGACACAGATTCAGTTTTGAATGCTTCCATCCGCGCTTCTGGTGTAAACTCGTAAGTAGCTCATCTCAATATAATCACGTTCTTTTAGGTCATCTCCTAATGGTGTTCACTAGTATAGATGCCATTCTCTTCCCTTCTGATGGCAAGTAAAATAATTGTTGGTATTGAATGCATCTGTAACTTCCATGTCATTAGGTTGCCAGCCTTCGCTTGTGCAACTGATGATGAGGTAATCTATTTGCTTTCCAAGCGCATACAAGATGACTTTATTTAGGAACCTTTTCAAGTCCAATGTCAATGTCTCATTATAGCACATACACAGCTGTGCTGTCGCAAATGCCTCATCCAGAGGTTTACATGAATTACGTGCGTCAAATGCATCCCCACTAATGTTGTGTCAGTTTGTTATCTTTGGTGCACCTGACCGGACAAAAACGAATTTCATTTGTTTATCTTGTAACTTTGCTAAGCTACTTGTCCTTATGTGATCCAATACCACGAACTATGAGGTTGATCTTGGTGTTGAGGCAGCTTGAGGACTTGATCTTGCTCTTTTAGCATTACATAAGGTTGTCTTGCATCTTGTTGTCGTACATCTTTTTCGGCATATTCCGGTCTGGTTGCCAAAATCTATTAAGTAAGCAGAGATCGTTACGCATATACATTCAAACTGTCCCAGTATTGATTGATTTTGGCCTCTCCTATGTCTTGAGCCTTGGTGAGGACAAAGCTGTAGATCTTTACGTGCTAGAACAAGCATTTTTATTAACACATCCAGATTCTGAACCGCTCTTTGCAGCTGTAGGAATTGGGAAAAGAGGCATGCTATCAGTCGACGGCTAGATGATGGTACGACTGAACCGGAAACGTTGATGTTTTACGTTACATGGTAGGAAACGCAGCGTGGTGCGTTGAGAACAGGACTCCTCCGGAATATCCAGAATACATCCAATTCATCCATTCTCATTAAGTATCAAAATCCATACCCGCAGTTGTCAGTGTCCTGCAATGATTTAGTTTGTAGCTATGAGTTTCTTAACTTCTTGTTTACACTAATAAATGCAAGGGCAGTTTCGAGGACAGGTCTGTTTCGGTATCTCATGCATACATGAGAGTTATTAGCCTTGATCGCTATTTCTCGCTAAATAAGTCTTACCAATGTTTTATACAGTTTTCAGTTTTACAACAGAAGGCTTATACTATGCCACCCCCGTAGTTCGGAGTACCCCTTGAGTCGGATGACACGATCTACTCCACCCAGAAATAATATGAGTCGGACGCAAGCCGACGCGTCAACGAAAATTTCTGATTCCGCCTTGCCGTTGAATCGGCAACACCGACTGGACCATCCATCCACGACGGGAGACAACGACAACGCTGTTCCTGAACTTGAATCAAGTAGGAAACAAGTAAGAGTCATATACTTATCTATATCTCAAGTTTGGGACGTTCAACGTGGCTATTTGCTGCAAAACATTTTCTTGTCCCAACTCAAAGGGGTACATACACGGTACTCCGAACCACGGGGGTGGCTATTTCGAGTGTGCTGTGACATTCTTTACTATAATTGGCAGGCACCTGTCACATTACGGTGCCTGATATACATGTACAAAGCCTGTCAAGAAGATCAAGTAAGTAGTACATGATGAAGAACGTTGAACAAGATAATTTTGTCCGGTGAGGCCCTTCATAGTTATCTGACATTATACTTATTTAGATTGCTGAAGGCCTTGGACATCACGCATGGAAATATTATGTCAGTAGATTAGTCTTTTATTGCGCTTTAGGCTTTAGATGAACTCCTATTCACTAGCTTGTTGAGGCTCTCGATGGCATGAACCGCAAGTTCACAAACCCGTATATAATATTCTACCCAGTTATATCTGGAGATGGAATGCCTATTAACTCGTGTGAATAATGGTCTCGAAGGCCAGAGAGATAGTTACGTTTAGTTACAGGTGTAACTATCTCTCGGGGAATTATTCACCGAGGATCCATCCACTCGCGCTTCTTCTCATAGCTGCACTTCAAGCGCCTGCGCTGCTCATCGGTTCCGCTGAACACCTCAGCAGCAACTTAAATACATACAAGTGCACAAGCAAACCCTCAGTCACGTATACTTGGACTGAGGGTATGCTACTCTAGAATATGATAACACCATATTCTAGTCACAAAGTATGGATGTATGACCGGTCATTAAGTAGCCCTCTGGCCCATCAAGCTATTGCTGTAACAGTCACTGTAATATCGTCCACCGCCAATACCTAGTAGTAGATTCCATAATGTCAGTTCACCCAAAGGGAGATAGTAACCAAAAACATATTCTGTCAATCGTTCAAGTATACGCTCGCGACAAAATTTAGAATCAATAGCGATTTCAATCGCTTCGTAGATATGCGAGTTGCAAGTATGTTTCGCAGAGAGAGGATCCACGTCTTCAAATAAAGAAAGGTACTCATCGCGAAACTTTTGGAGGACCTTAGGTGAATCTTCTTTCAGCTCTTCACGGGAGGGAACGTGAACCGACTGAGAGGCTGGCCCATCAATGTCATTAATTGGAGGGGTGTCTTCCTCCATTTCAATGGCATCCTTATTGCGCTGAGGTGGTGAACTCTCATTACCGGAATCATCACTGCCGTCCTCTATGTAGGAACCCTCTTTATCCTGATCCCATGCACGCGCCTCCCTCTGGCCAGGATATGTATACAGCATAGGATCCCAGTCTCGAGTAATCCACGAAGGATACCTGGCAAAGCCACCTTGTCGTGGACAAGTACTTGCACCATCCCAATCAATCAGACCTGTGACGTGGCCCTCATCATCGACAAAAATATTTTGGTATGCAAAGTCGGGCATGGACAGCACAAACGGGGGACCATCTAGTGATTGATCAGGCAAACCCCCTGCAAAAAGGCGTAACAGGGACAGGCAGGATTTCTGGTGCTCTTCAGATGTCACAGAGGCCTTGCTGGTAATGCCGTCCAGAAGGTACGCATGTACAGTGCTATACGGACCCCTCGAAATCATATTTTCTTCTTTTCCCCAGATCTCACCAACGGTAGAAAGCAGAGGACCCACGACGTGAGAATCCGTCTTTGGGTCATAATCAAGACACCCAATGGCTGAGAATTCAAGATCCCGAAGCTGGATCATGCATGAAATGAGAGAACGGAAGACGTTTTTGCGCCGTTCCTCCGTAAACCACTTGGGATCGAACCACAACTTAGAAAGTTGGGAACCCTCAACGCGATCTAAAATCATATACGGTCGGCCAAAGGCATTATTAACATCGACAGAGAAGTCGTGAATGAGAGGTATAGGGATGTTTGTGCGACTCTGAATGAGCTTCATGGTAATGATGTCCGACCGCAAACGTCTTTCCAACCAAGGGTTCCATTTGGTTCGAGGGGTACGAAATACCCAGTGGATATCATCTTCGAAGTCGACAAACCAGACCACATTATAAGAACCAGATTTGGGAAGGGAATTGACTGTGCACGTCACATCAATCGAGGTGGTGCGTTTGCGGGCAGCTGTTGCCAGGGACGCAATCGAGTTTAAATCGACCTGTTCAATAAAAGATGGGGTGGAGGAAGCTTCTGATGCACTCGATAGTGGGTCATGAGTCAGATGAACGTCTGACATTGAGAAGATTGAAGAGATAGGGCAAGGGCGGGAAGAACGAGAATAAGGCAAGGTGTATGAATGCGCGATCAACTGATTCCCCACGCGTGCGCCAGGTAGAGATCGAAACCCACTGTGAACCAGGAGCTTAGAGATCGAAGTGTGTGTACAGGCTGTACTATTCCCTCTGAGTCGGATGTCACAAAGGCATCACACCTTAGTAAGATGCTCAATTCACACTCCGCTGCACTGTAAAGAAGAGAATTTTATACTCCGCCTTGCCGCTGAATCGGCACGCGTGACAACTGCTTGACCATTCACCACCAAAGGACTCAGCAACGAGACCTTGTCTCACCCCGGACTAAGTCGGAAACGCATCAGGTATGTTTTATTATGTTTCATGTCTTGTTTGAAGTACTTAGAATGGCTGGGTGTGGTAAAACATTGTTTTGTCCGACTCAGAGGGGACTCCGAGTGGAATAGTATGTATTAATAAGCAGTCGTTTCTATTGTCCTTGGATCGGGTAAATAGGTGTGGAGGGGGGTTGCCCCAAGGCTCAGTTCTAGTCACACGGTCTGACGCAGACATATCAACTCAGACCAAGGTTCCCACCCATATCGCCAACTGTGTGTATCTTTCGTATCCCCGATCTTATCGCTCGTACTTATCTATCTTCAAGTCTGGAACCACAAGCACTTCCTTGATCGTGCTGTTCGGCTCTGGCAACAGCTTGCTGCCTACTACAAGGACAAACCCTGGATCGCAGGCTACAACCCCCTCAACAAGCCCACCGACCCCAAATGCACCTGGTCATCGCCTTCTGCGATCGCGTGCACAAATCCATTCATGTTGTCAATCCAGATCACATCATCTTCTTCCACGGTAATACCTTCACCTCCGATTTCTCCAACTTTGGCGATGCCCACGAGAAGTGGGGTCACACTGCATATTCTATTTATGATTACTATTCCTAGGTTAACCTGCTGTTATTCGTCTCTACTAAGCATATTTCCCTGTCAAATCTGTGAGAATATTCTGCTCGTTATGTCTTGACCGTTTTATCTTTTTGGTTTCCCAAGGCTGAGAAACAGAAGCTTGCACCTGTGGTATAAGTACAGCCCGAAATGCATGTTTGAAAGAAGAGAACGGTATTAGCCCCTGCTGCAATGGCAGGCAGTACCAAAAAGTTCTGGTGAGTTGACCTAGATTTAGATAAGCTTTGCCCAACTTTGACCCCCACCGCAGCAAAATTTGCCGTGGAACTGCGAGAACCTGGAGTTGCTTCAATAAGCACATTTATGAGTGTGAGATCCATCCGGGATCCTACCGGATGTCGGGCGAAAAGTGCACCACCTGCCGAGGCCTTCAGGAAGCGGAGGAGCGCAATGCTGCCAAGCAGGCAGCATCGTCGTCTAAGAAGGGGAAGAAGTAGATGCTTTCCATGTGAGTATTTGTCAGTCGGTTCACGTTCCCTCCCATGAAGAGCTGAAAGAAGATTCACCTACAGTTTCGCGATGAGCGTCTTTCTTTCTCTGAAGACGTGGATCCTTTTACAAAGCCATTGAAATTACTATATACTTGAACGATTGACGGAATGTGTTTTTGGTATGTTTGTGTATGTAAAACAGTTTCAATCTGCACAATCAATTGATTCTTGACAACCTCATCCACCCACTGCAACAACACTCCTTCTGCTACGGTTAAGTAGTGAGTTTCTCGTATGATTTGTTCTAACCGTTGTATACATTTCAAGAGCCGTATCGTACAGCACCAATAGCCCCAAGAATCTGGATAGACTACAAAAAACTAATGACTGATTCCTAGTCTAGTGTACACAATAGTTCGAGCGAGAAAGACATGTCGTCGTCACTGTCCTCTGGATTTACAGGCCGCTGCCCTTTTGAGCGCTTGACTCGGCTTCTCTTGGCCAGGTTTGTTTGAGTTTCGAACGTTGTTGCACACTCCAACTTGCGTTTGACAAGAAATAAATATCAGCCTTGAAATCAATTTTTTTAATCGCAAACATCCGGGACGCACTTCCACGCTGTCCCGGAAAAAATGTCAGCTGCTGCATGCTCCAATCCGTTGTATGAAAGCTTTGGTGACGTGCACACGGTAGCAGGATCGCTCTCAAGGGTGCTCGGCCTAACGGAAGGCAACGCGGCTTGAAGCGTCTTGAAAGCAGATTGGATCTCTTCATGAACGTGCCGCGCTGTGGGCCGATAAGCGCTCTTTTAGTTTTCAATTAGAAATATAAAGAGCTCACCAAGGGTGCCACAGGCCTGCTGAACCGACTCCTTGACAATCTGTCCCAACGCGCTTGTCTTCGTCGTGAGAGCAGCTTGGATCTCTTCGTGAACGTGCCGCGCTATAGGCCGATAAGCGTTCTTTAAGTTTTCAATTAGAAACCCAAAGAGCTCACCAAGAGTGCCATGGGCCTGCTGAATCGACTCCTTGATGAACCATGGCCATCCCCCTGCTTTGTCTATGGCCATCGCCTTGCTTTGTTCACGGCCATATTTATATACCACGGACTAGGATAGAGTACCCTCAGTTGCGTTACACGTCTCTGAGGGTACGATAACATTCGCTTTACACTACTACAATTAACTGACTTGCTGTACCATAGACTTACACTTACGTGTATATTATAGATAATAACTGCTGCTGCATAGTACGGATTCCAACATACCTTGGTCACATGTGTCCCCGGTTCGACGGGGTTATGACAGACCATAAACATACTCAAGATCCGTCCATACTTTCTCTTCTATTTTGGAGCTGTAAATATTATATGTATGTATATATATACTTCCGGCCTTCGGATTGAGGTGGCGCGAGTCTAGTATCTCCATTCTTCGGGTCGTTAGTTCGAGAATCTTGTGTTCAAAGGCGTAACTAAGCATTGAGGGTGTTGATGTCTGCGATCAAGTCATGAAGCTTGAAGTTGCATAACTGTAGACGGTGGTTGGTGTTCAAAATTAGTTTATTGAGTACTTGTAATAACCGTCAGATTCAGACAAAAGTAATTGCAAGATTAAGCTGGGTTCAGATCGCCTCCGGCTGCTTAGATAAGCCCGGCAGAGAGGACCATAAACGTTAGCTATGAACGCGCAGATCGTGATGTCATATCCATTTTCACACGCTCAGCCTGTCACGAACCATTACAATTAAATCCAAGTATGTCGTTCATGACCGGACAGGGATTAGCAACCAAGAGATTTCTCGAGCTGGATAGTGACGGTGAGGACGTTGAGAGCAGACCCAAGGTTAGCCCGCTCATCAGTCGATACGCGCGGAAAGGCTTATTCTTTGGCAGAAGCAAAGACAGGAAGAGGACGAGACAGACGAGGAAGAAGCCTATTCACGGTGTCATGCAGGGTATGATCTCAACAACGAGGATATCGTATGTTGTGACCCAGTCTGCATACCGTGCCCTATTTTAATGTCGCATAGTGGAAGCCTCCAAAAGTTAATCCAGAGAAGATGGTATTTGACATCCCAGAAAACCCGGAACATCTCTTTACATCTAATGTATCGAGTTCCCACCCAAAACCTCGATTTCTTCAACTTGACTTTAGCAGTCCTTACCAGTACCCCTTTACAAAACTTGCTGAGTGGAAACCACTCGTACGATCTTTAATTGCTGGATTTAATTTGTCCTCATGTTTTACAGAGACGTTTTATTGTCCCGCCACCTCCCCGTCTAATTTCATACTTCTTGCCGACCAAGTTGCGTCGTGGTAGTCGGCAACGTATCGTCCAGCCAATGAAGCAATTTACTTCGTTTAAACGTGCCCACGGATGTACCGTCTCAGCCATTTTTAGTCATTGGACAGATGTTGATTTCCTTTTAAAAATATAGCGATCAATCGTATCGAACAGTCGGGGCCTTGGGTTGCAATAGCCAGTGCCACCATTGGAGGACATGCCGACGACAACGTGATGGGTTCATATATCCTGTTCAGTTTCCATCCGAGTTCGCGCGCCCTTACATGATGCGTTACAGGTGACATCGACCCATATAACAGGGAGGGATCAATCATGGTGTGGAATGAGGAACCTGAAATACTTCCAGGGCATTTCCGCCTCAAAAGTATGCAAAGCGTCTCTGAGGCAGTGTCGTTACAGCCGTTCCAGAAATACTACACTGTAAATGACGTCAAGTTCGATCCATGCAGGTAAACTTCGTCCTCTTAAAGATTGCCTGTCTTATCTCAACGTTCTGATCCGTTTAGTTCTTCCCTTGTATCTGCAGGGAATGACAAGACTGTGTATATATGGAGATTCGATGATGAAACAAATACTTACAAGAAGGATGACAAATTCTCGTGTAATCTTAATGTTTGTATACCCACATAGTCTCCAGCTGACCCCTTGCCCAGTCCCACATCAACCTATCAGTCTCGCGTTCCTCCCAGATAAATCTAGATCTGTCATTGCAGTTGCTGAAAAGTATGGTTAATCCTCTTTGTGATCGCTCAGGTCTAAGTTTGACGGGTCAGGTTTTTACACCTCTTCTTTAATATAACCAGTCGTCCCGTACAAATGCCGCCCCTCTCCCTTTCCGGTGGCAAAAAGAAAGATTTTTATATTGGCGCCATGAGATGGGGCTGTGACCCCACAGCAAATCATCTTTTTGCTTCATCGGAGCCCATAGACTCTGCAAAATCTGCGGGATACCATAAAGCAATTGATGCGGAACAATGGAAACCACTATATGCCTTTGATGAGACCGGTGCCGGAGATGAAATTGCAGTCACAAACGATGGTACGTTCAATATGCCTTTGCTAGTCAGCTCTGAAATGGACTTTTAATAACCCTAGGTACAAGATTGGCTTTGATCACACGCAGAGAGGATCAAACCCACCCTGTGTGTATATACGACATTAGGCGCTCGGACCCCACAGCCATTGCTTGTATGGAACTGCCTTCCTTCCCTCCGGGTATGGAAGGTGAAGTCACTAGTGCAGCCTTTAGTCCAGACAACATCTATCTGGCACTCGGCCGTAACGACAACTGCACTCACGTCTTCGATTCGCGATTTTTTGACAGACTCTTGTTTGAATACAAGCATCACGGTCCACCGCGGACTCATCCAGGTAACCATTCTCACGGTGTTGTGAAAGTTCAGTGGGTGGATGAGGATTCAGTACTTCCTTTTGGCCTTGTAACCGGCGGGAATGATGGTGAGCTAGTTGTGTTGAACTTCGTTCAAGCTTTTAACAGCGTCATGATTAGGATGCGTGCGCTTTTGGAATCCTCGGCAAGCTGACGGCAATCTCCGCAATGGTAGTATCCTCGCAGAGACCGATTCGGATGTGGCTACCTTTTCCATCGGGAACAGATATAAAAGGGAACACCCCATTGTGGTGTACGTCGTCTTCGTCACATTTCTGGGCTTTGTCATTGCTCATGTACGCCCCCAGCGGTGATAGCTCTGGGGAAGTTAGAGTATTCGATTTTGCTCCTCAAGGCTACCATTCGGTATATCGATAGCTCGATCTTTTGCGCTATCTAATTCTTTTTGCCATGTGCTATTGAGCTTTGTTTTCCAATTTCGTCCGTTACATGTATTTGGGCTGCGACAAGAATTGTGGGAGAAATCGACCAGGCCAACACGCTGAGATTCATTGATTATATGTGTAGTTTAATTCGGGCGCACGATTGATGTGAGGCAGACTGTTTGAGAGGAGTGAGAATCGGATATTCAGTCGGTCGTGGTGTTTTGCGTGAGAAATGATGTATTTCTGAGTCCGGAGTTCCGAGCCGACCCCCCAAAAAGAGAGGCCGAGTACTCAAGCCATGGCAGTGAAGCCACGAAGAGCTGGAGGTTCGAAAGAGGCGACCTGAGTACGGGCCGAATGGAGGAGAAAGAGGTGTAGAATGCGGTTCAGATCGTTTTCCAGATAGAGTTTGTAGGCGTCGCTGCGCCACCGGCCTAGCAGCTGAATCTTGTAGTCCGAATATCCCGCAGCTGCAGCCTCCGATGCGGCCCCCTGCGGAAGCTATGCCCCGTGTATAGGTCGGGGTTGAAGCCTGCAAGAGCAAGAGGGCGTCGCGGATGCTTTTGACAAAGGTGTTGTATGATAGGGGTTTGCTGTGGTTGCTCGAATAGGGGTGCATCGAAGTTGCGGAAAATCTCTTTGAACATGGCCTTGAGCGCGGCGATGGGGCAAGTGGGAAATCTGGGCGTGGCGGCGACGGTGATGGTGACGCCGTTGCGGAAGGGGTCTGTTTTGGGAGAGTGACGCGCGAGTGGCGTCGTCGAAGCTGGGGAGTAACGCGACGCAGCCTCTTGAAAGGTTGAGGCTACGGTGTAGATGGCTGAGTGGCCAGGGTTGGCGCCAGGCTTGAGCTGAGTGAGGAGGGCTGTGAGGCTGAACTGGCCTCTGGCTGCGCTCTCCATGGTAACGCTTAATGCCGCGGAGGAGACGTTGAACGAGGGGGAACTCGATAGCGTCAAATGAGAGGCCGGCATCGATGTGGAGGAATCTGACAGCAGCAAGGTAGGACTTCAGCTCGAACGGCCAATGCATGATAATGCAGCACTAGTCGCAACGGCGTTCATGTGTCGAGACAGGACGTAGATGAGGGCTTGAGAGTGAGAGCAAGCCGTCGGCACGAGGGTTGTGGTTATGTAAAACATTAGCAGCAATCTCAATAAGACAAATTTTCACGCACCATATGGATTTCCCACTGCTTGTACCTCCCAGCGCCCCTCATCATAAAGCCATATCCTGCGCCTACACATTGTGATCGAGGTTCTGCGTCGGAGCGGATGGAATTAAAGCTGTACAAAGTAACGACATTAATACAGCGAATAAAAATCTTGCTTGGTGAGGACAACAGTTGGCGAGTCGGAAAGGGCTCGTAAGTGCAACGTTGTGGAGATTGTCAAGTACAATCCCTACCAGCAAGAATATGTCGAATGTAGGCTGTAGCGCGGGGATCAGTGGTGCAGGGCAGTCAAAAGAAAAGGAAAAAGTAACTTACGTTGTACCACGCGTAATGACGTACGTAGCACCTCGTCGTCGCTGTCGAAGTCAAAAGTGGGGGTCGTGAGGGCACAGGAGCAAGGCAGAGTGCAGCTCGACACACGGCAGCACAACTTAGCTAGAACAAGTGTTAGTTAGAATAAAATGTGACGACATCAATAAAAAAAAAACACTTACTATGCATTAAAATCGACATCAGCCGTCGAAACCCTCACAGCGAGTTATTCCGGTCCATACCTGTAAGCTCACTTGGTTCGGTAGGGCTAGGATCAAGACTGGCAGCTGTACGCCATGTCCTGTGGGATATGAATGTGCCTGGGCATAGTCGGCGTAGACCTGCGCCTACTGCAGATGCGCGTACGCAGCGGCAGGAGGGTACACGTCGTAGTCGTATCCATGTACATAACCCGTAGCCGTTCCAATACTGACGCTGTGGCCAATCAGAGGTGGAAGGACCTGGGTGGTCGGAACCAGGACATGAGCAGGTGCTGTGGAACGTGAGAGTGGGTGCAAGAGGACGAAAATAGACCTACGAGAGCCGTCAGCTCAACTCGTTGTTGTACTTGTTCCTAGGCGTCCGAGTGTAGTGCGGCGGCGGGGCCCGGGCCGTCTTCGAACGTCTGGTTAGGATACGTACCGATGTCCCACGAGTTGAAACTACAATTTATATACATACTATATTACATTCTTGTCACATACTAACCGCCTGTCAATATCCGTTAGTACGCCGCTAGACAAGATTAGACTATTACTTACCTTCCAGCAGTCATTCCTCGAAACAATCTTTTCGTCTCCGGCATTCGGCCCTTCGGTCACTCGTACTTTGACGTCCGCTGAAACCCAAACGTACTTCGAGAGATTAGTATAACGTTGTAATCGTTAGATATCGTGAATACTTTTGGAACGTCTTTGATATCCAGTCCATCCCGTTGCGCTACTTCCCTCCTGTGGCCGGGTCTTTTTGACCACATGTGTGCAATGAAAATGGCTTTCGAGGGTTCACCCCCTCCGCGTCGAATGTATACATTCGTTCCCCTCTAAACGCAGAAACCATGACGTATGAAGAAACTCGTCAAATGAACGAACTTACGCGAATCTTCTCTCTTTTAGGGATTTCTAGGAGTGGAAGCCCTTGGAGCTGCGTCTTTCGGGGGCGGGGGACAATTGGGTAAGAAGACGGCATGTTGTATTACTGAGAAGAAATGAGAAAGCGAAAGAAATTGTTATAAATACACACTTGTTCGTGTTTACTTGATCAGTGGCGTAAGGATGTAACTTGAAAACAGATGAGAAAGCGAAATAAATAGTTATATGAATACGCACTTGTTCGTGTTTGATACAACGACATACCGCGCTGCACTGTACCGGCGCCAGCGCCAGCGCTGGCACAAGAAGCTGGTGTTCGGGCGATGCGGCCTGTGGATGATAAGCCGGAAGCAAGGCTAGACGCAAACATGGCTTACACAGATTGACTTGCAGAGTTCGCATGATCTAGATATGAATTTTTTGAAATTCACTGTCGGTGTCTGGGTTGCACTAGACTGAAGGGCCTCAGTGGCGGAGGCAGTTTCGACAGAACCCGACTCCGGGATATATATGTATATGTTTACTTGCCTGTGTCTTTTTGCACATTAAGTGGCTGCCTTCGTCGAAGAGGCATTGGTGCGGAAGCGGAATGACGTGCAATTGAAGAGAGATTGGGATCGCTCATAACTAGTGACATAAACCAATGACTGCTCTCAGGACTTTACCGGGTAAGTCGGAGTGTGTTCGGGAGGGCCGTAAGGTCTGTCCCAACCTCGACGCGTGGATTGAATACATCTCGGTCTTCCCCTCCGGACTCGTCCCTTGACGTGGGTCGACAGGACATCTGACTATCCAAGGTTGCTCTAGACGACTCAACAGGCTGCAAATCATTTGAACTCATTTGATTATGAGGGTCCCGATGGACGAAGGACTTGTATTAGCTACAAAATAAAGTAACTTGACCTACTTCCTGGTTATCTTGGATGACACTCCACTCAGAATGAGGGCGACTCACCTAGAGAGTGGTCGTCGAGATGAGACTCCACTGAAGGTAGGTCTGCGAGACGTCACACGTGATAATTCTGTGCTCTGAATTCTGTCATTGGTCGCGCGAAAACTACGATTTAACTGCCATGAATATAATTAAAATCCGACGGTGCTGTCGGACTTGAAGCAACCTCTTAACTTGAGGGCGGGTTTCTGACATTGAAACTGGTCATGTGGGGATTCCGTTGATCACAGGTTGGACTTGGTCATATTTTCTGACGCCAGCCTCACTTCAGCCTCTTAATTTACGTATAGATTGCCATTAAAAGGACGCGAAGCACAAGCAGCGCAGAGCGCAGATACATTACTAGAAAGTGGACAGATGGCTAATTAAGACGAGAACGCTTCCTGTGCAATGCGTATATTAATACAATGATTCGAATGAGAGAAACAGATAATTACTTGGAAGTAACGGTATCATCAATGGAGCGGTCATCCGCGGAGGAACTCGATGAGCTGGGTAATCTATTTCGAGAACGCTTGCCAGGACGACGAACCGAGCGCCTCAAGGGTGACACGTCTTCGACCTCACGAGACAAACGATCAGATTCTGAGGGTCCACGAGAGGCTGGTTTACAGGAGGAAGACCTGTTTATTGGCACCAAAGGCAGACCCAATTTCTTAGCAGTAACAATGTCGCCCGCAACCAGTCCGTCAGCGTAAGGAAAGTCTATATACCAATGAGCAACAAGAAATATGAGATGAATCAACAGGTCACCTACCAAATCCAGCATTTACGACCTCCTTGACGACATAAGCAGGACCCGGCCATGAAAAAGACCTCGTAATATCAGGTGATAAAGGCTGACAATACAAATCCCAGGCAAATCCATCCTCAAGGCATAACTTCACGGCCTGCGCAAAAAGGGTCGGTTTGAACCCCGTTTCCTCCCCACGATGTCCTGCTTTCCAGCCGAGAGACTTTAGCAGAACCAATATGCTGGCTTGATGGGCGAGGAAGCGACAGTAGATGTCGCTAAATGCCACATCCGCATGCAGGAGACCTGAGGGACCATTGAAAGACCGTGTATTAAAAAGCCAGTGAACGAGTTTCCTTGCACGATATCTCAACTTGATCGATGCCTTGAACAATTGCACGTTTTGTGCGTAATCCCAATTAATCAGAGCGCTACAAAGTTCAAAGTAAATGCAAAGGGACAACAGTCCCAGAACACCTTTCCAAGAGGAGATATTAGGTAGGTGTTCGGTGTTACGTTCTGGTGACATGTCCAATACATCTCAATCACTTTAAATAAAGGGAATAAGCACTCACTGAACTCGGGAGGACTGTCCTCAGTAAATCCGCGGGTGTAATAGGTAAGAAGGCGACAAAGACAGGAATGCGAAGCAGACTGATGGTCGGCGTTGGTGATCATATGACTGCTCACAAAATGGTGATAGATTCCAGCAATAGAATCCATCAAAGTTGCCGTGCAATAGAAGTGGCCACCTTTACAAATAGAGGGAACAGGAGTGAATACTGAATGAGGTAAATTTGGTCTCATTATACTATTTAAAAGCCAATTCAATTCAAAAGAAGCGTATCAGCAGAAGAGGTACGTACAGCGTACACCCCGGACCAAAAACAACCACCTCGATATTCCATAGATGTTCATTCGAGCGAACAAAATCGTAGTCGGCGATGAAAATATCCACGGATCTAAAATCATCAAACGAGCCAGACTTAGGAGTCGCGATATACCACAGTTTCATTCCGGTTTCGACTTGTACAAAGGTACCAAACCCGTTGGAATCAATGTGCCAGTAATGAAGTGCGGAGCTAGTAGACGCTATCGCCCACCTCATGTCAGAGACGGGATAGACTTCAGAATATGGACAGCAAGATCGTCCCTGTACTTCTTTCCAAGCGACAAGTTCACTTGAAAAGGGTGGCACAACAAATGTATCCTGAGAACTAGGTAAATTAAGCGCACTTAGAGCCCTAGGATGCTCCATTCGAAGACTGCGTATCAGGTCATATGGGGTACCTCGACGAGTTCGCGCGGTGTTAAAGGAGGTAAAATCTGGGAAGAACATGCATGAGATCAACAGACGAAGCAAGGATACACTATAGTCACCATGTAGAGTTGTAACAACATCAAGAGAGCACACGGTGGACAAGGTGTCTGCATCAAAAGCAAGACGATCATGAGGCTGATTAACCACCAGAATACACGCGTGATCAGTAAAAAACTCCATAATATCCATCGGGCTCAGATTGACATATTCAGAATGATCGACTATCTTTACCATAGAGCGTTCTTCTTGTCTTCGACAGACAGCCGCATCAAGTTCATAGAAAAATTTTAGGTCCTCAGGGAGCTGACAAACAGATATCAATACAATAAAGGGCATAAAAAGGTAAATATCAACTAACGTGGAAGGAGGGAGTAAAAGAGAACGTGTCTGACGAGCCGCTAACTGTATACTTGACAGGTCTCTCCCCTTGAATCAAAGGCTGGCTGTGTGTCAAGTCTAACTGTATATCTCCGCCTTCAGTATCCTGCACGGAAGGTATGATGCGTGAGATAAAGAAAAAAAATGGTAAGAGGTCCACCAACAGTGCCGTCAAGCAAATTATCCATGTCAATGCTACATGAGAGATAATTCTCTTCAATAAGATTCTTCGAGCGAGACTTTCTGGAGCGCCAGCCCTGGGTCTTCCGGCTGCGGGAGATGGTTTTGGTCGGTGACTGGCTAGAGGCCAAAGGGGCAGAGCCAGATTTAGAAGTTGACGTATGCTCAAACCTCCTGGTGATTCGACCAGGCGCAGAGTCATCAGATTTGTCGGATTGAGAACGTCTTGCAGATGAAGATCGGTGGTGAGGGGTCTCATCTACAGAGTCATCGGACTGGTCGGATTGAGAACGTCTTGCAGATGAAGATCGGTGGTGAGGGGTCTCATCTACAGAGTCATCGGACTGGTCGGATTGAGAACGTCTTGCAGATGAAGATCGGTGGTGAGGGGTCTCATCTACAGAGTCATCGGACTGGTCGGATTGAGAACGTCTTGCAGATGAAGATCGAGGGTGAGGGGAGGTCTCATCTACATACGGGATGGGTGTGAGCCAATAGTAGAAATCGACATACAAGTTCACATTACCGAGAGGACAGTCAAGATCAGATCGAACATCACAGTGTGCAGTCGCCACATCGGAGGACGGAACAAAAGCTTGTATCTGGACGTTTTTTTGTTTATCGAAGGACGATGGAAAGGGAGCATCCCCATGCGCAGGTTCATCTGCAGGTTGAGAGTCGGAACGATGCCAAGATGTCGAGGAAGATTTAGGAGAGAAGAGTTGATTAGATAGCCAGCGTATGGACGAGGAATTACTACCCGAATCGAGTGAGGAGATACCGTCTGAAAGTAGAGCTGATGGCCATAATCTGTCGAGGTAGTCTATCTCGGTCATGTCTTCAGATACAGGATCGGACCCCGTTGCAGACACTTCCTTTGAAAGAAGACTACCATTGATGGGTACAGCAAAACGGGCACTGCCTTCACGAGACAAAAAAAAAGTCAATGCAGCGTCATTGAAACCAGCAAGAGAGCGAGCTTACCCCTCGAAAAAGTCACAAGAGGTATCCACACAGGTGCATCATCATTGGCAATGGAAGCAAGCGAGGACAATGCAGATCTAAGTTCATTAACCAGATCGCCTCCGCAGGCGGATCTAAACAACAGCCTCCAAATGGCGTTTTCGGCTTTCCTTACAGCTGCAGGTCGTTCAAGTCGGCCAATTTGATTCCAAAGCTGATGAATATGAAAAGAAGAAGAGTTTAGAGTTATTACCAATGCCATTTGCTATGGGACGCACCGCAAGAAGGGAATCCTTGCCTAGAATCTCTCCATACTCTCGAGATGCAAGTAGCAAGAGAGGAGAAACAGTGAGTGCGAGATTCAACGTGTGATGCATGGTAGCAATACATTTCTGCGACGAATAGAAATGGCGAGCGCGCACACGCTTCAAGACTTCGCGATCCCCGCTATCACTGGCGCCTCATTAGTCTGGAATACATTTTAGGAAGGACAGCGACTCACTCTGAAATTAACAGTTCCTCGACCGCCGACACTTCTGTAGGAAGGCTAAGATTGCCCTGACCATGGGTTAGAAGTAAATAAATAAACCGAGGATCAAATATCAATATCATGCGATCACCCGCCTTGAGCAAGCACCCGAGATGGACCGCCGCCGATGATAAATTGATGATAGTTGTAGTGGCATCTCTTTTCGAAGAGCGTCTAGCCATGTCTGAATACAAACGAACCAGGGGACTTGCAGGACTGTATGGCGATGACAAGGGCGCGAAGGGTTCGATTTCTTGAGACTCGCTTTCCAAATTAGGGAGATGGTTCACAATGTCCTTTTGCACCTTTGCAAGAAAACTGTGGAGGTTGTTCAATGCACTCAGAGGCTTTGAAAAGGGACTCGGATCAAGAACAATGCATATTGATTAGCAAGTATAAACTCACTATTTTTTGAGTAGACATAATGGGCTCTGCAGACGGAGACAATATACTTGGTGGACGTCCAGAAAGCTGTAAATGAACATCAATCACTCGATAAGCCATTAGCGACTTGAACCGGGCTTCGACTATTCGGGTATTGGACACGTTTTGAGTATCTATGCCACACAATGACGCCCGAAACAGCGAATACATGTCATCTACAGACGGGGGTGCATTATCGCATTCTGCTTCTGAGAGACGGCGCGCAAGAAGCTGATATGCAAGCGAATAACAGATTAGCATCAGATGCAATGTTTCAACACGTAGAAACACACATGAACATCAGTATCTGACGGACAACTCCTAGTAAGATCTGACTCGACGGACAAGTCACCAGTGCTCCAAGGATAGGACGAGAAGATGGGATTAGAGATGCGTGTATGAGGAACGAGTGGACGCAAGCTCATACAGCAGAACACGATAACGTATAATGTCAAGCGTTGGATCGATTATATAAGCAGGTGCACCGATGATTATTGATCCCCGACTCTCTTACGTAAGTAAGAGAAAGGGTTCTTTTACAAACGTCTCCGATAACGCTGACTGCGGATATAGATGTGATTATCTATGTTTGATATCAAGGTTGAGGAGTGTATTGAGATGAATCAATGTTAGTTTTGTAATGATAGGTGAGGGAGGGTGGGCGTTAAAATGCGACGGATATCCCGCAAGATGAGAGTTCGAATTAGAGGAGCACGGAGTCATGTGACCGCTGCGACAGTCTCGAAACGCGTCCCGCATACTCCTTTCTGCGGACTTGTATTTTACAAACGTCTCAGTTCCTCACAAGTTCGTTGCAGATCATGTGATGTTCTAGAATGCTCTAGAAGCATAGCCATGTTTCCACCAGTTTTTTGCTCGGGCTGGCTGTGAAATAGTTTGTGATACCGAGCAAGTCAGACGCGCTGCGAGGTGAGTTGGCCCAGTATGGCGCAGACATCGTTGTCACTGACGGACTGCAGAACAAGCGAATGCCATCTTCACCTCGATCCTCCACAGCGAAGGCACGCCCCATCGCCCTACGCGGCAACGTGATATGGTCACTCACGCCGCGCGAGCTCGCATCGACACACGGCTTCTCATATACGACGGCCCATAATCAGATATGCTTATGGATGGGTAGAGGGTCTGCAGACAAAAAGATGAATTAAGATGATAATAATAGCAAAGTAGGTAAGGAAATGGTACCAGCTCCGAGATTGACATGGTTATGACGTGGTACGATAACAAAGTAGTATCTTCACAAAAGAACATGGTAATATTTCATTTCAGACGTAGTATAAGTTCCAGCAAGAATAGTATAGCGAGAATCATTATGTTCAACAAGAGATGTCAAAAAGTCTTGAGAACGAGAAACATGTCAGCTAGGTTGTTGTTAGTCCAGTGCATCAATATACAAAAGTATGAACTTGAGCATCCAGCGCTGGAATGGTCTCATGGATCGGAACTGTTCTCCAGCAAAGATAGCTAGCCGGGGTGTTTCATCCAAAGCATGCAGCAAGTCGAATTCATCATCACTTGTCACATGTGCTGCACCAAACACCGGCCCAAACTTCTCGAGTAATCTCTGGAGTTTCAGTGGAACCCTATCAATATCATTGTCACCGCGTGAGTGATATGGGCAACCACTCTAACAAGTGATGTCGCGAGAAACCGATATTGTTGGTGGCTGAGATCTATTGGTATGTAGTATGGTTGCCAGTGAATTGAAGAACCAGTCTCGACCTCACTGCCACATAGCAACGGTGATTCAAGATATACTCAGTAAAATGTCATTGGTACATATATTCTAAACACAAGGACCATTGCAATTTATATCTGCAACATTTGAATATAAATCAAGTCCCTTCATCCAACGCTGTTTCTCCTTCTCTGCTTCCTCTCGACGGATTTCTGGCGTCAAACTAGCAAAAAATTCATCATTTTTTTTACAGCCATGCTCAGCCCAACGAAACAAACCGCCAGCTGCATACTGTGTGAAGGAATATCGAGTTTCACCCTTGCCAATACAAAGATTTTGATGTGCAATAACAGCCGATGGTATAAATATCGTGGAGCCAGGTGGAAACTCAATGATCAGCTCGCACTCCCATAGAACAAGATGCCCACCCTGCTTTGGATCATAATTTCCCAATGCCGTGACAGAACACCATCCAAAAGGTAGGTTGGCTGAATCGGTGTGTGGGAAACAAACAGTAGCAGGGCCAAAATTATATGTAGCTGATGGGAAAATGCTGTTGGGAAAATTTCGGCAAAGACGTGGGTCAGAATCCGAAAGGATCGTAGATAGGCAGTCCACATAGTATGCGTAAAGCTTCGGAGCCCATGTACAGAATACCGCTGGAAAGAAACGTTAGCTGGGCTGTGTTAGAAGCATATGAGGCGACAAACATGAAGCAAATCCAGCCAAACGATGGAAGGGCCTGCTTGAATTCAACCTCATGAGCACCGCAGCAGTCGCCTTACTTTGCTTGAAAAGAGAAGGCCTCTGCTGTCCTCCTCCATGGGAAACGCCTGAGGAAACAGTAGTGTAGTTACCCCGCCTATGTTGACTATATTTGGCAGGAAGGTGGCTGAGGTCAGCACGGCTCTCTTCCAGCAGACGCGCAGCCTCTTGATGAAGTTCAGGCCAAGCTTCATCATCTGGCTGGCCAGCGAGTAGAGCAATGATACGGCCGTTCCGATCGACAATGGGAGTTGGAGTTCTGTTGAGGATCAGAGAAAATGGCTAATGTAATAAAAGTTTATTACCTCCCATCCCATGGAATGACGCGAAGATTGGTGGTCTTCCTCATGAGCTCTTCAAGGGTTGTATTCCTCCTTGTAAACATGCGGCGCTTGCCCACAAAGCCAGACGAGGCTGTCGTGGCATCCCCCATATCAAAATCCGTTTGTATCCCGTGTTTACCATATTTTTCTACATATTTGCGAATGATAGATGGCCTACTTGTGTAATATCCATAGCCTCCCTCATTCTTCTGTGCCTGGCGCTTGCCTTTACGATTCCTATGACTCTGCTCTTTCATTCGTCTTTTCTTGCCACGACTTCTGCTCTCCTCGACCACACGTACTATGGGAGGCAGTGGAGTGTCATTCAAGAGTATTGACGGCTTTCCAGGCAGAGGAACAGAGGGCATGACGGTGGGCATAACGGCAGGTGTGACAGTGGGCACGACGGTAGGCGTGACAGTAGGCATGACGGTGGGCACAACAGTAGGCGTGCCGGCAGGCATGATGGTGGGCACGACAGTAGGTGCGACAGTGGGCATGATGGTGGGCACGACAGTAGGTGCGACAGTGGGCATGACGGTGGACATCTCTGAAGTCTCGAAATGTGATGGAATGGGTGAAGAGCATCGAGAAAGAGCAGGGGAATTGGGTGCTGATGGTGCTGGGGAACTGAGCGGAGAGTCTCCAAACACAGAATTCGACAGCCAAAATTCATCAACTGCCTTCTCGACTGATGAGGAAAGAGCGGCTTCTAAGTTGAAGTTGGATGACGCATATATAACTGGACCCATCCATGGTGAATAAACCTTTTGAGAGTGTGTCTGAAGCCCATTAGTTGTATGTGAACTGATGGAAAGAATGAAGCTGTACCCGTCGAAAGAAATCAAAATCCTCCGATGTTGGGACTGATGAGAAGTGCGTCAGTGGCAGTCATGGAAATGACACTTGGCACAGTATTCCCGGGCTCGAGTATGCAGCGCCTTGTGCATTTCACATGAGAAAAAAAGATGTGCTTACCCTGCAGCATTACTTATTCAGTTCCTCACTGTTGGCAGAGTTGACGAGACAAAACGTTAACGTGGCCAGACAAAGAAAATCTAGAGCCATGGTGCACCCACCTGCTTATATAATCTAATCATCGGTGCACCTGCTTATATAATCTAATCATCGGTGCACCTGCTTATATAATCCATTCATCGGTGCACCTGCTTATATAATCCATTCATCGGTGCACCTGCTTATATAATCTTATGCAGCGCCTTGTGCATTTCACATGAGAAAAAAAGATGTGCTTACCCTGCAGCATTACTTATTCAGTTCCTCACTGTTGGCAGAGTTGACGAGACAAAACGTTAACGTGGCCAGACAAAGAAAATCTAGAGCCATGGTGCACCCACCTGCTTATATAATCCAATCATCGGTGCACCTGCTTATATAATCTTGGCTTCCATCATGCGTTCCGCTCAGGCGGGATATTTACCGGGTAAGTCGGAGTACGTTCGAGAGGGCTGTTACGCCTGTCTTAACTTCGACGCGTGTTCACAAATTGTAGGTAATACAAATAGTCCATCCCGGGAGTGGTGGGTGGGTAAATACAGATTATACTTTTGACCAACCTGCGCTCAGGCCATCAGAGATGACACTTCCCTCGAATGCTGCAACTCACCTAGAGAGTGGACGTCGAAATGAGACTTCCCTAGTGTTAAGTCTCACCCGCGCCGCTCTCTAGTGGTTGCACGTGCTACAGTGGCCTTAGCGCTCTCATTGGTTGCATGAAAACCACCGTTTTAATCTCCATAAACCTCGGAATCGGCTTGAAGCAGGTCAGATTGATGAGCCATCATTTTCCTTCAAAGGATCGACAGTCATAACACTATACCAGCAACCATGCTGGAGAAACACCAAGCAACTGATTGCTGTGAGGAGTTATTATTACTTTGAAGAGATAGTAATTGTGCGGGTCGACTCCCAGCCAACGAGTTTATATACAATTGATGCGCCATCATTTCTCTTCAAAGGGCGACAGTTATTTGCACCCAGACATTTGATTGCTTACCCATCATGAGCGTTGATACAAGGTATGCATATTAGATCTTCTCTAACCGGATGCTCATTGAACAAAAATTTCATTCCGTTTATTAAGCATGACCGAGATCCCTCCGTACCTTCAAGATGCGTTTCGTGCTATGCTAAGCCACACGCCCTCCCTAGCCGTCACGATGATCTCCAGCGATATAGACCGGAGAGCACCTTCAAAAATGTATGGTGCTGGCCATCTTAGTGTTTCACAACTTCTAACCTCAGATTTTCTACCTCCCACTTTTAGATATCGCTTCAACACCAACCACTCTCCAATGGACAATACGACTCTAGAGTCCCTGCGACAGATTATCGATGGGATGACGATTCCGACTGAATATTCAGGCCCCAATCGTTCTGCTGACAGGACGGACGACATCGATAATAGCAAAAGTGATGCCGATGGTGGCGATGAAGATGATGACGCCCTGGATGACTTTGAGCGCCTGGAGCTATCTGCTGAGGAAGCTATTGCAAAAGAGAATGAGCAGCTGAAGGATCAAGAAGACCAAACAGCCAATGCAGGCATTTTCGACCCGAGCATCGATGGAGAATCGGAAGAACGTTTTGAACTCGAACTCAGGATGCCTGAAGCTCCTGACATACTTGCTAGACAGATCGATCGAGAGAGTGGACATGTGGCTGAAGACCGGTTAGATCAAGAAGGGTGCCTCGAGATGCTTGAAGTCACCAACGTTCCTGAGCCAATAGATGACAATGACCACCGTTGTGGTAAGTCGATGTCATTCCATCCATTAATACCAGCTCGAGGGTTTTTTCCATAGCGGAATCTGAGGCTGCATACTCTGCTCCCCAATTTCTATCACACGTAGCGGTGCCACCGATATCAAAGAGCTGGCGGACATCTCAAAATTCGTCGAAGTGAGCACTTTCTCCATTCAGTCTTCCCCGACGACACCACTGAAATCTGTTATCTTTGTCTTATGATAAAGAAGCATCTTCACCTCACAGCCCGTAGTCTCGCTCCAATACCACCTTGTTTATAATTGCCTCAATCGACTAATTATCTGCAACACATGCCACACAGGAGTCCCTTTGGCCCTCGTTCCACGCCACCTTTCGGAGCACCATGATGTGCAGCTGAAGAGCTCGGAAATCCTTTCGACGCTTGACCAGCAGTTTGCAGCCAATGGTATCTCTCCATCAGAAGTGCGAACGTGCGACCTGAAGAAGCGTGTCAAATCGTGGCAGCTTCAAGCCAAGCCAGATGGCCAACCTCATCAATACATCTACGGCCTACCTGTCTTTCTTGGAGCGCACTGTCCATTCGTATTATGTCCCGCAAGCTTTGCCACGAAAAAACAGATGCAAAAGCACTTTGAAATACGTCACAAGGGCAAGAAATCACGTTTTATCCCTCAAGTATTACTGCAAACTTTCAGCAGTGCTAAAGATTTGAAAAGATACTTCGAAATATCGAACATTCCTGAGGGTGTTTCCATCGAAGGGGTTCCTGACGTTGCTGAGGGTGTTTCCATCGAAGGGGTTCCAGTTTCTCCTACCATCTCAAAACGCAAATTACCTGTGGAGGAGAATGTACCTTCAAAGCGGCGTCGGAGGAGGCACAATAACCGTTCTCCTTCACTCTCACCATCCTTCTCATCTGCTGAAGATGCACCGCCCTCTGTTTATCTTAGTTCAACTGTATCTCTCGGTTTTTTCCATTTGGGATATAATCCTGAGCATAACCTCTTGATCTGTCTGAAGTGTGCTGCGATCGTATTTTTCTGCAGCGCACGCAGCCACCTCTCAAAACATCAGTGCAAAGTCCCCCTCCAGCGCGACAATTTCCAACTCTACAATTCTTTATGCACACATGCATACGCAGTCGGACCCCAGTGTCAATTCGAGATTGTCCTTGAGACGAAGATTCGAGATCAAGGATTCGAACCGAGGAATTGTTTAGGCTATGGCAGACTACCAACTCCAATGATGGTCAGAAATTTTCTCACACTCCCAACCAAACCTATAGAAGGAGTCCGCATTTACAAGGGCTATGGTTGTCCTTATTGCGATCGTGCACTAACGTCCCATCAATCCCTCCGTGGCCATCTGCAAATGCTACACTGGGGAGAGCCAAAGCCCAAGGAAAGTGAATGCGATGTAATTGCCATTCAATGTATTTCATGGATGCCAAGATATAACCGGTTCTTCGAAGTCCAGTGCACTCCGCCAAATTGTTCGTCGACAAAAGAGTTTCAGAGCTCTAAGCCAGCCTTTTGTCCCACACAACCTCTGCAAAGTGCAGAAGAAGCGTCTATAGAGAAAGAAATAGATAGCTTCTTCAACACGACTATTGCACAATCTGCTCTCCAGCTGCCGCCGCCCAATGAGATGTCTTCCATTCATCCTTTCCTTCAAACTGCTCACGTGGATGAATTTCTCAAAGATCGCCCTCGCGACGCAATTTTTGCTTTATGTAATCCCCCACCCAAGCATCAATGGTTCAAAAGGATGATGTCTCTGCAACCGTATACCTTTGATATCGACATTCAAATATCACTTCAACTCAACCCTTCCCTCCGATGGCAGATAGCGGCCTCAAATCCGTGAGGCTAAACCTTTTATTCTTTTCAGCAGTTTAACTAGACCTTGCCTCAAACAGCGTAAAGCCCCCTTCAAAACTTTTCACTCCCCCAATCACAAAGGGCGGCCAGTATAACTATTACCGGATGCAAGTAACTTTTCTCTGGGCTCTCGTCAGTGCACGTCGCCACCCGAAACACACAAAAAACGCTGCTGGACAGCCTCTGTTCATGTTCACAAAAGCGCAGAAGCTTGCAGTAGACAACCTCATCGCTGCGCTAAAATATCCAGAGGAAAAAGACGAGTTTTGCCTGGCCGATGCTATCTATCGTGTGCTCTACCAAATATACTTTCCTGACCCTTCCAAAACGGAGGACATGCAGATGGATAATGTGTGGGCTAATCCTTTTGCAGTATTTTGCGCTTGCCTTTGGGTTGGAAAAAGCGGAATGTATAGACCCATATTCGACATCACTTGCTTTCTCACAAAGCTGCAATGCTCCATGCGCTTAGCATTTATCCGATACTCACTCAGCGGCATTAGTTCTTGCTATGAAGAGGCATATCCGCGATCTACAATGTCTACCGCTTCCTCCTCCCATGAATCTGAAATTGGTTCCGACAATACCCTCGACAAACAGAGCATAGCCAGCGAGGAATACTCGTATAATATGAATCAAGGGGAGGAAGCCAGATATCGGAGAATCGGCTCTAAGGCCGCTTGTATTAGCACAGAAGCACTGCTAACGAGGAGCAGCTTCCCCGCCAGAAATATCCCTGGCTATATTGACCTCCGTGACTGTCGACAAGAAGACCACGCGTCTTATTATTCGTAAGTCATTCCATGCCGCTACCCATGCTGTCTAATTTCCTGTTACAGAGCAGTCGTTATTCCTCTACTGCGTCTCTTTCTCACCGACTACCAAATAACTTCCTTCTCTTTCCTCCGCACATGGATACAGGGCTTGACTGCTGCTGCTTTCAAGACCCCACGATCGCCTGTTGTTGAGGTGATTTCGCATAATACCGTAAGATGGAAAGACAAGCTCGAGCTTTCATGGGACGAGCTTGTGGAGGGAGTCTTAGGTAGTGAATGTGAGGCTCGGCGCATCTTGGATCAAAAAGTGCTTTACGGCGCTTCTCCAGAGGCTGATCTTGGTCTGTCTCTCCACCTAGCTGACCTCGGTGACAACCTTGACTTTACCACTGTGGGCTACAGCCCTTTTGTCCCCAACCTTTCTGCCGCTAATGGTGATCAGGCTGCTCTCAATTTGGAATCTAAGCACCTCCTACTCCATCTTCTCTCTCGAGGCAAGATTGGAACCTCATTGGATGCCCTTGATGTGAATCTTGTGGGTGAATGGCTCATAAGCGTTTCTCGTGTCTGGAGAGAGCTCTTTCCGTTGATACATATATGTTCCGGACCTCCCGCTCGTGGTACTGAAATTGCACGCTTCCAGACCTCCAACACCGTTTCATCTCGACGGCACCTTTCTGTCCAGAAGAACATACTGTCGATAAGAGGCACAAACAATCCTGAAGTGGTTGTAATCACGACGAACTACCACAAGGGTGGTGTAAATACAGGTGCAGAAAAAGCAAACGTAAAAGTGCTCCCCTATGCTTTGTCTCGCATTCTTATTATCCTCCTGCGCATTGTCCGGCCGATTGAAATGCTTTTTGTCTGCCGGTTTTTCGCCAGCAAGGCTCGTCATGCAGATGTTTTCAGGACATACAACCAGAGCCTATATGCATCGTATGGCACTGCATGGACAAGTGACGACTTGTCAAAGTGTCTGCAAGAATGGTTTCAAAGGAGGTTTAGAGTACCCGTTGGGTTTAGAATTTTTCGTCACATATCCATCTTATTTGAGCGCCTATATCATCGCGAGGAAGACAAGCGCAAATATGGTTCTCGAGGCCTGAGAATATCTGCAGAGGAGGGGACTGGCCATTCTCAACGGGTCGGCGAGATGAACTATGCCAGAACCAGAGAAGACGATGTGCTCGCCTACTCTGACCAGCTCAGAGCGTTCATGGTCAGCCAAAGCTTACATGAGCGCCTTGGTTTTGGCACGACAGAGGGGGATGAGAAGGTAGAGGCTGGCAAGCGGCAGAGTCTCCCGGATATCCCGCCAACGCCAGCAGGCATCAGGCGTCGTCACCAACGGAAGAAGATGCTCCAGGATAAAACACTGCAATAGCCTAGTTCAGTATTGGATTACTAGTTTTGTATATAAACTCGTTGGCTGGGAGTCGACCCGCACAATTACTATCTCTTCAAAGTAATAATAACTCCTCACAGCAATCAGTTGCTTGGTGTTTCTCCAGCATGGTTGCTGGTATAGTGTTATGACTGTCGATCCTTTGAAGGAAAATGATGGCTCATCAATCTGACCTGCTTCAAGCCGATTCCGAGGTTTATGGAGATTAAAACGGTGGTTTTCATGCAACCAATGAGAGCGCTAAGGCCACTGTAGCACGTGCAACCACTAGAGAGCGGCGCGGGTGAGACTTAACACTAGGGAAGTCTCATTTCGACGTCCACTCTCTAGGTGAGTTGCAGCATTCGAGGGAAGTGTCATCTCTGATGGCCTGAGCGCAGGTTGGTCAAAAGTATAATCTGTATTTACCCACCCACCACTCCCGGGATGGACTATTTGTATTACCTACAATTTGTGAACACGCGTCGAAGTTAAGACAGGCGTAACAGCCCTCTCGAACGTACTCCGACTTACCCGGTAAATATCCCGCCTGAGCGGAACGCATGATGGAAGCCAAGATTATATAAGCAGGTGCACCGATGATTGGATTATATAAGCAGGTGGGTGCACCATGGCTCTAGATTTTCTTTGTCTGGCCACGTTAACGTTTTGTCTCGTCAACTCTGCCAACAGTGAGGAACTGAATAAGTAATGCTGCAGGGTAAGCACATCTTTTTTTCTCATGTGAAATGCACAAGGCGCTGCATAAGATTATATAAGCAGGTGCACCGATGAATGGATTATATAAGCAGGTGCACCGATGAATGGATTATATAAGCAGGTGCACCGATGAATGGATTATATAAGCAGGTGCACCGATGATTAGATTATATAAGCAGGTGGGTGCACCATGGCTCTAGATTTTCTTTGTCTGGCCACGTTAACGTTTTGTCTCGTCAACTCTGCCAACAGTGAGGAACTGAATAAGTAATGCTGCAGGGTAAGCACATCTTTTTTTCTCATGTGAAATGCACAAGGCGCTGCATACTCGAGCCCGGGAATACTGTGCCAAGTGTCATTTCCATGACTGCCACTGACGCACTTCTCATCAGTCCCAACATCGGAGGATTTTGATTTCTTTCGACGGGTACAGCTTCATTCTTTCCATCAGTTCACATACAACTAATGGGCTTCAGACACACTCTCAAAAGGTTTATTCACCATGGATGGGTCCAGTTATATATGCGTCATCCAACTTCAACTTAGAAGCCGCTCTTTCCTCATCAGTCGAGAAGGCAGTTGATGAATTTTGGCTGTCGAATTCTGTGTTTGGAGACTCTCCGCTCAGTTCCCCAGCACCATCAGCACCCAATTCCCCTGCTCTTTCTCGATGCTCTTCACCCATTCCATCACATTTCGAGACTTCAGAGATGTCCACCGTCATGCCCACTGTCGCACCTACTGTCGTGCCCACCATCATGCCCACTGTCGCACCTACTGTCGTGCCCACCATCATGCCCACTGTCGCACCTACTGTCGTGCCCACCATCATACCCACTGTCGCACCTACTGTCGTGCCCACCATCATGCCTGCCGGCACGCCTACTGTTGTGCCCACCGTCATGCCTACTGTCACGCCTACCGTCGTGCCCACTGTCACACCTGCCGTTATGCCCACCGTCATGCCCTCTGTTCCTCTGCCTGGAAAGCCGTCAATACTCTTGAATGACACTCCACTGCCTCCCATAGTACGTGTGGTCGAGGAGAGCAGAAGTCGTGGCAAGAAAAGACGAATGAAAGAGCAGAGTCATAGGAATCGTAAAGGCAAGCGCCAGGCACAGAAGAATGAGGGAGGCTATGGATATTACACAAGTAGGCCATCTATCATTCGCAAATATGTAGAAAAATATGGTAAACACGGGATACAAACGGATTTTGATATGGGGGATGCCACGACAGCCTCGTCTGGCTTTGTGGGCAAGCGCCGCATGTTTACAAGGAGGAATACAACCCTTGAAGAGCTCATGAGGAAGACCACCAATCTTCGCGTCATTCCATGGGATGGGAGGTAATAAACTTTTATTACATTAGCCATTTTCTCTGATCCTCAACAGAACTCCAACTCCCATTGTCGATCGGAACGGCCGTATCATTGCTCTACTCGCTGGCCAGCCAGATGATGAAGCTTGGCCTGAACTTCATCAAGAGGCTGCGCGTCTGCTGGAAGAGAGCCGTGCTGACCTCAGCCACCTTCCTGCCAAATATAGTCAACATAGGCGGGGTAACTACACTACTGTTTCCTCAGGCGTTTCCCATGGAGGAGGACAGCAGAGGCCTTCTCTTTTCAAGCAAAGTAAGGCGACTGCTGCGGTGCTCATGAGGTTGAATTCAAGCAGGCCCTTCCATCGTTTGGCTGGATTTGCTTCATGTTTGTCGCCTCATATGCTTCTAACACAGCCCAGCTAACGTTTCTTTCCAGCGGTATTCTGTACATGGGCTCCGAAGCTTTACGCATACTATGTGGACTGCCTATCTACGATCCTTTCGGATTCTGACCCACGTCTTTGCCGAAATTTTCCCAACAGCATTTTCCCATCAGCTACATATAATTTTGGCCCTGCTACTGTTTGTTTCCCACACACCGATTCAGCCAACCTACCTTTTGGATGGTGTTCTGTCACGGCATTGGGAAATTATGATCCAAAGCAGGGTGGGCATCTTGTTCTATGGGAGTGCGAGCTGATCATTGAGTTTCCACCTGGCTCCACGATATTTATACCATCGGCTGTTATTGCACATCAAAATCTTTGTATTGGCAAGGGTGAAACTCGATATTCCTTCACACAGTATGCAGCTGGCGGTTTGTTTCGTTGGGCTGAGCATGGCTGTAAAAAAAATGATGAATTTTTTGCTAGTTTGACGCCAGAAATCCGTCGAGAGGAAGCAGAGAAGGAGAAACAGCGTTGGATGAAGGGACTTGATTTATATTCAAATGTTGCAGATATAAATTGCAATGGTCCTTGTGTTTAAAATATATGTACCAATGACATTTTATTGAGTATATCTTGAATTACCGTTGCTATGTGGCAGTGAGGTCGAGACCGCTTTTTTTTTTTGGAGTAGTGCAACCAGGTTCCATAAATGGTCAGCTTGAAAAAAGTCCGCGAGGAAATGCCTTTATGCACATGTGTGGGGCTCCGAGCCCATACCATGTGGTTATCCCACACCGGTAACTGAGGGCCCCCTACCCACTAAAACCCCGCTTTGGCCACCGTCCCCGGTGTTGAGGTTTCCCTCCAGCCCAGTGCCCTCCCATCTTTCCTTGATTATAGCTTCTGTCTGGGCTTTCTTTTTCGATTTGGGAATGGCAATCTTTCCGTCCATAGACGCTCTACTTTGTATCATTTTCGACCATCTGTTTGAGATTTCTCCAGCGACGAGTTCCTTATCGTCATTATTTATAACTCTCTCACATCTCAAAATCCATATTAAGTAGGCCGATTCAACCACTAATATGCGGAGGAGCCTTGCCAGGCCTGCCGATTTAATCACACTCGTGGACTTCACCTTCTGTATAGTGCTACCTACTATTGAGGCAGTGCTCTGGGGCACAAGTGGCACCCCCGCTTTCTTTTTCCAAATGTCACTCGCGAGGCTCCATATGATGCTCTGTCCTGGGCTTCCACATTCTGTCAAAATGTGGTCCAACGAGTCGATGCAGTTATCGCGTTTGCATAGTGCTCTATCTTTGAGATCCTGCTTCATCTTAGGGCGGTCCCAGTAGAGCCCACTTTGTACGCATCATGCGTCATTTTCCAGAGGAAAATTCTCACCTGTCTGGAGAAGTCCTTGTTTCTAATACCCTTTGTTGATTGAAGACTTATCCGACTCTCTCTCTCTCTCCAAACATCTCATCACGATTACACAATACCATTTCCTTTTACGGTCATTCCACTATTTTCTACCTCTCCACCCTCAGTCGAACAACATCATATTGTGTGACTGAGGGTGAGCCGAATTACTTACTTCTTATTTACACTTTTACTGAACCATGTCTGTAGACTCATCTTTATTCGTCTACAGGTAAATCTAACAGTCGAACAACATCATATTGTGTGACTGAGGACTCATCTGTATTCGTCTACACCCTTTCATATGGACTCGTCTTTTGGTACGCTTCCATTCACACTCATCATATGTCTCGTCCCATAAGCAAGTGCCTGGGTCATACTTGACATGCGTGCTCCAGTGAGGTGAAGCTCTTCAGGAATAGGGGGTAAGACCATATTCCTGCCATTTGCCATGGCGTTATTTACCAGGGACTTCACCTCAATGTCCTGGCGTGATATTGGGTCTCCTGAGGCATCATACAGGGCAATCTTAGCCCTATGCATTCTCATACGACCAAGTAGGACACGCAGTAGGCCTGCATCATGGTTACCATGGAAACCTTCATCCTCGATTTTTGGCAGGTCTATGGTGAGTAGGTCCATGAGCGTGCTAGACCTGATATTTAGGGTTAACGGTGTATTACAGCCATTTTCATAACGTTCGACCCCTTGTTTAGTTGTTTGGCCTGATATCCGCGATGCCGGGCTTGCCGAATGATAACGTCGTTTATTACTGTGACCCTCCAACTGCCACTTCCGCTGCTGAGAAAACCTCGTCGCTGTCTCTCACCAGTAATTTCGCGTCGCAAACACTACGGATTATGTAGCTTGAGGTGGTATTAGTATTATATGAGTTACTTCAAAGCCATTGGGTATTCGAGTTCGTCCATCAACTGTCCTTTTCAACGGAGCTACGACGATATGTTGTCCGAATGCGTTTGATAGTTCGGACACTCACACCAGTGATTTCTTGGACATCTTGTATCGATACTTCCTGACAAGCGCAAGTATTAGAATCAGTTTCTTCAACTCCCTCGATACAGTGTGACGCCTCATCGAGGAAGAAGTAAAAGCTGTACTAGTTTACGCGAGTAGTGTTACGTTTCGGCAGCAAGCCCGGCCATCGCGGATATCGGGCCAAACAACTAAACAAGCGGAACTCAACGTTATGAAAATGGCTGTAATCCCACTTTCAATAAGAGCCAGTATTGTGGCCGTAAGAGCGGCAGAGTTTCTTGTGCTGTGTTGGATGTTGAACCATCTTACACCTTCGTTTAGCTGATCATTGTCTTCAAAAACCACTCCAGCACCAATCATATTGGATGTGTACTCCTCATTAGGTGTGTTACCATTCACTGCCGTTTTATTCCTTCCCCATATTGTGGCCCTCAGTTGTCTTGCCTGATTCTCTCCCGTGTCCCGTTGGTACAGCGTGTTGCATTTTGTGCCAGAGGTGAAGATCCGGAACGCATCAGCTACGTAACTTTTTAGTCTTTGTATTTGGTGAGAAGTCCTTAAGCGTCCCTTCAGGTGGGTCCGCTCCACCCTCGACATCTGGCTGTTCGTTATCCAAGCTAAATCTCGGGTCCCATTTCTCAGGCAGGGTTTTTAACATGGAGCTACCTCTCTTGGTACAGATTGGGGTGAAGGCATCCGGTTTCTTCCTCGATCCTTGTACAGTCCCTGCACTCGCATTCCGTTGAGTCCCTATGTGCAGGGTCACTTATTGCACTTGCCAAGTCCACAGCATCTCTCACTAGCTGTAGCGCATGCTTAGATTTCAGGCAGTCCGCTACCTTTCCTACATTCATTCTCCTCAGTTTAACATCGGCCTCGACATGATACCACATTGGCATGCTTAGAATTATGTCTTTTTCCACCTCTATGTTTTCTAGCCTCACTTTATATTCTCTCGCTGTTTTGAATAGATTTGTTATGTCGGGGCAGATCTCGCCTTTGCTTGAGGACCTGGTTCTCCATGTCTGAAGAAAGGGACTAAGTTTCACTCGTGAATCCACCTTCTCTTCAGATGTGGGAACGTTCAATGCCATTAGCGCATCTGCCACGACGGCCCATAGTGGTCTTCTTGGGCCAAAACTTAGGTAAGATTTGAGCCACATGATGTCTATGGCCTTGTTTTTCGTGATTTTATATCTACCACTGCTCTGCCACCCTCTTCTATCCTCTTGAAGAGTGTTTGTTCGTTCACTTGCGGCCGTTTGCCCGCCCACATGAAGTTGTTCACCCTTTTTGTAAGTGCTTTCTCCACATACTTTGGCATTCCTTGAACCTGCGTGAGGTATTGGGACATACCCGCCACTACCATTTGCGCGATCAGTTTTCTTCCCTCCATTGAAGGGTGACTTTTATCCCAGTAGCTCAGTGACTTATCTATTTTATCAATTGTATTTGCCCATGGGGCTGCTAACTCTATTTCATTTCCGAACCAGCCCCCTAGGATACGTATTGCTGATCCATCCTCAGCTATGTGAATGCCATCTGGTATTCCTGAGCATCTGATCTTAGTCGTCTACTTCTCGTCAGTTCTTCTCTGAACTCTTTCACGCCCATGGGAATGATTTCTGTTTTAGTTGTGTTGAACTTTGCTCTTGACGCAATACACCAGTCCTCAAGAATTTCCTCCAAAGTCTGTAGATCATCCTCCGCTGACAAGAAGGTTGTGGTATCATCAGCAAAAAGGTTGGCGACAAGTTTTTCGCTATGGCCCGGAATCCTGAAACCTTTTAAGTCAGATTCTCTGAGGGATGCCGCTAGGGGTTCAATCGTAAGGTCAAAAAGCAGACAGGACAGGGGGTCTCCCTGTCTCACGCCTCTTGTGACTTGCCATGGTGCACTGAGGACACCGTTAATCATTATTCTAGTTTCTGCTCTTTCATACAAGGGCGTGGTTCTCATCCTGATGTTATTCAAGACCTTAGCAATTTTTTCTTCCCTGATTTCCCTGGGGACATCAGTGTATTGTCTTTGTAAGTCATCGTGGTATTCTCGAGCAAGGCTGGCCATTACCTCCGACCTCTTCTCGTAGGCGATGTCCTGTTCACTGTTCCCTGTCTTTCTCAGGGCATAGATCAGGTCTCTTGGTTTAGCCATCTTTCCTGATCGTGTCCAGAATTTGCACATCGTCTCCCCCATTGTTCTGTTATTAGTGGCTATCTTGTCCCTTTTCTCAAGGTGGTTTTTCTTAGTTAAAGAGGACATTTGGGACATAATGTTCCCCACTTTTTTCGCATTTTTCTTGTTCATCTGTATTATTGTCACTCTGCGCTCTGTTTAGTTCTGATTCCAAAGTCTTGATATCTCTCTCACATTTTGGGACAATCATTTTATCTCTCTTTTTTGCCATTTCAATGATTGCAGATTTCCAAGTCGAATATATTGTTTGAGGGTTATGTTCGGATGTTCTATTCCGGAGCTTCAACAACTCCAGGGCTCTACATCCTTCTTCATTTACGAAGGTCCTGAATCTCTTGTCTCTGATAACATGTTCCTTCATTGTCCAGCGGCCTTTGCCTATTTGCGGGGCCTCCTCATGGGCCACTTTGACCGATGCCAGGAAGTGGTCAGTTCCTGGAATTCCGGAGGGTTCAATACTCCATTCTCTGGCTGTTTCCAGGATGTTGGAGTTTACGTATATTTGGTCTAGTCTGGACATAGTCATTGTCGCTTCTTGTATATAGGTGTAGGCTCTCGTGTCTGGGAAAGTATCCCTCCAGCCATCCTGAAGCCTTAGTTGTCTCTTTAAGTTATCTAGTGCTTCTCGTGCCTCTTCTGGGTCGCTCCCCACAGGGTACTCCTTTCTATCTTCATTGAGGTGCGATTCCTGAACTAGTAGGATGCCTATTTTCTTATCTCTCATTAGTTGATTTATATGGTGCCATTTGGTCCGTAGTGGGAACCCCCGCTTGTCTGTATCCTCGAATATTTAGCGTTGCAATTTTAATGGATGCTTTTGTATTCTTGTTTGCGCTACATGCTCTTTCTGTCCTTTCGTGGCTATCCGAACTCTGCCTCATCATTTGAGCCGTATGTGGTAGCTCCTCACAAAAGTTCTCTAGGTCTGAGAAATCCAAACTTTCGGGAGCGTCACTTGTTGGTGAAGATTGTCTATTCAAATCCTCCTGATGAGCTCCCCCTCCCATCATAGGTCTGGCAGGAATTCTTATTCTTATCGTGCCCAGAGCTTGGATAGCTCCGAGGTCAATCTCTCTAGCATTGTTATCCGTTGGGCTAACTCCTTTGAGACCGGTTCTTCAATCCGAAGTGATGCTTGACACACTGGGTGCAGGGAATGATATTTTTTGGCAAAACAATGTAAAAACACTGTAAAAATAATCCAATTAATTTCATAATTTTATTTGAGTATTTCTGGCAAAACTATAGAAAAAATATCTTCAGTGAACTCAAAAGAATTACAGAACAAATTGCCACAGGATGCTTGCTCTATTTCTTAGGTTCAAGGATGACTGATATAGTCCTCTCCAATGCATTTGAGAGAATCAGACCAAGTACCATCCAAAATTTGGTTACAATATTTTTTCTATAGTTTTGACAGAAATAAAATTCTAAAATTAATTGGATTATTTTTACTATGTTTTTACATTGTTTTGTCAAAGAATATCATTCCCTGCACCCAGTGACAGCTGTGACACGTATTCTGACCGGCAACCATACTACATACCAATCTCAGCCACCAACAATATCGAAATGTCCGGTCCATTCATTGTATGCCAGCTCAGCTGCTCAAAGTCCCTCAAAGGTCTTGATAATTTCTATATTTTTCTTTTTAATTATCAACCAAACTCTAGTATTGATTTTGTTCAAGCGGAATCTTTTTACCCTTGCAACTTTCATCAGAATCTTTTGCTTCCAGTCTATCGCCAACTAGTGCCATCGCAAATATACTCCTTCAAGATTGGTTTGGTTGCGATGTCAATTACTCATAAAGGACTACATTTTGCAGTGTATATTTCAACTACAACCTCTCACTGTACGACCTCACAACCGCAAAAACCAACGTTTTGTGCAAGTCGCCTGTGCCATTCATTCACCCAACATACACCTAAAAGACACTCACAGATGGAATTCTCTACATCATCTGACTCTGATCTTGGTTCTTTAACTACGACCGACCATGACCCCAATATCTCCATGCTGACTGAAGAAGACAGGAGTGAAGCCTACGACTATGATATTGTAAGTTGTATTGCATCTACTGTCCTTCAATCTACTGACTGGAGAATGGCTTGATGATGCTGGACTAGATGGCGGTGAACAAATTGGTGGCGGCAATGGCCCTATTCCTGCAGACCAAAGCACTCCAGAGACGACCCGATACAGTTTTCGACGTAATATACCCCTCACCCCCAATGCCCAACCATGCCATCACATGCGCAATACCTCCAGCCAACAGGAAGAAGATTCATTGCCTATTCCTCCTAATTTCAGTCAGGAGGAGTTCTTTGATGGCCTTGACGATGATACTATTCCTAGCATGGCACACGACAAACCCTCGCCATTTCCGAGCACACCGTCTCCCACTCCAAGAGCTGTTCCACCTTCTGAGGTAGCTGATAATAATACAGAGTCAATCAAACCACATTCTCTGTTAGAGGATTTTTATCCAGCAGCAGAATTTGAACCTCTTATCATTACTCCTGGCCCTATCCCCTCCGGTAACTCTGTGATTTCATTGGTAGCCGACATTGTCAAAGATAGACCATTGGAAACAGCATCCAGCAAAGTATCTACCGAACCTCAAATAGCCTCTACCTCTCCCAAGCATGGCCGCCTCTCAAATGTCCAATATGCGAAACTCAAGGCTTGTTTTGATCACATTGACATAATGTTTAGTGATCTCGCGAGCAGTACTAACTGCACCGTTGACGTTCTTCGATGCCGGTATGTTAGTAGTAGAGGGCCTCAACCAGTGCGGCAAAGAACTATCTAGAATTCCTATCAAGTCTATTTCAGCCGGCACCGCGAGGAGGAAATATCTCGAGCTAACCTGGATGCAGATGATGACTGCGATAGTTCGTGAAAGCAGTCCAGAAGATTGAAAGATTGGTACGTAACTACTGTAATGCTATGTGAGGTCTCTCAACTCACCTCTATATAGGATAATGAAGGTTTCTAACTCCTAAGCAATGGCGTTACACAAGATTTCACAAATTCCCTCCAAGTGGATGAAATTGTCAATGACCTCAACATATCCATAAAAACAGTCAAGCTGGCCAAACCTGGCAAAGCTCCTTTGTAAGTGATTATTATCTAAAGTGAATTTACGCATATTCGGCTGCCGCTGCAAAAGTTGCCCATGTTTCATACAATTCTAGGAAGGTGCTATGGACCACCATAGGCAGGCAAGCATCTAGTTACCTATTCACATGTCATGCAGGGCTGGCCCGCAGCCTGTCCATTTCCACACGAAACGGTCAAGACTGACAAGGGGAAGAAAGCGAATGGGACTGATGGAAGCCAAGGCATCAAGGACCTTGGTACTAAGTATGGTCGCATATTGTTGACTTCGCTTGGAAACAAGGAGATTAAACTGGTATCCTGTGACGCGAAAAATAATACCACGCCTCTCATTACTACTGCGGCGCCCACCTCTGACGACAGTGCTGCTGTTTTTGCACGTTGCTTATATGAGAATGTGCATATTGTTCGCATTAACTCTGCTCCTCCTCCTAAAAGCTCTGCAGCCACGCATGTTAAACGCAAAAAGAAAGCACCCAAGATGACCAAAAGCGTTCTTATTTCCGATTCTCCTTCCTCACCAAGCCCACCACCTGTTCTAGTCAAAAAAGAGCTAGTCTGACCAAAGTCTAAAAACATTGCCACTGCAGCCACCTGCTCCGATACTGATGACGACCACCCCCATCACAGAACTGAAGAAGGCTCGAAAGAACAGGACGATTGTGGAATCTGTCGAGTAAGTGTCAGACGAAAACTATGTCACCGAGTGTCAGATTGATTCAGAGAGCGGAATAAACCGTTCACCTGTGAAAACAGTGGCTCATTCTCGTAGTGTGTCCATAGCTATCTCATAGCGTAGGTAGATGTCACAATAGTAACATAGTAACAGGGGCAAAGAGTAAGAGTGGGAAGCTCACGATCTCTGTGACACTGGCTGACACCTTGTGACGGCTTGGGAACTGATCCACCCCGCGCTTCTTGCTGGAGACAGGATGATCCCTAAACCCCCCACTTACACATCAGAAGGATACCCGATCTTTAAACTACGTAGAGTTTACCCCTGGTCAGAAGGTCGACTGGAAGTTCTCCGAGTACGTATACACGCGTCATCTCCTGAAGGTGGTAGATTTTTTTTTCTTTTTCAGGAAACAATCCGTTCTGCGTCGAAGGAAAACCTCGTGGATGGTCAGCCGCCCCGCATGCAAGACAGAGAAAGATGGAAAAAATTCCAGCAGAAAGCGAGTAACTTGAAACCATTGTTCTCCAAAGACTCATTTTTCTTGAGTAGGTTGTCAGAGTAATTCCAGAACTCAAAGAATTTGAGGACTATTGGCCAATTTTCGTTTTCTTGAGAGTTCTTAGAAAAAATGAAAGGTTAAAGAAGCAAAGGAAAAGCGCCGTCGTCTGCCGTATGACTGGACCTCGACCACCAAGGTTAAAGAAGCGAAGGAAAAGCGATGCCGTCCGTCGTATGACTAGACCTCGACCCTCCGCATTTGTTGGTTTGCCATTACCTCGAAATATGCGATTTCAAAGCAATGGACGTGCCATTGGTGGCAGGTCAGAAGAAAGACTATCCATTGATGCTGGTTGTGTAGTTTGTCTTTTCTGTAACTATACCCCAGACATCCCAGCTACTGCCAAAGCCCATATCCAGGTTTTTTCGCAAAATCAAGCAGCCATTGATGCTCTTGCTCGCTTGGGCATTGTAAATGACAAACATCTATCCGTCTTAAATCACCTGGCGGCTTGGAATGCTGGGCCTGAACAGTTCATGGATAGTCTGTCAGAAGGTATGCTGAGCCCATTGTATAAGTTTTCCCTTCTTCAACACTTCGAACAATTCTTTATGGTAAGCATTGGTTGGTGACTTGGAAGAGGTGTGGGGCTAATCATTGACTCTGTAGCCCAGGGCCCTGACATCGGTTTCTCGCGACATCACTTGTTGGAGTGGTTGCCCATATCATTCACGCGGTGACAATGATATTGATAGGGTTCCACTGAAACTCCGGAGATTACTCGAGAAGTTTGGGATGGAGGAGCTTGCCCCGGTGTTTGGTGCAGCACATGTGACAAGTGATGATGAATTCGACTTGCTGCATGCTTTGGATGAAACACCCCGGCTGGCTATCTTTGCTGGAGAACAGTTCCGATCCATGAGACCATTCCAGCGCTGGATGCTCAAGTTCATACTTTTGCATATTGATGCACTGGACTAACAACAACCTAGCTGACATGTTTCTCGCTCTCAAGATTTTTTGGCATCTCTTGTTGAACATAATGATTCTCGCTATACTATTCTTGCTGGAACTTATACTACGTCTGAAATGGAATATACATATCTTTTACCATGTTCTTTTGTGAAGATACTTCTTTGTTATCGTACCACGTCATAACCATGTCAATCTCGGAGCTGGTACCTTTTCCTTACCTACTTTGCTATCATTATCATCTTAATTCATCTTTTTGTCTGCAGACCCTCTACCCATCCATAAGCATATCTGATTATGGGCCGTCGTATATGAGAAGCCGTGTGTCGATGCGAGCTCGCGCGGCGTGAGTGACCATATCACGTTGCCGCGTAGGGCGATGGGGCGTGCCTTCGCTGTGGAGGATCGAGGTGAAGATGGCTTTCGCTTGTTCTGCAGTCCGTCAGTGACAACGATGTCTGCGCCATACTGGGCCAACTCACCTCGCAGCGCGTCTGACTTGCTCAGTATCACAAACTATTTCACGGCCAGCCCGAGCAAAAAACTGGTGGAAACATGGCTATGAGGTCGTGGCCGGTCAGAGGAGCGGGTGATTTCCGATGGGGCACGTCAGGAGTAATGTTGAGATTGACATCTACAAGCGGACGAGATATCGTGCAAGGAAACTCGTCCACTGGCTTTTTAATACACGGTCTTTCAATGGTCCCTCAGGTCTCCTGCATGCGGATGTGGCATTTAGCGACATCTACTGTCGCTTCCTCGCCCATCAAGCCAGCATGTTGGTTCTGCTAAAGTCTCTCGGCTGGAAAGCAGGACATCGTGGGGAGGAAACGGGGTTCAAACCGACCCTTTTTGCGCAGGCCGTGAAGTTATGCCTTGAGGATGGATTTGCCTGGGATTTGTATTGTCAGCCTTTATCACCTGATATTACGAGGTCTTTTTCATGGCCGGGTCCTGCTTATGTCGTCAAGGAGGTCGTAAATGCTGGATTTGGTAGGTGACCTGTTGATTCATCTCATATTTCTTGTTGCTCATTGGTATATAGACTTTCCTTACGCTGACGGACTGGTTGCGGGCGACATTGTTACTGCTAAGAAATTGGGTCTGCCTTTGGTGCCAATAAACAGGTCTTCTTCCTGTAAACCAGCCTCTCGTGGACCCTCAGAATCTGATCGTTTGTCTCGTGAGGTCGAAGACGTGTCACCCTTGAGGCGCTCGGTTCGTCGTCCTGGCAAGCGTTCTCGAAATAGATTACCCAGCTCATCGAGTTCCTCCGCGGATGACCGCTCCATTGATGATACCGTTACTTCCAAGTAAGTATCTGTTTCTCTCATTCGAATCATTGTATTAATATACGCATTGCACAGGAAGCGTTCTCGTCTTAATTAGCCATCTGTCTACTTTCTAGTAATGTATCTGCGCTGCTTGTGCTTCGCGTCCTTTTAATGGCAATTTATACGTGATGACAGGCTGGCGTCAGCAAATATGACCAAGTCCAACCTGTGATCAACGGAATCCCCACATGACCAGTTTCAATGTCAGAAACCCGCCCTCAAGTTAAGAGGTTGCTTCAAGTCCGACGGATGAAAAGAAAGCGCGAGCACAACAGCGCCGAGCCCGTCGCCGTGAAGGCAACGAAGTTATTCCTAGAGCAGAGTGTGAAGCTCAAGCCCAACGCAATGAAAACCAACAAGTCCCTGGACACAGTTTCAGTGAACGGCTCACCTCAGTCAACCAGAACGCTGCAGACGGGCACTCGCGTTTACAGCAAGACGAAAATGACGGATCACTGTCCCCACGATCCATCGACAAACTCACTGACGAATATATCAAGTCGGTGGAAACCAAAACGCTCAGATCACCTGGTAAAAAGGCAGACAGCGGCGGTGAAGACGGGCAACAAGATTCCGACTCTTCTAGCGAGGACGAGCCCGAACAGAAGCGAAGAAAATTTGATGAGCGCAAGCTTCTATGGTTCGAACAGGAGAAACGAGCCCGGGAGCAAGGGGATCCCAGATGCAGTCGAAACAGAGAACTTCTCAGACATTACATGCTCAACGCAAGTGAAGTCAAAAGAAGTATCCTCACCTCCCATACTGCCCCATCTGATTTTCCCTCATCCGAGTGGGATATACTCCTCCGAGGAGAGGCAGGCTGCTTCGACTCGATATATGGCAGTGTCGGATATTCGGGAGCTCCTCGGGAAAATAGAGGACGTATCGGACAGCGTGAGATTGTCTTTGGAGTCAGCGCTCCATCTAGAAAGGTCTAAACCAGTGGCCAATGGCTCGTGGCAGCCAACATATACGCGAAAGCCCTCCGTTTTGCTTTCGCAGACAGGGATCTCGAATTCCAAGCCTACGTCGGTCAGATCCTCAACCTTTTTGCGGCCAAACATGAAAGTGCCTACGACAAAGTGGTTAGAACAAGAGTGGGAGGAGGAATCAGAATTTTGCTTATAGACCAGAACGAGTTCATCGATCTCAGGGACTCAACCCTTAATGTCGATGGCATCGACTATGGCGCAAGAAGGCTTGCCGGACCAGGGACAGCCAGAGGCTCCCAGGGAGCAACAGGAAAAGGAACTCCGTGCCGTAGATGGAATAGTCCGAGAGGGTGTCTTCGATTCAGGCAACTGTTTTTGGGCGCACCAACAGAGGGTGTGGAGGACAGCATCCCAGATTTGAGTGCCCGGAGACGCGAAAGAATTGAAGCTATTAGAGACGATAAGCCAAAATATCTCCGTTTCCACTATTTCGACTATAACGATGATTCCTCCCTGACAACAGCAGCCTGGTCGGAAACCGCAAAGCCATTGCCACTGCCACCTGATAATGAATGTAATAATCCGAGATCTATTCAAACTCTGGAAGATCACTCTGACCTCTTCAAGATTGTGACACCCATAAACGTTGACATTTTCGAACAACTATTAGACACACAACCGAATCGAGCCTTTGTAGAGTCAGTTTGTCGAAGCTTACGAGAAGGTTTCTGGCCCTTTGCGGACACGCACGTCGTACCCTTCAATATGTGATATGTCTGGGGCGCCTCCGGAAGACGTTGCTGAAGCAGACTTCCTGAGAACTCAACGTGACATCGAAGTTGAAAAGGGCCGGTTTTCCCTTTCCTTTGGCAAAACTCTGTATCCCTCAATGACTATTTATGCGGAACTCGGACTTCCGATTGGTAACGGATTTGACAGCGGGGGAATATTCATTGAATTCTATGTCCCCTCTCAATCTATTGCAGGGTTTTCTCTCGACAACCTAAACCATTTGGGTCACCTTTTATTAAGAATACGAGAATTTTCAAGTCGGCGACTGATTCTGTGGAAGTCAGACGTCGCCGAGGCCTATCGATTGATTCTGATGAGTAAATGGTGGCAGATGAAACAAATAGTTACCATCGATGGAGAGCGATATGTGGATCGGTGTAACTGTTTTGGAGGCAGGGCCTCTGTATTGCTGGGGTGCCGTCAACAGTTTAATAACCTGGATTGCCGAAAATGTCAGGTACGTCCGACGTCCCTTTGTGTTCAATGAAGACACCTTTGGGGTTAGTGACGAGGACGACTTTACCTACTATCACCCATATGAAAGGGAGGTGCCGACCGACCAGTTTCGGCTGTTACAGCTCTGGGATAATATTGGGATCCCGCACAAGAGTAAAAAACAAATTTCAGGCATATCTTTAGTGACCATCGGAATCTTGGTTGATCCTAATGAAATGACTATGACGCTAGCTGATAAGGCTAAATCAGACCTCATAGAGGAGATGAAAAGATTCGCTGAGTCACCACGAGGCAAGTCAAAATATGCGAACGTATAAAGACGTGTAACTAGTCATAGACCTCTGGCCGATTAAGCTATTGCAGTCACAGACAGTGCGGAATTCGCCTACACGGATACCTTCTGTTAGATGCAATAACGTAAGATCATCGTTATATCCAAACACATATCCCGTCAATCGATCAAGTATAAGGTCGCGACAAAGGTACGAATCGATAGCAATTTCGATCGCTTCGTAAATATGCGAGTTACGAGTATGGTGTGCACAGACAGGATCCATATCTTTAATATTCGAAGGTACTCATTGTGAAAACTTTTGGAGGAACTTATGTGAATCTTCTTGCAACTCTTCACGCGAGGGAACATGAACCCGCTTAGAGGCCAGCCCTTAGCCAGAGCGGCATTTTCCTCCATTTCAGAGGCATCATTATCGTGCTTAGGCACCGAAACCTCATTCCCCGAATCATCACTGTTGTCCTCTCTATGGTAACTCTCTTTATCCTGATCCCACACATGGTCCTCCCGACCTGGATAGGCATACATCATAGGATCCTAGTCTCGAGTAATCCATGAAGGATACCTGGCAAAGCCGCCTTGTCGTGGACAAGTACTGACATTATAATCAATCAGACCTGTGACGTGGCCCTCATCATCGACAAAAATATTTTGGTAGCATAGACAACACGAATGGAGGGCCATCGAGTGATGGATCAAGCAAACCCTCTGCGAAAAGGCCTAACAACGACAAGCAAGATTGCTGACGCTCTTCAGACACCGCAGAGCTCCGCTTGCAATGCTGTCGAACATACATGCATGTACAGTGCTATACGGACCCTTCAAAATTATAATTTCTTCGTCCGAGATCTCACCCATGCTAGGAAGCAGAGGACCCACGACGAGAGAATCAGTCTTTGGGTCATAATCAAGACACCCAATAAGTGGGAATTCAAGATCCCGAAGCTGGATCATGCATGAAACGAGAGAATGGAAGATGGTTTTGCGCCGTTCCTCCGTAAACTACTTCGGATCGAACCACAACCTTAGAAAGTTGGGTGCCCTCAACACGGTCAAAAATCATATACGGTCGGCCAAAGGCATTATTGTCATCGAGGGAGAAGTCGTGAATGAGAGGTATAGGGATGTTTGTGCGACTCTGGATGAGTTTCATGGTAATGATGTCCGACCGCAAACGTCTTTCCAACCAAGGGTTCCATTCGGCTGTAGGGGTACGAAATACCCAGTGAACGTCATCTTCGAAGTCGACAAACCAGACCACATTGTAAGAACCAGCTTTGAGAAGGGAATTGACTGTGCACGCCGCATTAATCATGGTGGCGCGTTTGCGGACAGCTGTTGCTAGGGACGCAATCGAGTTTAAATCGACCTGTTCAACAAAAGAGGGGTGGAGGAAGTTTCTGATGCACTTGAGAGTGGGTCACGAGTCAGGTGAATGTCTGACATGAAGGGAGTCAAAGAGGAATAGAGATAAGGCAAGGGTAAGGGGGAAGATAGGATAAGGCAAGAGCTTGTATCACTGCTGGCACTGAAAGATGGTTTCATTGGGAAAAAAAACATGTTATACATTTCCAAAGTACCAATTTCAGATAGAAAAAGGCACTTTGCTTTGTTTAAAAACTTTTTCTTTCAGAAATTGGCACATGGGAAATGGTATAACATGTTTCTTTTTCACTTTTTTCAATGGAAATACCTTTCAGCACCAGCAGTGTATGAATATGTACCATGCAATCAACCAATTTCCATGCTCCATGTTGGTCAGCTGATATCTTCCCATCTCTGATTTCTTGGTATGGTATTTTACAATAATGTTTTAAGGGCGCCCTCTGGCCGCATTGCCCGCTACTTTTGAGAGGACGACACGCTTAGCAATGAATCCCATTTTTATACGACCAGTGTCACATGCAAGGATCCACAAAGAATCAAATCAGGAAACACGATGGGAAATAGTCAAATAGAGGCAGTGATTTACTTGTATAATCAATGACTTTTTCCAGAAAATTGATGAGTAATGAACAGCTGTGTGGAAGACAATCAAGTCCCAATGCCTTGCATAATGAACAAATCTCAACTATAAATGTCGTTTCTTTGCAGGCATGAAAAAGAACGGATTCAAGCAAATCAAGCTTTAAACAATGCGGGTCTGCCAACACAAAACTTGATGGACATTCAGAACCAGAGAACACAGCACAAAGGCCGTTTCAAAGATGATGTATCAATAGATTCTGTGGATCAACAACAGTTCCTTGCTTTGACAAGCCATGAGACACATGTGATTTATACAAGACATCAAAAGAAAAGGGGAGAATGCAAATGTGTGGCTGTCATTGACAGAAAATATAGTATTCATAATTTCTGATATAAAAGAGATATTTGATGTCGAAGTAGATCATGAAGAGCAAAGTGCTGGACTGACAATAGATGATGGATGGGGAGAGCAGAGGATGGAACCTAAAAAACCAGATTAAGGCAGGATCGACAATAAAATGAGAACAAACCATTCACGTGAGACAGGCTATCTGATTGAGGAGGAACCAGAAACAAAACTTCCCCAACTGAAGAGGATAGCCAAAGGAAATAGAATGTTCACAGTACTGTGCAAACTAATCAAGGCCTAAGAAAACAAAAGAACCATCAGGCACGATACAAGACATAAAAGAGATGTCTGAGGATGGTATGAGATTACAAGCAACACAGTCTGCACATTAGGCAGAAATGACCCCTGAGCAAGCAAGATGGCTGAAGGAACACTGCTGCAATTGGTTGATGAATTGAAGACAACAGGGACAGCAGAGGACTCCAACAAAACACTCATGAGAAAAAGTAAGAAAGGAAAGAAAGAGAAAGCAAAAAAACCCTATCAATCAATGTACCAAGGCATAAATAGAGTAAATGAAACAAGATGACCTGAACCAAAACCAAGGAAAAGGGCTGATGTAATTAACACAAGATTGGGAAACATTGAAAACCCAATTGATCAAAACTGATTGATAAGACAATGTCAAATAGGAAGAAGTAGTGAAAAATGAGAGGAACAAGGTCAAAAAACTAATGGGCCGTGAGAGAAACAACACATGATGAAAAGTCAGACCTGAAAATTTTGTCATTATCATTTGCACACTATAGACCCACTACTAAAGTAGCAGGAATGAAATATTGTCATATTTTTTTATAAAAAGAGGAAATCTATAGTTTATGGATGACTCCTGGGAATTGATTTGATTAAGGCTTAAAAATTGTTTGTAGAAAAACCGAGTCATTTAAAGCTTTTGGACTTTTAAAATGTTTAAAAAATTGATAATTCAGCTATCTTCAATTCGGAAATTCACTCATATAAACATCCTCATAAGGCATGGTTTCTATCAATTTTTCTTGAGATTGTGTCAGGCCACAAATTTGGTCAATAAAGTTGGTTGATCTACAGTTGTGGACAATAAAATAAAAAAACCAAAGAAATGGTATGACACATTTATTTGTCACTTTTTCTGGTGGAAACAGGTTTTGGCACCAGCAGTGGGTGCAGGAAATGATATTATGTGGCAAAACAATGTAAAAAATAATCCAATTAATTTCAGAATTTTATTTGAATATTTCTGTCAAAACTATAGAAAAAATTGTCACCAAATTTTCAATGGTACTTGGTCTGATGCTCCCAAATGTTTTGGAGAGGACTATATTGGTCATTCTTGAGTCTAAGAACCAGAGCAAGCCTCCCATGGCAATTTCCTCTCTTATATCTTTAAGATGAGTCAAGATATTTTTTGTATAGTTTTGACAGAAATATTCAAATAAAATTCTGAAATTGTTTGGATTGTTTTTACTGTGTTTTTACATTGTTTTGCAAAGGAATATCATTCCCTGTATCCAGTGCATGTACAATGCTGTGCAGAGAAGAATGTGAGGTTTTTTTCTTCCTGGGGAAAGGTCTTCAGAAAAACGAGCCATGTGATGAAACAGGGTCAGTTGACGTATTCATGTCTCAGTGCTTTGTTCTATTTTTAATGTGGGAAGAGTAAAACGGGATTTGCCTATTCGGCTATATATACGCGGCCTCCGTGGTCAGGGTCAATTGATCAAATCCCACATCATGGCTGCCAGGTCCGCCCACGAGTGGACGAAGAAAGATTTAGCCACGTACAATATTCGTGTTGTGGAAGAGCCCGCCGAGGTGTTCTTTGGCCGACAACTTCCCGACGTAAATGAGTCGGATATCGATCCGGATATATTCATCCCGTTCGACGTGGATGGATTCGTCACCAGGCGCCCTAGTAATTACCAAGCTCGATCCTTTTTGCGTTATTTATCCATGGCGGAAGAGGAGTCCCGTATGTTCCTTTCGTTTTTGAGCATTATCTGATACTTACTGATCTTGGTTCCATGTAGCCGAGACGTTCGTTAATCATTATGCACAAGACCTTCTAAAAGTTCTCAAACTCGATGTTAAAGCCGATGTTATGGTGACGGCACATATTCCGCTCGGGTTTGTGACTTGTGGCGACACCCGTCAGGCGCGGGGTGATGTGTGCCTACAATCTCTTCGCGGCATGATCTATCTCCTTGTTCAGGAGGGAAAACCCATCTACCCTAGTGACGACATTCAGGCTCAGCTTATTGCTAAGGCTATCGCGGCCGTTGTATGCAATAATTTCCGGCGAAGCTTGATGAGGTTACCCTACAAGGATTTGACTATGCCCGCGATCATGTTGATTGGAACGAACATGGTTTTCTACAAGATCCCCGTGAGCAGGGATCTTGTTCGCGCGGTGGAGGCGGGAACGTATCCGGAGCAGGAGACTGTCGTGAAGAAGTGTACGCCTGTTGTTAGCTTTCGGTCGATGAAAGATGTTGCAATTCGGAGGCTCGTTATTCAGCATTGCCTACTTCTTCGCGATGTTGTGAGGGATCTCATGTACGATGTTACCACTTAATTTTGCAGTACACAGACTTGTTTATCGTAAGATCGTTATCTTTGAATCTCAGTGAAAATCGCGTCGGGCGAGAACGAGCTGAATCGTGCCAAATATCTATTAATCGAGCGCAATCGTGCCGAATCGTGAGATTAACTTTACCACTGCTTCCGTCAACCAACCAACCGACATTTTCAACCTTACTCTCTGTCGACTATGTTAATGAACGTCATCGATTCATCGACCTACCTGCAGCTGGCTATTTTAACGTTGATCGAGTTAGTCACGCGTTCAACATGTACTCACTAAATACATTCACTGTGCCCTTGCATCGCGCTCGACGTACAGCATCTAAGCTCTTCCTTCAGCTGGTCTCCTGCTAGCTGGTGTACTGCAGCAGGATATGGATCCTGCTGGCCCGAAAAAACAATACTTCTCACTTCTGGTGTCAGAACCTGTTTCCACCAGAAAAAGTGACAATGAAATGTGTCTTTGACAACTTTTTGCTTTAGAAAAAGGCACTTTTCCATTGCCTCAAACGTTTTTCCCTTGGAAATATGTATGTTGGAAATGGCATGACACACTTCTTTGTCACTTTCTCTAATGGAAACAGGTCCTGGCACCAGCAGTGTCTGAAGTTGTGAAGAATTTGCAAAACTCGACGTGAAGTATTGAGATCGGCATTCTATTGTAATCTAGTTACAAACTACGATTTCTCCTTATACGTCATGCATGACAGAACCTTAACAGTCCGACTAGATATAAGTTGTCCAAATGATTTCAATTACTTACGGACTTATTTTGCTCTATTTTCGCAAATAAAAAATGTGGTCTTGTTCTGTGGTTGTCTGGGTCGAAGACTGTACGGGCTTGCATCTAGCAGTTTTCATGATGACTAAATCTCCAATTCCTCTCCTAATACATGATACTACATGTTAGATAGACGACGTGTAAGTAATTATGTCTAGGTATTGTATTAGTGTCATTGCATGGATGTTGCTCTACGAGACGACGCACCCTCAGAACACGTAAACGGAACTAAGGGTGCAGTATCTACGAGTGTCTCTATAAGTATGTGAGTTCAACAAAGCAGTCTTTTGGCCATGCTGGCCCTGACAATGTGTCCGTGGTACCCTTTCACATTGTCACATCAATCACGGTCTAGGTATATACAATAAAGTTCCGTTTACGTGTTCTGAGGACATAATTACTTACACGTCGTCTGTCTAGGTGTTGGTCACACCGCTGAACCTGCTGCTATCGATATACGTTCCAACACTGCACTGCCAAACACAGGAAGTTTGCAACTTATTGGAGCTCACTTGTTGCATCAGGGAGAGCAAGGTAGGCCTTTTGTTCAATTGCAATATCCAAACTGACATGAAAATATACATGTCAGGTTTATGATACTTGTGCAAAAATTGTGAGTACAAGCTTTGTGTCTTTTGTCTTGGTCTAATGCAACCGTCAATTCAGCATCCCGCAGCAATTCTGAATTAGTAGCGAGCATATCAATGGACTTGTTTGTGTTACATCCAATTCAATGTTGTGCACTCTGGAAATTAAAATCCACAATCAATTCACTGACCTCCGTACGTTCACAGAACTCTCACGGAGTATTTTCGGTCATCTTTGACATGATTTTACGTATAGCTTCTGCTTCTTTGTTTCGGACTTGGTCATTTTGAGGAGAAATTGGACGATGCGCGGTAGATTGGTACAAGTGTACAATAGATGTATTCAAGCTAAATCGAGGGACATAGAAATCTAGCGTAGTCGAACAATTGACAATTTCGACCTGCCCCGCTTGTAGCCACTCGATAGGAGTCTGAAAAATCGGGAGGATCCAGGTGGAAACAAGTTCTGATTGGCAGTCGATTTGTCTTGAGGTTCCTTGTTTAGTTCATACCGACTTTTCACTGGGTTTACATAAATCGAACATTGTTCCAGGTTTGTAGGCCTAGATACAATAGTCGTAGCGGATAAGTCTGTGTACACTATAAAAATATGTAATCAACCACCTGAAGAATTAAGTGAGGACATCGCGCATGAAGTCCCTCACAACCTCGCGAAAAGGTAGGGAATGCTGAATAATGACCCTCCGAGTCTCAACACCTTTCATCGAGCAAAAGTTGGCGACAGGCGTACACTTCCTCACGACAGTCTCCTGCTCCGGATACGTTCCCGCCCCCACCGCGCGAATAAGATTCTCGCTCACGGGGACCCTGTAGAAGACCATGTTCGTACCAACCATCGTGATCGCGGGCATAGTCAAAACCTTGTCGGCTAACCCCATCGCGGTTCGTTTCTTCTTATTACGGTAAACAGCAGCGATAGCCTCAGCAATAAGCTGAGGCTCAGGGCCACAACCCTCCATGCCACCGTGGGCTGATTTGTCCTCTTGAACTAAGAAAAATATTGCGCCCTTCTCAGTTATTAGGGACACATCAGGCTGCGCCTGACATTTGCGCCCACATATCCATAACTCAAGCGAGGGACGCGCCGCCACCACAACATCATTTCTTTGGTCATTTATAAGGTGTCTATCATCGAACCTCAATGCTTTTAAGAATTCTTGGGCGTAGAGGTCGACATAAGCTTCTTCTACATAGAACCAAGATCGATGAGCATTAGATGATACTAAAAAAAAGGAACATACCACGCATCTCTTCCGCTAGATATATATAACCAAGAAAGGACAAGACTCGGTAGTCCATTGGTTGTCTGGTGAGGAATCCATCCGCGTCAAAGGGGATAAATAGATCAGGATCGACATTCAAGTCATTTATGTCGGGAAGTTGTCGGCCAAAGAACACCTCGGCAGGCTCTTCCACGACACGTATGTTGTACGCGCATAACTCGTTCCACCCCCACTGGTTGCCGGACTTGGCAGTTCGAATGAGGGTAGCCATGGATGGTGGGAGTTAATCGATTGACGGCCTATATATATACAGCCAATAGGCAAAATCCGTTTGATTCTTCCCACATTAAAAATAGAACAAAGCGCAGAGACATTAATACGTCAACAGCACGCACCCTCTGCTTGTCACTAGACTAGAGATGAGGAATGTACGGTGTGGCAGGACCGAGGAGCTTACTGTTAGCAACACCGTGAGCATTGACCAGTCTAAGGGCACGGACCAGCACAGGACAAAGCGCTCAGGGCACTGCTGAGGAACGTGTTTCCCTTGAAAAAAGTGACAAAGAAAGCTGTCACGCTACTTCTATGTCATTTTTTGATGGGAAATACATAAGCAACTTCTTGTAGTAAAAGTAAGGAAATTCTATAACAACAAAATGAATTACCAGTCTTATTAACCGTTAATTCACCTGATGTTCAAAGATAGATGTAGACAGACAATATACATAGCTGTCTATGTTTGTAGTGAGAGATTGACATCGTGACAATGATAAGTGAATAATATTGACCTAGTCGATCATTGGTGATATCGGTCACACCTTGTTCTTTTCACTCATTGTCGTCTAGGCGCAATGACCATATGTGATTTGAACTATGCAGCAGTAGTCGACCAGGTGACCTCTCCTGTAGACGTCAATTAATGTCATCCTCTAATTCCCGTCTTCTTATGATCAGAACCAGGGAAAAGGGGAGGTTCTAAAGCGGTACGACTCTACTCAGTCTGTTCATGTCGATTCGTCTCGACTTTCTTTTGCAGGGCAAATCCATCCACGATCCAGGACAAGTTTATGGTCGATTACCAAGGATGGTAAGTCGATCATTTTGCAATGGGAAGTCGATTTCATAATCAGATAACATTTCATTGCAGGTTTACTTGTGGAGGAGATGGAAAACCGATCGGTCCAGGTGCGTAGGTACCGATGCTCGTCTGGGCACCGCTCATTCATCAAATTCTGCAGGACATCATGGTTGGCTTCATTGGTTTGACGCCCCGATTTCCGATGGAGGGCGAATATCGATTTATGGCCCGACTTATCATCTTATTCTCCATCGGAATTGTTTCCTGCTCCTGGACTCAAGACCGCATCAGGCGAACAGGTCCTGTTTTCTTCACGCCACCCGAAAACCGTTCAAAGGTATGCACAAAATCTTGGATTCTCTTTTGTTCACAGAAACGACTCTGCAGACACTTTCGTTGGATGGCGGAGCACGAAGTCGATGGTGCGCTCCTCCAGCGCTTTGCTAGTCAATGCGACCTCGAAAGTGGGAATGGGGAAATTAGACGAATACGCGATGAAGTTGGCGATCGTGTCAGGGAAGCTGCGGAGAAGGAGGGAAGAACTTTTGCAATTATGTATGCGTTTCTTTGACAATTAAATGGATTTTGCGGCTCATAACTGACCTTGAGGTACGACGTCTCCGGTGTTCCTGCAGGCGATATCCAGAGGGTTTCACAATGCGATTGGATCCATCTTATTCGCAATCAAGGTGTCCTTGACAGTCCGAATTATCTCAGAGAAAAGGGAAAGGCTGTTGTTGCTCTTTGGGGTATGGTTGATGAACTTTTTTTCTCAATACCCTCAACCTTACGTTGCATCCTAGGCTTTGGCTTCGAGAATGCGGGGCACACGCCTGCGCTTGTCAGAGCGGTCACCAAATATATCCGAGATGTGACTCCTGAGGGGGCCTACATCATGGCTGGTACTCCTGCGCACTGGCGTACGGCCACTAGCGACGCGGATCGAGATCTCGGATTTCTGGATGTTTGGCTCAATGACTTTGACGCCATTTCACCTTGGACGGTCGGAAGGTACCGTGATGAGAAGGAAGCCGATTATTTCGCAGAAACCAAAATGAAGGGAGATGTTGCGCTCATTAAGAAACGCAATGAGGAAGGGTGTTGGAGACAAATTGATTACATACCTGTCGTTCTTCCAGGAGGTTCTGTAAGTTCCCTGTTACCCAGCTTACGTTTTGTTCAAGTAGTACCAGGGTTTTAATGTCTCTCAAGGAAAATGGGGCTTCAATGATATCAAGCGAAACGGTGGCCGTTTCTTGTGGCAACAAATCTTCAATGCTAAATGCCTAGGGGTCCGTACAATGTATGGTGCAATGTGGGATGAGTGAGTTGATCGTGTTTCATTTCCACTCATCGTTTCATCCCATTCTTAACGTCTATTCAAGGTACGATGAAGGAACTGCTTTTATGCCTGCTATCGAGAACAAACGTATGCTCCTGTATCTGCGAGCCACCCATTCTTCCCTCGATGGAGATGGATATAATGTTCCATCCGATTGGTTCGTTACAAAGCATAGCCTTGAATATGGATAACTCACATTGAATATCTGTCAGGTACATGCGAATTTGTGGTCTTGCAGCCGAAGGTTTACGGAGCGAACGGCAAATATTTGAAACATTCCCATCTAGGGAAGTCGAAGACTACTGGTCTTCTCGCCCAAAGTACGAAGATGTGGACACCAAATCTGGCGATTTCGTTTCGGGGGCATCCTGCGTAAACAAGCATGCCGGAACTGCTGGTGATGGGGAGGGAATGTCTTACCAGGACTGGTTAGCTGCACAAAAGGAAGACAAGGATGAGCAGCCTCCACCAGCCTATTCACTGGAGGCAGTCGCTCATGTCTCGACGGCAATAACTCATTCAGCTACCACTCCAAGCGTTTCATCTGTTGCTGGAAAAGACACGACTTTAACAGCAGGTGTTGACACATCTACACAAAGTCGATCATATATCGGCTCGACCCATCAAGCGATAGGACCTCCACCAGTCAACACTGGCTCACGACCACAGCATCGTCACGGTCGTCACAGTATCTCTCCACATACTTCCCCTGGAGGATATGATCAGACTCCTTCAACTCCGGACAGAATAAATACATACCCAACACATGCACTCAACAATACTCCTTCGGCTGGCGGTAACGAATATGACCCTGTAGCTTCGCTTGCAAATGAATTCAGCGGCCATGGGCTCGATCCCGTTGATTCAAGACAAACTGCTTCACCACCATCAGTCCAAGCTTCTCGTCCTTCAACGGTGTATCATGATTGGCCGGGACCTCTCCATTCTCTCGCTCAGTCGCAAGCAACTCACACACGATTGAGCTCACCGACGCCACCAACTCGGCCTCCGACAAGCCAGGGACTGTGGGCACCTCCAGAATGGGGCATTAAGGACGACCTTCGACACTGTCACAGGCCTCCTATTGATTTCCTTGCACTGTGTCACCAAGATCCTGATGATAACTGAAAATGGTGATTTAGATTCCAGGTTTAAGTACAGCCGATGGGATGAGAAGATTCGCGGTACGATGTGGTAGGGAAATGGGCGCTGCAGATGGAAATACGCCACGAAGGAGGTATGGCACGCGGAGTAGAATTGACACGGACGAGAGAGAGTTTACATCAAACATCGAGAAAATGGGAAGTAGAAGGGTGGACGAGAAAGTTGGATGGACAGATTGGGAAATCGAAGGTACGAATATGGAAAAAGAGAAATAAGGTTTGTAATTCTGAGACCAACCAACGGTCGAAATGTAAATATAGGAAGGAATCGACGATTCGAAGCGATGTCGCGGAGGATCGTCGATGCAGAGATCATGTAAAATATGTATAAAAGGCGAGAGAAACGTACGAATAGACAGGTTTTTACACCCCACGTTTCCTTGTCTTGGACTAAGCTTGTCTCGCGCGTTCTACAACTGTGTCTCGTCGTTGTCTGGTCTGATCTCGAGTATCGTCTTGCTCGGCACACTTCTTGCTTCATTGACGTCTGATCCGACGTCGAACTCCGCGTGTTCGCTACCTTCGGCAGCGTTCTCGGCTTTTCGCCCGGCACCACTGCTTCTGTGACGGCTCGTCGGCTACTGGACTTCCTCGTATTCAACTTCTATTCTGCCCTCTGCTTTCGACCCTTCCGACTTAGTTCGTCGTCTTATCACGACTTTACCCATCTAGTGTGGGCGAATTCTGTCCGCTTCTCGCATTAACCGTGCTCTACGAGAAGATCATCTTGTAGCTACTTCCTCCTTCCCTCATCGTCCTTTCGTACTCTGACCTCAGGGAACGACCGACCACCGAGGCTATTTCCTCAGTAAGACTACTCCTCTTCCACAACGAACATTCCATATACTTGTTGAAGATGTGGATGGTGAGACGTGGAAATCTTGTTTTGCTGGAGGGTTTCACAGGAAATGTTGAGGAGGAGATCCTGAGAGTCGACAATAGCCTCGGTTGGTGACTTGTTGAGTTAGAATCTGCACAGCTTGAGATAGTCAGTTAGTCAAGAAATGTAGGATTGCATCACTATATGATCACCCCTGGCAGGACGGTATCTTCTTGATGGCGCCTTAGGGGGGTTATCTGTCGCATCAAAAGTACCCTAAGCGTACCGACCGCACCTCTTCTTGAAGCTGGGATCCAATCGGGCATGGTTCACAACTCTGAACTCTTGGTTAGTGGTCAGATATGTCGGGAGGTTGCGAGGTTTGATTGGATGGCTGAGAGGTTGGGAAGTTGTGAGGTCCCTCTCACCGCACTTCTCATGTTACTACATACTTGTCATGAAAAAATAGCATTCGAAAATGCACAAATACTATCAAAAAAAACTCATGCTCTCGCTCATACTGACCAGACAAACTCCAAAATCAAGAGCCCTCTTCCACCGCGCAGACGTACTCATCGTCTCTCCATCACCCACAATGATCAAAGCCAAGCGCGCACGAGTCCACATGACATTCAACCTCCTTTCATCCTCTAAAAATCCAATATCCCTATCCACATTACATCGTACCGCAGAAAAGATGATGATATCACTTTCACGGCCTTCGAAGGCATCGACCGTCGAGCAGAAGATGGATCCGGAAAGTTTAGAATGCAGCACTTGGATCTGCTTCCTATACGGAGTGAGAACCGTGATTCTCAAGTCTGTTACAGAGTGTGAGCCTTCCAAAGGAGCAGAAGCAGAAACAGCCTGAGCCTGCGCCTGCGTCTGAGCCCGCGCTTCCTTCTTCTGCGTGGTAAGCATTGGAATAATATGTGCAACAACATCTACTTGTCCAGCATTACTCTTCGACATACCACCCGTATCTTCCTCCGCAAAGCACTGAACAAAAACCGTTGGGACGAGCGATGCGCCACGATGAGGCCAGGGGAACGAAGATGTCGCGAGCAAGCCCAGAATCTCGTAGGTGTCGGTAAGCCCGCTCTGCAGCTGGTCGTTGTAGAATTCCCTCGAAGGGAACGCCATGAGTTCCGCAGGAGATCGATATTGCACGTTTAACATTGTTTTTCACATTTGAGGACTCTCCACGTATAGCACATCTCTCTATCATAAGGATAACGCCCTGGGCAAAATAGGGAAATTCTCACTGCAGTGCTATGTCCTGGCACATACCTGGGCCCAGAGAATGGCTGAAACTTCAATTTTGAGGCCATGATGCTGTGAACAATGTCTTGCCCAGTCTGAGTGGAGGTTGGTGGAATTTCCTGGTAGGCAGGGAGCTAGAGCAAGATGGATCGGTGGCTGTCAGCAGTCAAATGCGCTCAACCATGCACAGCCACATAATGCTAAATACCATCTGACATTTCAATATCACCTTGTACATTCCAGAGTGGACTAAAGGCCTTGAAAGTTCAGCTGAAATGTTATTAGAAGCTCTATAAATGCTTTTATGCCATTGAATTGAGAACATAATCTTTGTATAAAAAAGGTAAGACAAAACTAAAAAAGTAAGACAGCATTCGGAGAATGCTTTATATTTGTGCTTAACTTAGATTGACCAAGTTACCATTTGTTCTCATCAAATATGGGTTGCCACTGCCTCTATCACACAGATGAAGAGAGAAGAATGTTAGTTAATTTAGAGAATCTAGACATACCTTTTTATTCATAATGACAAATCCCCTACATCTATAGAACATGTTCAATGCACTTACCATAGGTGTCCATAGGATCATCATGGGACACAACAGGTGCTGGAAGAGAATTAGTGAGGCCAGCTGCTTGCCTCTTGAGCAGATCAATCTTGGCCTTCAGCCTCAAAATTTCTTCTTTTTGTTAGAAGGTCAAACCTATACGACACGGTTGTAGTAAGTCCTCAGTCTCTGGATACTTGACTTCATTCAATTCCTACCTATACGACACGGTTGTAGTAAGTCTATATGTATTGTAAGTGAGGCCCGGTCGTATAGTGGATATTTCTAACTCACCCTCAGTCTCTGGATACTTGACTGAGGGTTCCTATGTCGTAGCATACTGTATAAATATATGTTTTGTCCATTGTCTCGAAGACAAAGGGGCCAAGCCAAAGAGGTCAAGCCTAAGCGTGGTCCTGGGTCCTTTGTACTCCGTCGGCCTTTGTGTTTCCGTGGCCCATGCTCACGGTGTTGTTCCGAATCGGATCTTATCACTCCTCCTCACCGTGAGCATCGGTCGTCGTCATCGTCATCGTTCATACTCCTCCTCGCGCGGAATCCTTTATCCCAAGGATTGCTCGTAGCTTCGAGAATTGAGGGGCGTGTAGCGCTTTGGTGAATATGTCGGCGACGTTATCTTTAGTGTTGATGTATTGAATAGTGATCTCTTTTGATGCGACGCGTTCACGTAAGAAGTGGTACTTGATGTCGACGTGTTTGACACGTTGATGTAGCATCGGATCTTCAGATAAGTTTATGGCTGAATTATTATCGCATAATAGGGTTGTCGGTCCTGTCGGAATGTATCCAATTGCTGTCATCAGAGCCCGTAGCCAGATGCATTCCTGGGTGGCTTCGAAGGCAGCCATATATTCTGCCTCACAGGAAGATGCTGCAACCGTCCGTTGTTTTCGTGTGGACCATGAGATAACTCCTGACCCTAGAGTCCACGCATACCCTCCGACACTCCTCCTAGTGTCCAGGCAATTTGCCCAATCTGAGTCAGTGAAGCCCAATAATGTTATTGGCTGCTTCCCTCCAAGAGACAATCCTAACGTGCGCGTGCCTTTGAGGTAACGAAGAGTCCTGATGGCGGCATTCCAGTGGGTCTGAGTATAACAGTCTAGGTATTGGGAAAGCTGTTGGACAGCATACTGGATGTCTGGCCGTGTAGAGACTGCAAGCCATAACAGGCCTCCCACTAGGCGACGGTAAGGAATTCGTGTGATCTTTTCTCGTTCATCCGGGGAAAGCGTGGTTAGGTCCACACGGCGCAGTTTAGTCCCAGGATCCATGGGTGTTGACAGTGGTGTCGCGTCTGACTGTCCAAATTGCTGGACCAGTCTGTCAATCAGCATCGTCTGTGATAGGTGTACCTGGTGTGCGTCACGGTCCCAGTTGACGGCAATCCCCAAGATGTGCTTCGGTGTTCCCAGATCTGCTATTGTCCATGCTTCTGCCATCTCCTTCTTGAATTCCTCGTTAGCGGCTCTTGTGCTGGCAATGGCAAGGAAGTCGTCCACATGGACCCCTACAATCACCGCACCAACTTTAGTTTTTCTATAGTATACGCACGCTTCACAGTCCAGCCTGGTGAATCCCCACTTCTTCATATGCCCGTCTAAGGTCTTGTTCCAGATCCTGCCAGCCTGTTTCATGCCGTATAACCCTTTTATCAGCTGACATACCCAGTTCTCCTTCCCTGGTTCCTCGAATCCTTTTGGTTGTTCCATGTACACCGTCTCCTCCTCAGGTAGAACACCATTTAAAAAGGCTGTCTTTACGTCAATTTGATTTGCGTCCCAGCCTAATGATGCGGCCAGGTGTAACAAAATTCTCCAAGATTCCGCGCGCGCTGTAGGTGAGGTAGTTCGTGTATAGTCTCTACCATACACTTGGTTGAAACCTTGCACTACATGTCGCGTCTTGAACCTAGTAATTTTGCCACTTTCGTCGCGCTTAATTGCGAAGACGGGACGTCCTTTGAGCACTCGGTGTCCCCGGGGAACTTCTTCACGCGGTATGAGTTTCCATACCCCCATCTCCTTTAGTGATGTTAGTTCTTCGCGGTATGACTGTTCCCACCTGGGTCCATCTGGTGAGTTCCTGGCTTCCTCCCAAGTTCTTGGAGTTTCAAAATCAGATTCCGGGTCCAGGTACTGTTGGTCCTCGATCGTGTTCAGCACTGACAGGATGCGATCGAGATTGTGGGGCTGGTCCTCAATTGCGTCACCATTCTCAGCATCTCTCCGGTGCTCGGCCCTAGTTGCCTTCACACGTCCAGCTGCTTCCTTCGACTCTCGGACAGCCCTCTCTGTACGTGTCTCTGCTCGGTCATCACCACTTACTTTGGCAGTTGGGATTACTGTCCGGGTTGACCTTCGGATTTGGGGTACTGGGGCATGATCGTCAATCGTTGGATTGTCTGGTTGCTGGGCCGCTGGCATGATTTGGTTAAGGACTCCAGGCATGTTTGGGTAACTATCCTCGTTGTCGTCGATGTGTTCAGCAGGGCTCTTTGAGGCGTTCATCGCTATGGAGTTCATGGTCTGCATTTCAGGGGCGTGGCTGTTGGCATGTGGTTGTTGCATTGGGTTGGTCATGGGAGTTGATGCAGTTGGTTCATCGTTGTGACTTTCTATGAAACGGACATGGTAAGAGCTGTACACTTTCTTTGTTGAACGATCGTAACAACGGTAGGCTTTCGAGTTGGAATCATAGCCGATGAGCACACATTCAATAGATCGCTCGAATACCTTGGGATTATGTTTATTTAGGATTAACACAAAGGCTCGACATCCGATTTCTCGAATATATGAGTAATTCGGCTTCTTCTGATACCACAGCTCATCAGGGGTTGCGTCTCGTACTGCTGAAGTCTTTGTTTTCCCGTGGAGGTGGGCAGCTGTCAAATAGAATTCGTCCCACAGAAAGGGAGGACAATTAGCCGCTAGTCGCATTGCCCGCGCCTTCCCCATCAGGGTTCGATGCATGCGCTCAACTCTCCCCATATGGGCTGACGTATATGGGGCACCAACTTCTAGTATGATCCCTTGCCTTCTGTACCACTCTTTGTGTTCGTCCCCATTGAACTCCCCATCTCGACCAGTTCGCAAGATTTTCAGGCGTTCCCCAGTCTCATTCTCTCGTGCGAGGACCCAAGCTTTGAGTGCGCAAAATCCTTCGTCTTTCGTTTTCAATGGTATTGACCAAGGTTTATTTGTATAGTCATCGACAACATTCATGATATAGTTGTTACCAGTCCTGGAAGTAACTGCCGTTGGTCCCGACAGGTCTACCCACACCTTTTCCAACCTCTTTGTCGCTCTATGCCCTATCCCTTCCTCCCTCTCCCTCGGTACCGAAGTCTTGGACTGCTTTCCAAGAATACAATGGTTACACTTGGGGGGTTTGGAAGGAAAGGATGAGGGCATACCTTTGATCATGCCCGCACGCGCCATCTGCATGATGGATTGATAATTCGCGTGTCCAAGTCTTAGATGCCAGGATTTTATGTTGGGAGCGGCGTGGACAGCCAATGCCTGAGGATTGAGGAGATCTAGTGCGTATAGACCTCGTTTCGGTATAAGCGTGCCTGTGGCTATGGTTTTGCCATCGGTCTTCTTGCTCAGAATGGCTTTAGTGTCGTCGAATGTGGTTTCGATTCCGACTTGTTGGGCTAGCTTACTCACGGACAGGAGGCGCACCGTCGATTTCGGTACATGGAGAACATTTTCCAATTCTATGTGCGTGTGTTCGTCGATGTGAAGTCGAATTGTTCCCACTCCTGTGGCCACAATACAGGAGCCACCCACTCCTCGAATAGGCTTATCATGAATGGGATCAAGGGTGACAAAGTCAGAGGCGTCTGGGGAAATATGAACGGTAGCGCCCGAGTCTAGGAAAAATGGGTCTGAGTGAGTCTCGCAGGAAAGGATAAGTTCAGGGCATTGATTGTGGTTGCCCTCAACATCGGTCTTCTCCTCCTCAAGCACAATCCATGCGTCGATCTCGAGGTCTTCGGCAGTCACTAGTGTGTCGGCAGAGGGGATTTCGTCCGATGTTAGTCCAGCAAATTCCTGTTTTGCTGGAGGGCTAGTTGTCGATCCTTTCGTGGCAAGGTAAGCTGCGATGGTTTCAGAGTCACCTTCCAGAGTAAAGGCATTTCCACCTGCTGGCGTGAACGTGATTTTTGAGATTTTCTTGCTCTTGTCCTTCCTTATGCTCTCGTAGTGTGCCAGACGTGCCCGTTTTGATTCCTCTGCAGTCTTTCCTGCCATGCCCCCTCCTTCAAGGATGCACCAGGGAGCGGTATGGCCAGTATATACGTGTACAGGGCGCTTCCGAGCCTTGCATGCTGAGCAGGTAAGGTTGCTACCTCGGTATGGTTTGACAATGAGCGCAGTCGGATCAGAGTCCTGAGGTGTCGCCGTCGTCCTGTCTGCCTCCATCAACGTCTGTTCTCCTTCCAGGAATTTTCTTATCTCGGCTGGTCCATACTTGACCATACTCCCAGCCTGTCCTAAATCACGGGAGATGATTGATCGCAGGTGAGAAAAAGACTTGTCTGAGAGGGCGGATAAGACGGCGATGGATTTTAGCAGGTCCTTTGTCACGTCTCCGGCGTCAAACGCACGGTCGATTCTCTCGAAGATCATGTCGACTGTTTTGGTGAGTGGCTCAGACAAGGAGCACTTTGTGGTGAGGGCCTCCTGCAGGAGGCGAACTTGCTTGACAGGTGTGGCGCCACCATGGCGCTCCTTCAGGTATGACCAAAGGACAACGGGATCTTCTTCCTCGGCACAGAGCTTTTGCTCAGAAGTGGATATCGCGCGTTTTAGGAATGAACACGCCAGTCGTCTATTCGAGGCCCACGCACGGCAGGCACGTGGTTCGTATGTTTCGTGAGGGTGAGGAGGTGGATCGAATATATAGTCCCAAAGTTGGACCATGGTGAGTTCCAGTTTCATTGTGTATGCCCAGTCTGTATATTTGCCGTCGTCCTTCTCCAGGATGTGGCCTGTCCAAGACGACGTTATCTTTCCGACAGGCATAACAGTAGGATTAGCACCGTTGTCCACCAGTTTCATTTCTGCTATCCGGGTCGCAGTCAATGGCACAGGGGGCGTCGCGGGATTTTCACTTGTCGGAGACATTCCAGCAAGTTGCAAGACGAGAGCAAAGAGAACAATAGGTATCAGATACGCGTTATCCGCGTCGATCAGGGGCAGAGACAATCGGATAGTCGATCCGGCAAAGACAAGGTGAGCGATCGTAGCTCGCAAAGATCAGGTAAAGGTTTGAGTTCTTCAGAAGTCAAAGCAACAATAGCCCATAACCTGTTAGAAGGTCAAACCTATACGACACGGTTGTAGTAAGTCCTCAGTCTCTGGATACTTGACTTCATTCAATTCCTACCTATACGACACGGTTGTAGTAAGTCTATATGTATTGTAAGTGAGGCCCGGTCGTATAGTGGATATTTCTAACTCACCCTCAGTCTCTGGATACTTGACTGAGGGTTCCTATGTCGTAGCATACTGTATAAATATATGTTTTGTCCATTGTCTCGAAGACAAAGGGGCCAAGCCAAAGAGGTCAAGCCTAAGCGTGGTCCTGGGTCCTTTGTACTCCGTCGGCCTTTGTGTTTCCGTGGCCCATGCTCACGGTGTTGTTCCGAATCGGATCTTATCACTTTTCTGCCATATATTTGACATAAGTGGTAGTTTTATACTTGTTGCGACATTTTATTGAGCTAGTGAAATGATTACTTAGGCTACTGTGCTGTGACGAGATATGCAACCGAGCCCACTTGTGCAACTTCCTTTCCTCAGCTCCATCGGCGTACTTTTTGAGAACCGTAAAAATCTCATACATGTATAGAGTCTATATAAAGATGTTGCTATAGATATTTCAAAGGATCCTTTGGTTGTTGAGCTTTAATAAATCTGATAGTGCTCAAAAAGTCTGATTTCGTGCCCACCTCATCATCGGTGAAATGATTCTTGATAAATTATTGTACTTTTTACATGATAATATTGCTTAATACATTGAATACAGCTCAAATCTAATTTTCCGAGGCTCTACGTACCCTGAAAAGGCCTCGATGAGAGGGATCTGTGTGGGAGCGTGACATTCTCAATGAGATTGAAGCTCCGCATGCGGCCTGGCGGCAATGCCTAATTTGGTAGCCTCCCCAAACAACAGTTTCCAAGTCCTCGACAAAATGACACGCGCAGCAACCCACCGTAACTTTCTGAGCAATTCTACAGAGAAACTCATTCAAGAGGCTCTTAGAGACCTGAAAAATGGTTTATCTATAAATGGCACAAAGGCTGACTTACAGGATCATATCGAGGCTAAGTTCACTGAGGATGAAGATTTGAAGAGTAAACTACAATTTGTTGGTTTATTTCGTCGCAAACGCACTGCTCCTGAAGATTCAAGTCTGGATCACGGCACACCACTACAACGTCGTCGACTTGACCCGTCCAATACTCCTTCTTCATCTGATTTCCCTCCGACTCATTCCTCTGCAACTTCGACTCAAATTAATCCCATCCCCGTTGATCATCGTGCTCAGGATCTGAGTCTACAGGCTGGTCCTTCTACACATCAGGGACTTTATTCCTACCCCATAGATAGAACATATTACACTGGTGCATACTATTATAACTTTCCTCAGTAATATATCTCAAACTAAAAAGCCAAACGAACCTTATTGCGAGCCTTTGCGTGAATGAGCCGATTGTGAGCGGAGTCAGGATTTGAGATGTGACCATGCGTGACCGGCGGTTGCATATCTACGTACTTTTGGTATGTCGTGCTCGGCCATTGGCCGACGAAGTTTCCTCTCAAGTTTTTCGCAAATAAAAAATGTAGACCTTGAGATTGGATGTTCTTCTAGTTGATACGAAAAAATAAAGGTCATCAGCTGAAGGGACGGAGCTACAGAAAATCATTTGTTCAAAAGTTGCATATCTCGTCCACGGCACAGTACTAGTTGCAGTTTGTTTGAGCATATATGTCACAATTCTTGCAACAAGTCCAAAAACCAAGAAATCTCCTAAAACATATGTCATGTTCTCCTTTCATTTCTTTTTTTGTTACTTCTCTATTCTATAAATCATTTTTTTGATTTCACAAGTATCATAGTTTCAGAACTTCCTATTCATTTTCTCCTAATTACTACATATAAAAACCCATGTAATCGTCTACATTTGTTGTACAATTAACACAGTTGTTCCTCTCTTGTAACTCGTTCTCTCTTGTTCTGAGTTCTTCAAATTCCTGAACTGGTTTCTCTGACAATGTATTGGTTGCTTGGGTAGAGACATTGTCATAGACAGTGCTACTCCAAAAGTGAGTTGGACAGGAATCATTATACTAGGCAACTTTTACGGCGCTTCTACAGAGGCTGATCTTGGTCTGTCTCTCCACCTAGCTGACCTCGGTGACAACACTTTACCACTGTGGGCTACAGCCCTTTTGTCCCCAACTTTTCTGCCGCTAATGGTGATCAGGCTGCTCTCAATTTGGAATCTAAGCACCTCCTACTCCATCTTCTCTCTCGAGGCAAGATTGGAGCCTCATTGGATGCCCTTGATGTGAATCTTGTGGGTGAATGGCTCATAAGCGTTTCTCGCGTCTGGAGAGAGCTCTTTCATATATGTTCCGGACCTCCCGCTCGTGGTACTGAAATTGCACGCTTCCAGACCTCCAACACCGTTTTATCTCGACGGCACCTTTCTGTCCAGAAGAACATACTGTCGATAAGAGGCACAAACAATCCTGAAGTGGTTGTAATCACGACGAACTACCACAAGAGTGGTGCCAATACAGGTGCAGAAAAAGCAAACGTAAAAGTGCTTACCGATGCTTTGTCTCGCATTCTTATTATCCTCCTGCGCATTGTCCGGCCGATTGAAATGCTTTTTGTCTGCAGATTTTTCGCCAGCAAGGCTTGTCATGCAGATGTTTTCAGGACATACAACCAGAGCCTATACACATCGCATGGCACCGCATGGACAAGTGACGACTTGTCAAAGTGTCTGCAAGAATGGTTTCAAAGGAGGTTTAGAGTACCCGTTGGGTTTAGAATTTTTCGTCACATATCCATCTTATTTGAGCGCCTATATCATCGCGAGGAAGACAAGCGCAAATATGGTTCTCGAGGCCTGAGAATATCTGCAGAGGAGGGGACTGGCCATTCTCAACGGGTCGGCGAGATGAACTATGCCAGAACCCAAGAAGACTATGTGCTCGCCTACTCTGACCAGCTCAGAGCGTTCATGGTCAGCCAAAGCTTACATGAGCGCCTTGGTTTTGGCACGACAGAGGGGGATGAGATGGTAGAGGCTGGCAAGCGGCAGAGTCTCCCCGATATCCCGCCAACGCCGGCAGGCATCAGGCGTCGTCACCAACAGAAGAAGGTGCTCCAGGATAAGGCACTGCAATAGCCTAGTTCAGTATTAGTATTGGATTACTAGTATTGTATATAACTCGTTGGCTGGGAGTCGACCCGCACAATTACTATCTTGCTTCAAAGTAATAATAACTCCTCACAGCAATCAGTTTCTTGGTGTTTCTCCAGCATGGTTGCTGGTATAGTGTTATGACTGTCGATCCTTTGAAGGAAGATTAAAATGATGGCTCATCAATCTGACCTGCTTCAAGCCGATTCCGAGGTTTATGGAGATTAAAACGGTGGTTTTCGGCACGAATCGTAGCTCGTCTATAATATATGGGACGACGCCTGGAACTGACCAAGAACCTTCCTTTTAGGGTAACGAGCTGCGCCGCGTGCCTTCGGCACGCAGCTGGCGCACCGATGATTGGATTATATAAGCAGGTGCACCGATGGTTGGATTATATAAGCAGGTGCACCGATGGTTGGATTATATAAGCAGGTGCACCGATGATTGTTGATGACGTGATGATCACAACCAAATTTCACAATCATGGCTCTAGATTATATCAGATTTTCTTTGTCTGGCCACGTTAAGGTGTCTTGTCAACTCTGCCAACAGTGAAGAACTGAATAAGTAATGCTGCAGGGTAAGCACATCTTTTTTTCTCATGTGAAATGCACAAGGCGCTGCATACTCGAGCCCGGGAATACTGTGCCAAGTGTCATTTCCATGATCCCAACATCGGAGGATTTTGATTTCTTTCGACGGGTACAGCTTCATTCTTTCCATCAGTTCACATACAACTAATGGGCTTCAGACACACTCTCAAAAGGTTTATTCACCATGGATGGGTCCAGTTATATATGCGTCATCCAACTTCAACTTAGAAGCCGCTCTTTCCTCATCAGTCGAGAAGGCAGTTGATGAATTTTGGCTGTCGAATTCTGTGTTTGGAGACTCTCCGCTCAGTTCCCCAGCACCATCAGCACCCAATTCCCCTGCTCTTTCTCGATGCTCTTCACCCATTCCATCACATTTCGAGACTTCAGAGATGTCCACCGTCATGCCCACTGTCGCACCTACTGTCGTGCCCACCATCATGCCCACTGTCGCACCTACTGTCGTGCCCACCATCATGCCCACTGTCGCACCTACTGTCGTGCCCACCATCATACCCACTGTCGCACCTACTGTCGTGCCCACCATCATGCCTGCCGGCACGCCTACTGTTGTGCCCACCGTCATGCCTACTGTCACGCCTACCGTCGTGCCCACTGTCACACCTGCCGTTATGCCCACCGTCATGCCCTCTGTTCCTCTGCCTGGAAAGCCGTCAATACTCTTGAATGACACTCCACTGCCTCCCATAGTACGTGTGGTCGAGGAGAGCAGAAGTCGTGGCAAGAAAAGACGAATGAAAGAGCAGAGTCATAGGAATCGTAAAGGCAAGCGCCAGGCACAGAAGAATGAGGGAGGCTATGGATATTACACAAGTAGGCCATCTATCATTCGCAAATATGTAGAAAAATATGGTAAACACGGGATACAAACGGATTTTGATATGGGGGATGCCACGACAGCCTCGTCTGGCTTTGTGGGCAAGCGCCGCATGTTTACAAGGAGGAATACAACCCTTGAAGAGCTCATGAGGAAGACCACCAATCTTCGCGTCATTCCATGGGATGGGAGGTAATAAACTTTTATTACATTAGCCATTTTCTCTGATCCTCAACAGAACTCCAACTCCCATTGTCGATCGGAACGGCCGTATCATTGCTCTACTCGCTGGCCAGCCAGATGATGAAGCTTGGCCTGAACTTCATCAAGAGGCTGCGCGTCTGCTGGAAGAGAGCCGTGCTGACCTCAGCCACCTTCCTGCCAAATATAGTCAACATAGGCGGGGTAACTACACTACTGTTTCCTCAGGCGTTTCCCATGGAGGAGGACAGCAGAGGCCTTCTCTTTTCAAGCAAAGTAAGGCGACTGCTGCGGTGCTCATGAGGTTGAATTCAAGCAGGCCCTTCCATCGTTTGGCTGGATTTGCTTCATGTTTGTCGCCTCATATGCTTCTAACACAGCCCAGCTAACGTTTCTTTCCAGCGGTATTCTGTACATGGGCTCCGAAGCTTTACGCATACTATGTGGACTGCCTATCTACGATCCTTTCGGATTCTGACCCACGTCTTTGCCGAAATTTTCCCAACAGCATTTTCCCATCAGCTACATATAATTTTGGCCCTGCTACTGTTTGTTTCCCACACACCGATTCAGCCAACCTACCTTTTGGATGGTGTTCTGTCACGGCATTGGGAAATTATGATCCAAAGCAGGGTGGGCATCTTGTTCTATGGGAGTGCGAGCTGATCATTGAGTTTCCACCTGGCTCCACGATATTTATACCATCGGCTGTTATTGCACATCAAAATCTTTGTATTGGCAAGGGTGAAACTCGATATTCCTTCACACAGTATGCAGCTGGCGGTTTGTTTCGTTGGGCTGAGCATGGCTGTAAAAAAAATGATGAATTTTTTGCTAGTTTGACGCCAGAAATCCGTCGAGAGGAAGCAGAGAAGGAGAAACAGCGTTGGATGAAGGGACTTGATTTATATTCAAATGTTGCAGATTTAAATTGCACTGGTCCTTGTATTTAGAATATATGTACCAATGACATTTTACTGAGTATATCTTGAATCACCGTTGCTATGTGGCAGTGAGATCGAGACCGGTTCTTCAATTCACTGGCAACCATACTACATACCAATCTCAGCCACCAATTGAGAGGATAGAGTAACGACATATGACAAAGAGTAAGTGTACTTGAGTAACCGGGAAGTAACCGACGCCACCGCCACGACGGATGGCTGGGAGTCTCTTTCTACACTTCCGTGAAGAGGTTGAATATGTAGGGCGCCGAACGTGAGGATAACGTCCGCCTAGCCACTCAAAGCCTAGGAGGGGCCAATCCTCCTGGCACACGAGGATGTGTCGGAAGGCTGACTCTAGGTCGAATTTCAGCATCAGGGAGCCCTGTCCTGATGCCAAGAGATCGCGTCTGGCGTGCTCCACCATGTCGTATTCAATGGAGGCTTTGTCGTCCTGTATCCCGCCGTTGACGGAAGATCCTTCGGGCCAGAGAGATGGTGGATGCGGCGCACCTTGGAAGATCGCTTGGGCGTCACGGCCCCAATTACCCCCCTAGCTGCCCATGGACATAGATACTTCTAAACTCTGAGGACTAGAAGAAACCGAGCTAGTGGATGACGATGAACGTTTACCCGAAAACGAGGAGGATTGACGCTCGAGAGTTCCTTGGGTAGACTTGCCCCGTCCTATAGTTTTCTCGCTCTGGAACCTCTCGACAATTCCCTCCCCATCCCAAAACCCCACCCCAATACCGATCCCCGTGCCAACGCTCTCCTCGATGACAGGAAACCTTGTGTCCTGTCTATTAATACACTACTCAACATCGAGCGATTACGATGATCGCTTATTTGTTGCGCAACTCCTTACAGGCTTCTACAGCCTACTCAGACTGAGGGAGCTGACGCAACCGGACGATATAAATCTGCAGGACGACAGAAAGGAGACAAGAATCGTCACCATGGCTCTCCACTCAAGCTCAGAAGCAATCAGATCAGTATAACAACCCACCGCCTCTCCGCCTCCTCAAGCTACCATCAAAGCGTTCTCGTTTCAAATTTAGCTGAATACAGATCTCGGTAAGATCAGGTCCAAGCAATTTCATCGCTCACACCAGTCAGCAGGAAGAATTATAGAGTGTTCGCGCCATATGGTTCTCTCACGGTAGCACTTCAGACAACGTCTGGAAAGCCTAGGGTGTCTCAGAAAGGGGTGAATCGAACACGCTTTGATCTCCCACCCACCCGCCCGTAATCGCGGCTGACCCACCTCTCTTTTTTCAGTCAGGTGCATTTGTTGTCTTGGAAAGTCGCTAGCGCAACGGTTTGGAGCAACCCGCGACGGGTCTCATCCAAATCAGTGTAGTCATCGAGTCGATAGTATAATATTTGTACAACACCAGCGTTACTTGCAACGAGCGTCGAAGTCAAAGACCGTATGATTTTGGTGCTGCTGACGATCAGGAATGTTACTGCGCCTGTTAAGAATTAATTCGAGGTAGTACTTGGAATTTGAAGTGAAGTGATCTAAGTGAAATTGAGGAGAGGAAATTTGCTGATACGTTTTCAGAGCGATTGGCGAGAAAGAAATTATGATTTCATGAGTCCTAGCAAGTTCTCGAGTGCCGGTTTCCCCCTCCTGAGAGAGAGGGGCCGAAAAACTCAAGCTAACTACGAGGGGACTGAAGTTGGAAAAGAGTAGTCTGGATAGGTAGAATGTAATAAAATGGAATAGGGTCATCTTCGAGATACAGCTTGTACGAGTCACTGCGCCACCTGCAGAGGAGCTGAATCTCGTCATCTGAATAGCCGGCCACTGCGGCTGCTGAGGCGGCTCCTCGTCTGAAGCTGTGGCCAGCGTAGGGGGTTGATGCCGGCGAGGGACAGCGCTTCACTGACTGTTTTGACAAAGACAGTGTAGGTGAGGGCGCTTCCATCTGCCTGCTCGAAAGGGGGGGCCTCCTCGCGTGCCAGCTCTCTGTACATGGCTTTGAGGGCTGTGATGGGGCAGGTGCGATGCCCCGGTGCTGCAACTGACCAAAATACTGACCACCTGATGGAAATGGTCGGTTTTGGAGGCTTGGAGAGAGAGTCAGTCGTGCATGGGTGGCCGTTTCGAAGTTGGGCAGGAACTGTATCGACTTGCGAGAGAAGTTAAGACTCGCGCTGAACTTACCGCCCTTTCCAACTGTGAATTCCCAGCTGTGCAGGAGACCTGAGTAGGCAAGGCGGTGTATAGAGGTATGGCCGAGGATGATGCCTGGTTTGAGCTGAGACAGGAGAGCGTCGAGGATTGGGAGGGTAATTGGCTGCACTGGTCGGCGATCGCGCTCGCCATGGTAGCACTTGATTCCCCGGATGATGCGCTGCACGAGGGGGGATCCGACGGCAGAGAAGGGAGGTCAGCATCGACGTGGGGGGAACGTACTGAGGACAAGTATGCTTTAATTATTTTGGGTTGGACACGGCCGCGAGGCTTGCAACCCAGGAGAGGATGGCTGGCTGAGGGGCAAGCAGGATTGAGCCGTCAGGGTTGTATAGATTGTTGAGCTGTACATGCAAGATAAATTGCCGCTGACCTGTTGAATATGTGTGTCGAGTGCTTGCGGCGAGGCCATGCCAAAGGTAGAATGCAACTGTTTGCGGGTGGTGCCGATTTTGCTCGTACCATCAAGCTGGAGGCGCTTCGAGGTGGGTTTCTGATCGAGCCAAGGGCCGATTTCGAACATGCGGGAGAATGAAAAACGGGAAGCAGCATCAGCAATAGAATTCTCAGTAGAAGGAAGCCGCTCAGAAGAAAAAGAAAAGTCAAGGCGGCAGGTAAATGCCATCAAGTGCTTGACGAACTTCATTGTGGGCGCAGACCGGGTTGAGACGTTGCGGATAGCATTGAAGACGGCATTGTTATCGACATGGAAGATGATGCGTGATCCTCTGAAGGAGTCCCCCCAGCACAAGATTGCATATATGACGGCAAACATTTCCTTCACTTGAATGTGCTCATTCCGGAGGCGGCGAGGGCAACGCGCTGCAAACCATTCAGTTCCGAGGTAGCCACCTAGGCCCTTTGCGCCACTGGCATCCGTATAGACATCAATCCTCTTTCGGGCTGGGGCAAAGAAGCGAATGCCGTTCCAGTCTGGGGCGACCGAGCTCCACCAGAGCAGATCCTGGTGTGCGGCTTTGGGGATGTGGTGGGCTGCAAAGGGCATGGGGAATGTGGCAGCAAAATCATACAGGCTGCGTAGAAAAGCACGAGACATAGGGATGACTTGTGATGTGAACTGGAGGAAGCCGGTGAGCTCCTCCAACTCGTGTCGAGTGCAGCGGCGCCTGGCTGCCCAAGAGGACGTGAGTTCACGGAGGTAGGCAAGCTTGTCGATGGGGAGGCGGACTTCCATAGTGATAGAGTCAATCTCCAAGCCTGGGAATTCAATGGTCGTCGCGGGCCCAAAAGTCTTTGACGGCTGGAACGTGAGCCCGAGTTGGGCTCCGAGGCTGAGGGACTGATTGACGAGGGCAGGAGGAGCGGAAGGAGAGAATATGCTCAGAAAGTCGTCAAGGTAATGGTGAATGCGTGCAGGGATGTTGCGTGCTAAAATCCAATGCACAGCTTCCGCAAAGAGATTAAATATGTATGGAGCAGAGCGTACACGGAGTGTTGGACTTTGGACAATCACACAGACACTCACTCAGGGCTCAGTCACTTACACTGGACTGAGGGGTACGTCGTATCATAAACTAGAAATATTGCAAAGACTGACTATACCGTAGAGTAAACTAATACGTGTTCTTAGGTACAGTCAAATATAGTCACTTACACTGTACTGAAGGAGTAAACTAATACGTGTTCTTAGGTCTGTTTTCTAACAGGTTATGGGCATATCGTCGACTACTTCTTGAGAAAGTACTCGATACCAGACCTTTGACAGCTACTTTTTTTCGATCAGATTTGGTCATATCACATCTCGCGCCGCGTCGCGTACCTCGTTTCTTTGTCTGCGCGTCGCATACCTCGTCTCTTTGTCCGCTACCTTTTGTCTCTTCACATCTCTCGTCCTCGCGTCTCTACTCGCCATGGCTCCAGTATCACCCTCTTCAGTCTTGCCCACTGATGCCTCCAACCCCTCCGTTCCTGAGCGCATTATACGTCACAGATGGGAAGGACCCAAATATGCTCGCGCTGATGGGAACTTCACTCAATGGACCGATAAGCTCAAGGATGCGCTCATCCTCAATGGCATCTACGCCTATGTCTTCGACACCATCTCTCCTCGGCCCGGCGCCGATCTTGAGCCTCGCGCACATGCCAACTGGGGGTTGAACGACAGGCTTGCCATTTCTGCCTTAGATGACGCAGAGCACCGTGATCTCATTACAGACCAGGGTGCGGCCAAGTGTTTTGCTGACCTCAAGGCACGCGCACAGCGGGAAGGACCGATTAAGCAGATCGCTTTACTACAGGAAGCGTTGTCAACGTACTGCTCCACCAATGAACCCTTACCAGTTACGGCTGGCCGAATCACCGACACTGTGAAACGTGCCTTCGACATCGGGACAATCGACAGGGACCTGTTTACCTGCATTGCGCTGCTCAACAGTCTAAACGACCCGAGTTTTGAATCCCTGCAGAACTCTGTATCGACGCTTATTAGCAGAAGCACCCAGAGCTCCCCATGTGACCCTACCGATATCCGCATACTCATGGAGAATGCCCAGAATATACTCAACGCAAAAGCCAAGTCTAATCAGGCAACGGCATTTAGCGCAAGAGGGGGTGGACGACCAACAGATCTACCCGGACACAACCACGGTCCTGGGGCGACATGTTGCGAGAACTGCTTCTCACTCAAAAAGCCCTGCCGAGGCCACACCAAGGCTTTCTGCGTTCGAAAGGGAGGAGGCATGGCTGGAAAAACGGTAGCTGAAGCACAAGAAGCCAAAAATGCGAAAGGAAAACCTGACTCACAAACCAGCAACTCATCCACTGGTGCCGCTGCTCCTGCTAAGTCATTCGTTGCTGTGACTGGGTTGGATGGGAAGTTATGGTACGTCAATCCTACTCAACTCGGTCAACTCCCTGCAGCACAAGACGTACTTACTCAACCGGCCAACGGCAATTTATCCTCCACATCCAGCTTAACAACCTCTACAACCCCGAAGGATCGATCCTACCTGCATTCGAGTCCGCTATCCTGTCGTGGGTCGCGAGCCTTGGCAGCTGGGTTTAGCCTAAGACCATCAAAGCGTACGCTCCCTCCACGTTGATGCCAACCTTTCCTTCGCGGCCATCGAATCACCACTCGTCCAACGGTTCATCAGAGGCGTTAAACGCTACCACGGCGAGCGCGACCGACGCCCAGTCCAGCCGATCACACTTCCTCCTCACCGTCCTCTTGGCTCAACTCAATCCAGGCGTCACCCCGGTGACACCGTCATCCACGCCGCATGCTGCCTCGCGTACTCTGGCCTCCTCAGATGCGGCGAATTCACGGTGGGGAAAGGTGGTAAATTCAACGCCAGTCTTAACCTCACACGAAATTCAGTGCAATTCCTCCCCGACGCCACGCACGCCAGGCTCTCACTCCCAGCGTCAAAAACTGACCCGTTCAGGAAAGGCGTCACGATTACCTTGACAGCAGCGCCAGGACGACCAACCTGCCCCATCGACGCGCTAAAGAGGCTCTTCAACGAGCTCCCCCGAGACGGGAACGAGCCACTTTTCGAGCAGCCGGATGGCAAGGCACTGTCACACCCCTTCTTTGTCGGCGCCATCCGCAAAACTCTCTCAAAGGCCGGTATCAACCCCCACCTCTATGCGGGTCACAGCTTCAGGCGTGGAGCATCATCGGCAGCAGCCGCGGCCGGTTACTCCGACTATGAGATACAGTTGCTAGGACGCTGGCGCAGCGACTCCTATAAACTATATATCGAGAACGACCCAGCACGAATCCTTCACCTATCCTACCTTCTCCATATGGCCTCCACTCACCTCATCCCATACGAACCTCCGGCTCTCCGGGACTATACTGCCTTGGCTTGAGCTTTCGGCCCCCCCTCTCTCGGGAGGGGTATCCAGTGCTCGAGAATTCTTCAGGACTCAAGAAATCGAATTTCTTTCCTGCAACACACGCATTCCTGACTAAGCCTTTTCAATTCATCATTATTCCTTCAACTCAGCTTTATCCTTTTATTCTCTAGCGTCGGCTCACCTCCTCTCAACTGCCTCGAATTAACTACTACTCACTCCACCCAGACTGGTACTTTGTAGTTAGCTTGAGTTTCGGCCTCTTTCAGGCGGTTTACTCGAGAACTTTCGGGCTCAAATAATGCAATTTCTTCTCGCCAACACAGACACCGACCTGTCTAAACGCGAACCCCATCTCAAACAACCTCCAATACACCCAGAGACCAGGTGTAACAGCCCCTATTATTGCCATTATATACATACCTGCAGGACGAAAAAAATATAATCTCCTCTACAGTTTTGTAAAGTGAGTCAGGTGCAATGGGGAAGTCGATGGCCCCAACAGCATAAGCAGAGGCAAAGTAGAAGGGGCTTCGAACTCTAGTAAAAAAGCCTGATAAAAAAAATGCAGCCTTTAATAAATACGTGACCTACGTTATTTGGACCCACAGATCCAACAAGATATTTGAGATTGTCTACTATAACACTTTTGAAGCTTGCCTTCCTGATGCTCTGCGGGAAAAAAACTGATTCCTAATGTTACAGCATTAGGCAGTAGCACACAAGGAAGTTATGAGGAACTGGAGCATGTACCAATGTATTAACTGCACTCCTCGGCCATCTGCCCCTCCAAATGTGTCTTGTATAGGGGATGTACTGAGCTTGGATGTGGGTGCGGTCCGTATTGTTCCAGCCAGAAGTATCAATGGGCTTGGACATCGATGGCATGTTGAACGGTGAGGGAACTGGCTTCGTCCTTGGGTGTAGTGATATTCATAAGTGTCCCCACAGGTATGTTCATTGATATTACCAAGTCAGTATGGGTTGTCCGGCCTTCAATTTGATTGTGAGATTCGATAGAAAAGACTTCATCCTTACTGATCTGACTGTTCAATCAAACACGTTTCCATCCCTTCGAACATCACGGATAATCCCCTTCCTTGGAGAACCCTGTGATTTTCTAAGTATGGGTTTGTGGAAATACGACCACCCCGATATTCTTGCAATGGACCAAAACATCAAGACAAGTCGTCTTTCTACCACCCTGACACTCATGAGTACCGTCAAAGTTCCTGGTCTGACACGACAAAACACATTGTGAAGTAGACGTCTTTGACTGTTGGGAGTGGTAACGCGGTAATAAGTCTTCTAATGTAATTGGATAGCAACCCTGTAAAATAGGATGTCAAAATCTGCGGCTTTTGGTGGTCCAACACACTTAC